>CM034546.1:22947931-23348453 GCA_020055645.1 Tomocerus qinae | reverse complement strand
ATTTCATCGTATTTAGGCCAAAGTAAAAGATGTTAAAATGCTAGACTCTATTTAAGTTACTAAATGCATTGGATGATGCAATGAATTAAACCAGGGCCACATACATTGCAATATACCACAAAAATATTTAATATCACCTATAGTAATTTTTCAGATCTTCTGGACAATATTACTCTAATCTTATAAATTATTGAAAACGCACCTTTTAACATAACAATGACTCTCACTATAATTTTGATTAAGCATAATATGTATAGTATACCTTGCCCATGCATTCTTAAAATAGAATTAGACATGAATAGAAGTTATATAATCATAATGGCGCCAATATAAAAGAATAAATGAACTGATGTATAACCACAGTGTTAAATACCGCATGTACCTGAATTAAATGTATCACAATGCATTCAATAATTATATTCAACAGCCAGTTTCAATATAGTTAATAAATAAGTGTTGGATGTTGGAGTATAAATGGCTATTGTAATCGTATAATCTTCAAACCTAATTGACGCAGATATCCCGAAAAACATTAACAATAGGATATAAAAATGAGGCAAAGATAAATGCAACACTTGATAACAGACGCCAGACAGAAGTCGTTTATGTGAAGACTTATGAACTAGATTAATTGAGACGGATTTTGTCGTCTTTTATATTTCGTAAAAGTTCAGGTGTTCAACGTGTGTTTTATTATTTTATTCAGTACGGATGGATAATCATGTAGATTAGGTGAGCAACAAGTAATTACTTGTGATGTCAATACAGTTAATTCAAACAGTCAGGTCGCTTTGGTATCAACCGGATAAATAATCCGACTAATAAAGTAAGTTACTTTTTTGTGTATATCACATTTTTATTGAAGGACAATTTAAAATGTATTTAATTTTAATTTATTAACGGCAGATTAAGATTTATCTAGGTGCTTTAACGTTTAAGTATCGTAGGTACTAAAGTTTTATAATGTCAAGTTCAATGGCATCAGTAAAGTTGTGTGATAAAAGTCTTTCCAATTAAGCCGTCTTTTAAAAAATGTATTTTGGACATTCTGACTTAAGGTATGGATTTGATGTGATTAAATTGTTTCTTGATAGCGAAAATGTTTTCTATTATCGTGATTAAATTTATAAAACTGTACTTAACGTAAATTATACTACATCTATTTTAGTATATCTTTTATGTAGTACGCATACCTGAATAAATATAAAACGTTAAATTAATCCAATAGTGTTCAGTGTCCATTACCCTAAACCATCCCTAGTAAAGTCATTTTTTACGATATATGTAGAAATCGACGCTGGATAATTTAGTAAAAATGCATTTATACTCATTGCCTAGCAGTTAGTAGATGTTTCTCCAAAGTGTTTAATTTTGATGTTTGTGACCATATTACGGTAAGATACATTTCCTCATTACTTATTAGGCAATGATTCAAACCAACAGTTTAAAAACATTTCTTGACGATATATAGATAAGCTGTTATATAGTGTGTTTAGATTTGTGCTTTATTTGTAATGTAATAGCCAAATCTAACTAGGTTGCTGTTTTTCAAACAAGTCATTTCAGGCATTAGATAAGCAACTTGCTTCAACCAAAGTGTAAACGTGAAATGTTTTTTTTTTGTAAATTTTAGTTTGGACCAACAATGACTTCTATTCGAATTTTGCAATTAATCCTGTGGTTAACCTACATACAAAGTACTCTATCTCAATCCCAGCCAATTCCATGCAGATCATCAAATTATTGTCCCTTCAGATTATATTTGCGAAAGTAATCAGGATATTATAACAGGGTATTGCCAATGTAGACATGGGTTCATCGAAATGGAAAAATCTAGATGTTCAAGTGTGATTGGGCAGGACTGTTCAGAAAGCATCTACAAAACATTTTGCAAAAGGGCATACACTGGAGCGGGATGTATTGACGACATAAGTTGTGGTTGTGAGCCAGGGTGGAATTTAAATCCATTACTAAAGGTGTGCATTGAAAATCCTACTAAGATCTTCGACCCTTGCGCTTCAACTGAATATTGCTCCCAAATCCCAAATACTGTATGTAGTGAAAATTTATGTGTATGTAACAATGAAACACATTTGATTAATCTATGGACAGAGACGTAGACCACTTACCTTCTCAAATTGGCGATCCTTGCAATTTTGACAATGATTGCTTACGATTTAGTAACTTTACTACTTGTCAGGAGACTCCATCAAATAGCACATTTGGTTCTTGTGAATACATACCAAACCACATAGTAGACGGTAGAATTTGCAAACCATTATGTGACAAAGTAGATTGTGAAGATAAATATTATTGTGACAGAAGGCCTACTTTGTGAACTAAAAAAGTATATTGGGGAAGTGTGTTCTGCATCCGTTGAATGCCTCGATGACAATTCTCTTTGCAGCGGTTATTGCACTTGCACTGAAAGGTATAAACCAAATCCCGCAAATAATCTAACTTGTGTGCCACGAATTTGTCCTACTGAAATTAACTGTATATACTAACACCGAATACTGTGAACGTGGAGAGTGTTTTCGAAAATCAGCTCTTAATGAAAGTTGTACTGATTCTGACAAATGTCTTGGAAGTCATTCCATTTGTGATGCTGATAAAGTTTGCCGATGCCCCGAAAATTACAAAAATGAAACATCGACCAATGAGGTGTGCATTCTACAGACTTGTCCTGGAGATTTTTCCTGTAGCTCCGAACAATTTTGTAATAATGAAGGAGTATGCCAACCCAAAAAATCCCTGGACTCTTTCTGCAATGACACTTCCTGAATGTCTGGGTAACTTAGTAGTTTGTGGGGATCAACTGTCAAATGGAATCAGAACTTGCCATTGTCCTAATAATGGTATACCTGACCGGCTTAAGTTGATAATCCTGATTTCACATGCATTGAGATTAGCCTTAGAAGTTCGAATTGCTCTGCTCGAGATTCTTATGGGAATGACTGGTGGGCTGTTCCAAACGAGAAATCAAGACCCAAAAATGTCCAAGAGGGTCAAAGTGGATCTCTACCAACTTGGAAATGTCTATCTTCTAGCAAGTTTCAAGATTCCCAACCAAATTATGCAAACTGCACAACACAATGGGTTTCCGATTTAGGGAAATCAACTTGAGGAGCTTTTGGTAAATATACTCATTTTTTAATATTTGAAATATGAATCTCACATCTTTGGAAAGAAAATTAAACATACCCAGTAAATATATTTTCTAGTATCTAATTATACATAAAATAAACTTAAAGCCAGCTCGCCCCATGGTATGCAAATACCTGTATAATTGCTTGCTTCGTTTTGTAATAATTTACAATATTATATACATGTCTATTTGGCTTGCAATTGCAATGAGTTCATGTCCATCCCTCATTTAATTGTTTTGCGATAAGGAACCAGATAACAAGACCATTGTGGTTGAAAAGGCCAAGAGTTTTATGGATTCGATAAAAAATCATCTGCAAAGCAGCTCTGATAGATGAGCAGCGACTTTTCCTCAGATCAAGATACTCAAAATCAATTTTTTGGTCACGAAATTGAGTCCATGATCAATATGATGAATATAATCGTTTCAGGAGTTGATGTCCCATCCGACATTGAAGAAGTGAATGTAACCGATTATGGCCTACGAAAACATCACAGCAGAAGTTTATGGCACAACCAACTTGCTTTTGAATTTTTGTCAAACCTTGGGAACAATTGTCGATAGGTAAATATTCATATTTGAGTGTATAATAATTTATAAAGGATTAAATTTTGAAAGATAAAAGTAAAAACAAAAACTATTTAAATAAAGATCTTATTTGTAGTCATTGGGTAATAATTACTAAAAATAATATCAATTCTAGTCCGGATCGTACGAAATCTTTTGTTAGCGTCCTCAACCTAATTAACGAAGGCGGTTACCAACTTCAGCACCTGAAGTTGGAAACATCTCCATGGTCGAAAATGATAAATATTCAATCACTCATAACGAAAAAGGCGTTCCTAGTTGAATCAGGGCTTTCTAAACCGGAAGATGTAAGAAACTTTCCAACTAATGGTCGACGAAAGAAAGGGAAAGGATTCATTCATACAACTGCCTAGAAATTGGGGAGGAAGAGAAGAAGGGAATTTCTTTTTTTCAGATTGAATCTGGACAAGAATTGTATGCCGGTGTCAATATTGGAGTTCAATATGCAAAAAACCAATATCCCTGCACAAATGTAATTTTGTTCTTATTACCATTTTTCCACTTCTTTTAAACTTTAGGTAAGGGCGTTTTAAATTTTGAAATTATTTCGCACAAAGATTTTTAGAAATCAATAGAAAATGTATATATAATGTGTATTGATGGTTTATTATAATTATGAATGGCATGAAATACAACATAAATTTAGAAGAGAAGCGAGTTGATTACACAAAATCGATAAACGGAGACTTACTAGGGTTTAATGTGCAAAATAAAGGAAGCAACAGTTTCCTTCCAAGGTAATCATTACATTACATTTTGGTATAGTTGAAAGTATCTATCTCTATGGATATTAAACGGCGAGTTATTAAAATTTTATACCTTTTGAAGATGGTGAGCGAATTTATGTGACATTTAAACATGATTGGGATTCATGGGGCGACAAACCAAAGAAAATTCCTAGAAAGCTTCACGAAGGAGAACAATAACCAAAAGCCGCTGCTGGAAGCGCAGAGTGTGTCTATTTTGATGAAGAACACAAGTTAGTAATGGTCGTACGCTTAACGACTTACACTTATACTCATACGCAATATAAAGTGAAAACTTATTCATACTCATTAGTTAAAAGAAGGGATCAAACAAAAAAGGTAAAAACTACGTTTTTCTAAAAAAGCAGTTCTTTTTACCTTTTTTATCGTATTTACATGTAAAATGGAAGTGAATGGGGTAAGCTTCTACATCAAAAAAGGTAAAAGGGACTGTATTTCTAAAATCGTACTCCTACCTTTTTTCAGCAAAAAAGGTCATTTTTGTTCTATGGTTACAAAAGAAATTGGAAACTAGGATTTAGACCAAATTATTATAATACTTCTCAATCAACCATAATCAGAGATTTTTCATTAGGCACATTTCTGAGATCACATTGTACGACTACATTTTGTTTAAATTAGTATGTGGTCATCAGAGGGAAGTCAATTAGAGGAAACCAGTACGTTTTCTACTACCTTGTTCTTACTCGAGATCTGGTTACTTTGCTGTTGCAACTCAATTTCACGAATATGGCGAAAGTGATTGAAGCAGTCTTATTCTATACTTACATATATTTCCAATAGTATTTTACATTAAATTGAATTTACACAGGGAAAACCCGCTGGACTTGAAGCTGTGTCAATATTTTTCCCTGTCGTTGCTTCAATGTTGCAGTTAAGAAAAGCAATGATGAAGCCTACATCAGTTACCACAGATGACGATAACATTGCGAAGCCTATGAAATGGTTCATGATAACTATAATGGCGGTTACTAATTTGTTGCTGGTCGCATTCGTCGACAGAAATTTCTTTAATCTTAGCGATGTAAGAGAAGCTACTCACAAAATGCATGATGGACAAAAGAAGTAATTATTGGCTGATTCATAATATATAGCATTTTTCCCTACAGGGTTGGTGTTATTTTTTTGGGATGCTTTCCCATTTCCTTGTACTTACAACTTTCACCTTTTTTGTAGCCTGCGTGTATCAACGTCTACTTAACCACTTGCAAAAAAAGAGACAACAAAGCTTCAACAAATTTTATCGCTAATTTATTTTTTAAAAACGAAAAATTAATGTACATTGTTGTCAGTTTTGGAATTGCTACTTTCATTGTATTTGTTACTACCATGGTTGGAGTTGGAGCAGGAAGTCACAATCAGGTTTACGGAGGAGATTTGTAAGTATTTTTGGTATTTTGCTTTATATCTTTTATTTCCTAAATTGTAGTTCATAAGTAAATAAATATTTTTTAGTTGTTGGCTTGATGGTAGTTACATTTGGGCTCTTTTTGCACCTGGAATATTGGCAGTCGTTGTAAGAATACCTTTTCTAATTTAGGTTTTTCAACTTTTTAAGTTCTACAATTTTTAATTGTGTATACTTGTATTTCTAGGTCATTTTGATTGTGTTATTCATATTTAACAAACAAATTAAAAGTGAATTACAAACAATACCGTCTAAAGAAAATAGAAACGCGGAAGAAACTGAAAAGGAAGAAGCGCTAAATAAAGCCAAGTAAATAAATATTTTTGATAAATATTAAATATTTAAAAAATTAAAATGCTTAATGTCATTGTTTAGAAGAAGTTACTCAAAGTGGTGTTGGTTTTAGCTATTAGTTATTACTGAAAACATTATGCAATTGGAAAATTTTCGTCCTAATATTTTCTAATTTTCTTCCGTATGTCATAATGCATACTAGTTCATGAACGATTATTTTATTTAACTATGTATCCTTTATTTAATAATCAATACGTAAAAAATACTTTAAAAATTATACCGACGAATGATATTAGACATTTTTGCTCGAAATATATTGAAATGCTTAGAATTGAGTCATTGCAAGCCTTAAGAGTTTCGCCACAAAAGTATTTGCTTAAAGTAAAAATAGTTGCAAATCAACTATTTTTTCAACCCCCTTCAAAAACAAATTGCAAAAACACATAAAGGGATATCGCAAGGACCCTGCAGGTACCAAGCGCCGCCTCTGACTGCCAGTCCAAATCTAAAAATACCATAATTAATCTCCAATTATTTGTTGCGAGTCGAAAAAAGATAATCATCATGTTATGAATTTTTAATTGTATTTATTAACAGAAATAAAATTGAGCACAATTTGATGTTTTGCATCTTGTTGGGAGTTACATGGCTTGTCGGATATTACGAATTGGGACCAAATTATAAGGACGCCCCTGTTCTACAACATTTGTTTCCTATTCTACTGTGTGTTAATGTATGAGTTGAATGCTGAAAACAATTTTTATATTTATATCTATGCTGCTTATCGATCTAATATATTTTTCTTTATGTCGTATAGGCTACATTTTCCTTTTTGTTTGATGAAGACAAAAGTATTAGAGATATTCCTCCTCTGTGCAAAAAAGGAAAAAGTAAAAGATGACAAAAACAATAATGTTGAAGGGAAAAGTAAGGTAAGTTGTAGTCTCTTTTGTTTCATATTCCATTACACATTTCTTAGACATAACAGATAAAGTTAAATTATGACGTATATGTACTTGATATTTATTTTTCAAGAAAACTTAATTATCATAGTTCATTACATGATTAACCTTCATTTTACTATTTAATATAAGGTTAATGATAAAGTTGTTAACATCACTGTTTAAGGTTTTGACTGAGGATAAGGATGAAGACTCAAGTAACTTTGATGCCAACGGTGCACCGTTACAAAGAAAATATTTTAGCATCGAACGTAAAAGCCAAAACCAAGAAAACGAAGATTCAACTGCTTGATTCAAAAATATAATTTCACTAGTATTAAAAATTGCAATTGTCAAGAGTCACAGTACAGTAAATGAAAAAATAAATTTACAGTTTTAAAGTGGAATGTTGTTAATAATTCATTAAATTTAGGGTAACAACAGAAATGTTACCTACATTCTTCAATATTGGTATCGAATAAATTTGACAAATGGCAAGTTTCAAATGGTACACATTTGATAAATACCTTTTTGAGTTGCAGAGTTCTGAAAATTTGATTACATTTTATTTATTTAATTTTATTACAAACATGATGCATTGCAAATAAATTTGAGTGTATAAGCTATTGCCTACCAGTAATATTTTACTATTATTAATGTTTAACTGTAACTTGTTTTCTGTCATCCATCTATTTACACTGTTAATAGATCGTCCACTAATAGCTAATATAATATAGCAATTGGGTCCCCTGATATTAGATGCGGGGAGGAGCGTGATGATTCAACGGCGTAAATGAAAAATATAATTTTATTAATATTATAAAAATATCTATACGACACAGGGCGGTAGAGTAAAGAAATAAATGGTCAATTTTAAAGTAGAATATTGGTGATAGTTCATTAGATTGTAAATACGTTGTCCAAGTTTGCAAATGTGACAGTAGAAGGAGTAGGGAAGGATGAAGCCATAAGTATTAAGTGGCTATAATGCTAATGCTACGCGCTTGGAAAGAAAGCGTATTCCTAATACCAATATACTATTGGAATTATTCATTTGTTGCCGTGACACTTGCTTTTTAATTCTCTTATTGAATAGTTAAAATCAGAGATAAGCTTGATAACACAAATAACTCAATGCAATCAATTCATTGTAACAGAGTTAAATTAAAGTTATACCTCGTGTATGTTACTATATACTTACTTTCAATGATTAATTTCTTACAAGATAAGAATATCAGTCAGGCAGGGCAGGGCATATTTATGCGATGCAAAAAAGTTTGCATTTACAAACATTTATTATAATGAAGTGCAAGTTCATATCGTTTGCGGTGACTTTAGTCACGTCATTTCGGGTAAAAGTTTTTTTAATAATAATATATATTTATTATGTAATTGGACGTATAAAGAATGACTGAATTGAAAATTAATTTTTTTGATTTCTAAGTTTGTACTAATATAAGAACATTTTTATGAATAATTTTACACTTAATTGCAAATAAAACTAATAAAAAACCTAAGCCTAATGATTAATGATGTATAAATGAGGGTTATGAGAAGAAGGACTATAGAAAATGAGTGATCATAAATTGAGAACATTAAAGTAAATGCAAGCCATGCAAAATTTTTTAATGTTTTTTTTTTCCCCTGCCTTTTCAAGTGTATATTCTAAATTTCAAAAAATTCACATTAGCTTTGTTTGCAAATCGGATCTTAGCGGGCGTGACTAATCAAAACTATAATAAAATTTTTGGAAGAGGTATTAAGATGTATAATAGATGATTCTAAGATATTATGTTAAGTCTATGATTCCAATAAACTTTTATAGTTACCAGGACATCATGCCAACATTTTATGCTTATCGGTGGATCCTTAACCACAGTTGGCAAATTTCCATACATGGTTCGATTCGATCCTTCGTGTACAGGAATCCTTCTAAGCCCCTATCATATTTTGGTGCCTACATTGGGACAAGAAATGTCTAATTGCGCTCGGCTCGGTGAATTTCATGCAGGAACTACTGAACCATGGACTTACAATGAAAAAACAAAACAGACTTTAAGACTTATTTTAAACACTGGAACGCAAAACTGTGTAGAACCAGACTTAACTGTGATAACCATGCAACGTCCTTTCACTATTGATGAATACGTGAAACCCATTGCATTAGCCTCTGAAAATTTTCAATTTCCAGGTAATATCCATTACAAAGTTTTAAATTCATGCGGGAACTTTCAATATCAAGAATAGTAAGCATTTATCCATCAGTACCAAATTTGAAAAAATATATAAATTTCATTGAAAATTTTTATTATAATCAATTATTACAGCGATTACTGGTTACTAGACCACCAAAACAGCAATTATACTTCAAAAATATTAACACTTTAGTTTATTTTTTAAATATATACTATAATACTAACCCTAACATTACAGACTATCATTCATACATATACACATATGCATGGATTATAATAACTACGTAAATATTTTGATTCATCAAGTCTACGATTATCCATTTTGAAGTCACCTATGCATTTGCTACTTCTCCGACAGTCGATAGACAGTATATTATAATATTATACAGCACTGTCTGTTATATGATAATGTTTTTCGATTACTTTGTGCAAAAAATCTAAATTGAAAGTGATAACGCGGTTAGGGCGTTATCGGTATCAATCCCGATTTGGTAACTAACGCTCTTCATGTCCAGAATTGTTTCAAATAGGTTTGTATTCACATAAAACTTTAAGGAAATTAATTTCGAATACTAACAAAGTCAAAGTGACTCCAAAGATTTCATACATAACTGAACATTTTTGTATTTTTTGACGAATTAAATACAGCATATCTTTTACCAAAACAATAAATACTGAAGAGCGGTTATGGCATAATAATAACAACATTTCTTTCTTAGACTTTCAATAGAAGCCTTTTTCCTTCATATTTTTACACAAGATGTTTATGTTGTACTTTGTGGTACTATAATATCGTATTAATTTTGCTGTGCAGATAATGGATATATCGTTGGATTTCCAAGAATAACTTCGTGCGCCTCAAAATACAAATTCATCGTTGGTATCAACAACAACATTTGATGGTTAATATTAAACAATAAAACGTACTCGTGAAAAATATGGCCATGAAATTTGCACTGGCACTATTGTGGGTGGAGCTGGTACATGCACTGATAACTGGGGTGAAGGCAGACAAGATCTTATACCACTCATTTGTAGACTTGGGAATGGTCAAGACTATGAAGACATACTTTGCGGCTTACTTCAAAATGGTTGTTGTGGAATGCCCCATTGTCTAGATAGTTTCATTGATCTCACACGACCAAGTGTGGTAAATTGTTTAAATGAATTTATGATTTCAAAATCAAACCAGCTAAATACCCACAAATAAAATGTTTCACAAATGTATAGTAAATTATTTATTTATGATAAAGATTATTATGTTTATTTTTAGAAAAACTTTAGAGGAAATCAGAAATATACTCGATATATATCTGCAAAAATCTGCGTTTCTAAAACGGAAGGTACATTTTCGAAGTGAAAACTAACGACAATCCATAATAATGGTCTTTAGGTTTCCTACAGGGTTGCGTTTTGTCCGGATGAAATTGGTTTTGTCCACTGGACACAACCATTTCGTCCACTAGACATAACCATTTTGTCCGGATGAATTAGTTTTATCTGGATAAAATCATTTTTTCCAGTGGATAAAAACCATTTTTTCCAGTGGATAAAAACCATTTTTTCCAGTGGATAAAAACCATTTTATCCAATTTGTCCACACCTCTCTATCCGGATACCGCAACCTTCTTGGTTCCCTATTTGTGCAACTTTCCGCTCATCCGCTCATTATTATTGAGATACAGCAACAGCAAAGCCAGAGTTAATCTTTTCGCTGTCATTGATGAATTAAAACATGCACTTCAACAGAATTTAATTGACATGCTATGTTATTATTAATAATGTGGTGTAAGCATTGTCGCTGTTTTACCATTGAGGTTGAGTTGTTATTATCCATTCCTTTGCGATATTATCCTCCTAAACTCTTTACCCGTTTGACTTTATCACACTCTGTTTTTTAAAGGATGAAAATATTAGGTTTGAAATTTCAATTTCATTTTTGACCAGTTTTTTGTCGTTGTTATAGTCATCAAAAATTGAAAATACTAAAACGACATATTAAAACGCTATACATCACTTATACATGTAGAAATGTTATTTCAAAGTATTTTAAAGGCCTCAAGATAATGTGGGCATTAAACGAAACATTTGAATGATTGACTGTACATTTAGCATCTTTAAAGCATTAACAGGTGATCATAATTTCCCAATGCATAGAATTGACAAATTACTCTCTGAATTCATTAGTGAATTACTATAAATACTGACTGTGCAAAAGGTCAAAAATTGGCTTGAGAATCGATTATCGTTGTTTGTTTATCAGTCAGTGGTAGTCTAATATAAGGTGTATCCTTACTAACCTAAGGAATACTGGTCTTTAAAATATTTAAAGGTTAACTGATAATTTAGCAATTAATTTTTTCATGAATAATGTTAAAGGTTTAGATAAATCAACTCAAAGTGTTAATTCAATCTACCACGACTGTTTTAAAAAACCTGACGCCACTTTAATGAATTTATTTACTATTGGTGCCAATATCATGTTTTTTATCGAGTGAAGTGTATCCTAATTAATCATGACAAACATTATTAACATAATTCATGCAACATATACCAATATGTTTTTCAGATAATCATCACCGACATTTATAATATCCAACTGTTTTAATGAGATCAATTGAGATAAAAGTGGTTAATGTAATAAACGATAAACATGACCTTTTTTATAATACAGTCAGTGTATAAAATTTCATTCTGTTGACATTGATTCTGTACAAGTAAGGTATAATACTACTTTCCAGGAAACAATGACATTATATTACACGCGCTCTCCTTGATTATACTAATAATATATAAATCCTTCCTTAAGTACATATATATTCCATATACACAACATTGCACTTAAGTAGCTTAACTTCGGAAATTGGTACTCTTCGGTTGTATATTATTATTTAAGTTGTGCACACGTTGATGCTCTTGTGATAACAATTCAAATGTTAAAACCAGTTTAAGCTGGCTGCTATGCTAAATGTATACATCGGTATACGGCTTGAATTGTGATGTGATTATGCACTTTATTTTTGACTGTTACTCAAATGAAACAAGCCTTGTTACTTGCCACTACTCTTACAAATTAGTTTTCTTAAATATAAGTACTTAAATATTTACAATTTTCAAAGCAATCAGTTTTAATGTTGTGTCTGAGGAGATTAGCTATAAGTGCAAGTGAACTTCCTTTAATTCTGCGGTGCTCCTTTACCTCCATTGGTACGTCTTATTCAAATAATTGCTTCATTTTTATAAAAAATATGGCTAGAAATATTTAAAAAATCTAGAAAATGTTAGTATTTCCCTTTAAAACTTTTGTAGTAAATGTACACTTCCATTAATTTTAAATTAAAAACATTTGAAAAAGTAACAACAATAATTCGTTAAAGAAATTAAAATTGTTTAAAATATCTCTACAGTGTCTAAATAAAATATAAAATTCACAACCTATCTGTTTAGTTGTAATTGTAACTCCTAGGGTCTACGATTTCAAATACGTAAGCACAAAAAAAATGGAATAAATAGTAGTAGTAGTCTGGAGGAATTAAGCCGGTCTGGTTGTTGTACATTATGTCTAACCTGCATTTTAATCGTTGGGGATCATTACTAGAGCGTTTATAAATTGAAACGTTAATTATTTTTTACTTCTATTTCCGACATCATTTTCAATTGTTTCTTTAAAAATTCCTTCTGAAATCAAATGCTTCCTAATTACTAATTGGAATATTTTATGTGTATTTATTTTGTAGAAAATCCGACTGCAGTTACAATGTACGTCAATCAAAGTTTTGCACTTATTTCTATGGCTAGTATGCATAGAACGTAGTCTTTCTTCAAATACCTTGTAATTCTTCGAAATGATTGCAGCTCGAATTACATTTATAGTGAATATTTAGACCAAATCGATGAATGTACCTTGTCGACATGGGTTCGTAGAAGTCCGAAGACTCTGGATGTTTAAAGAGTCTGATTGGACAAGACTGTTCAGATGACATCGACAAAACATTTTGCAAAAGGGCATACACTGGAGCGGGGGTGTATTGACGACATAATAATATGTGATTGTGAGCCAGAGATGGAATCTAAATCCATTACTTTAAATGTGTGCATTGAAAATCCGACCAAGCTTCTGCACATGACCCTTGCCCTTCAACTGAATATTGCTCCCCAAATCCCAAACACCGTATGTAGCGAAAATTTATGTGTGTGTCACAATGTAAACAGATTTAATTAATCTATGGACAGAGACGTGTGACCCTTTACTCTACTCAGATTGGCGATCCTTGCAATTTTGACAATGATTTGCTTACGACTTAGTAACTTTACTACTTGCCAAAGAGACTCCATCAAATAGCACGTTTGAATCTTGCGAATGCTTACCAAACCATATAGTAGATGATGGAATTTGCAAACCATTATGTGGACAATGGAAATTGTGAAGATAATAAATATTATTGTGACAATAGTCAGCTTTGTGAACTAAAAAAGTATATTGGGGATGTGTGTTCTGCATCCGTTGAATGCCTCGATGACAATTCTATTTGCAGCGGTTATTGCATTTGCAACGAAAAAGTATAAACCAAAACTCCAGCAAATAATCTTAACTTGTATTCCACTTTAATTTGCCCCACCAAAATTGATTGCAGTAGTAAAGAATATTGTAATGGTGGATTGTGCTATCCAAAATCAGCTATTGGTGAAAATTAGTACCATATCTTCTGACAAATGTCTTGAAGCCATTCTGTTTGCGATAGAATTTGCCACTGCTCCTGAAAAATTACAAGGTAAATCCAGAATCAACAAACGATGAGGTGTGCATTCTACAAACTTGTCCTGGAGATTTTTTCCTGTAGCTCCGAACAATTTTGTAATATTGATGGAGTATGTCAACCCAAGCAAAGTCCTTGGACCTCTTTTCTGCAATGACACTTCTGAATGTTTGGGTAACTTAGTCAGTTTGTGGGGATCAATTGTCGAGTGAATGGAATCAAAACTCTCTGTCATTGTCCTAATAATGGTATACCTGACCGACCAGTTGATAATCCTGATTTTACATGCATTGGAGATTAGGCCCTAGAAGTTTGAATTGCTCCGCAAAGAAGATTCTTATGGGAATGACTGGTGGGCTGTTCCAAACGAAATTAAATCAAGAAATTGTCCAAGAGGACTAACTGGCACTGCAATTTGGAGGATGTCTACCTTCTGGGAAGTTTCAAAGATTCCCAACCCGAATTACACCAACTGCACAACAAAGTGGGTTATCAGATTTAGGAAAATCAACTTGAGGAACTGTTGGTAAGTATTCATTATCCATACTACTTGAACTATGCATCTTAAATCTTTGGGGAGAATATTAAATAAACCTACCTAATAAATATCTTTTCTAGATATTCATATTATAACATAGGCTTAGTTACCTCTCCTCAGATTCAGCATAGTAACAATTATTTATCCCATATTATGCAATTACCTTTATCTATCTATCTGACTTGTAATTCTTCTGCTTTTTTATTGCTTCGAAGGCCCCTAGATAACAAGACCATTGATTTTGAAAATGCTAAGGTATTTATGAAATCGAGATGAAAACCAATCTACAAACAGCGCTGATAAGTGACAGCGACTTTTCCTCAGATCAAGATACTGAAAATCAATTTTTTGGTCACGAAATCCAATCAATGGTCAATATGATGAATATAATTCAGTTTCAGGAGTTGTTGTCCCATCCGACAGTGAAACCAATGTAACAATTATGGCCTACGAAAATATCACTGCAGAAGTTTATGGCACAACAAACTTGCTTTTGAATTTTGTCAAACCATGGGAACAATTGTCTAAGGTAAATATTCCCTTTTTCAAATTATAATGGTAATAGATTATATATATACGTAAAAACAAAATTTTGTAATCTTGGCTTCTATTTGTTTTCGTTGTGTAATTATTTTTAAAATAACATCAATTCTAGTTTCGGAATCGTAACAGAAAATCTTTTTGTAAAGTCGTCCTGAACCTAATTAACGAAGGCGGTTACCAACTTAGCACTGACCAGTTGGAAACATCTCCATGATCGAAAATGATAAATATTCAATCACCCACAACGAAAAGGCATTTCTAATTGAATCAGGGCTTTCTAAACCAGGAAGATGTAAGAAACTTTCCAGCTAATGGTCGACGAAAAAGAAAGGAGAAGGACTCATACATACAACTGCCAAGAAATTGGGGAAGGGGGAAAGAAGGCGATCTCTCGTTTCTGATTGAATCTGAACAAGTAATTGTACGCCGGAGTCATAAATGGGAGTACAATATGCAAGAAATAATATTCCCTTCAGAAATGTAAACACTTTTCAATATTTCGATTTTAGAAATTCAGGTGTTATAATTAGAAACTACGTATCTGTTGGTCTGTGTACCCTATTTCTCTATGTAAAACTATATGAATCATTTTCAAATTTGATCTTTCGAACCTCCTTTTTTACCTTCTCTCTGTTACACAGTTTATCATTATTATTATTATTATCAATTTGATTTAAAATGTTAGGTAGAGCATATAAAAGTATTTTTGTGGGCCTGTATATAAATTTCAGTGAAATTGAGTATAATGGGTATTGATGTTTAATAATAATTATGATTGGCATGAACTAACAGTATAAAATTAGAAGAGCAGCGAGTTGGATTATACAAAATCGATAAACGGAGACTTACTTAGGGTTTAATGGTGCAAAACGGAAGACACAACAATTAATTTCGAAGGTAATTATTACAATTTTGTTTCCTAATATTGGGAGTCTCTATTGCAATGGATCGGCGAGTCATTAAAATTTTTTGCTTCTAAAGATGGCGAACGAATTTTTGTAACATTTAAACACAACTCGGATTCATGTGGAGGCGATAAACCAAAGAAAATTCCTAGAAAACTTCACGAAGGAGAACAACCAAAAGCCGAGTTTCTGGAAGCGGAGAATGTGTTTATTTTGATGAAGACCGCAAGTGAGTAATTGTTCTTAGGGTTTAAAACTTTTTCTGAACTTTAATGACACAATATACAATAAATACCTAAGAAAAAAACAATATAAAGTCCAACTTTAGATACATTAAATAAAATACATTAAAAGAAAAGCATAATAATTGTACATATCAGTCAATAAATAATTTACAGCACTTGGTATGAAGAAAACATACACACCGCCGTCCAATTAACAATTACTAAAGATTTCAATTTAGTCATTGGTGAGGTTTTATACAACTTCAAAGTTTTAATTAGTATGTGGTCATCAGAGGGAAGTCAATTTGAAGAAACCGTAGCACGTTTTCTACCACTTCTTGTTCTTATTCGAGATCTGGATTTACTTTGCTGTCGCAACTGAATTTCATTGAATATGTTGTAAGTTGGAAGCAGTAGTATCATTCTACTTACATATTTTCAATAGTATCTTACAATAAATTGAATTTACACAGGGAAAACCCGCTGGACTTGAAGCTGTGACAATATTTTTCCCCGTTGTGGCTTCAATCATTGAGGTAATAGTAGCAATCCAAGAAGTCTAAATCAGAAACGACAGGAGACAATGAGGATAATGTTGAAATTGCACAGCCTATGAAATTGTTCATGATATGTACAATGGCGGTCACTAATTTTTTGCTCACCGCGTTTGTCGACAGGGACTTCTTTGATCTTAGCGATGTAAGAACAAATTAAATATTTACGGAATTGGAATCTGTGACAGAATTGGTGCTATTTGGTAATGGGATGCTTTCCCATTTCCTTGTCCTTGCAACTTTCGCCTTTTTTGTAGCTGCGTGTATAAACGTCTACTTTACCACTTGCAAAACACAAGGCAACAATGCCTCAACAAATTTTATCGTCAAGTTTCAATTCTTACAAATGAAGAAGTTAATGTACATTGCTGCAACTTTGGGATTTGCCACTTTCATTATATTCATTACTGCTATGGTAGGAGTTGGAGCAGGAAGTCACTAATCAGGTCTACGGTGGAGATTTGTAAGTACTTTTAAGCTATATCTAATGTTTACTAAATGTGTCCCCGCAAAATTAAACGCTACATAAGTTAATTGAAATATTTTTAGTTGTCTGGCTCTGATGGTAGTTACATATGGGCTCTCTTTGCACCTGGAATATTTGCCGTATTTGTAAGAATATTTGTTTTAATTTTTTAATTTGATAAAATCAATGTTGTTTACTTATTTTTTTAATGCTTAGGTTTTTTGTGTTTCTCAGATTATTTTTGGCTGTCTTCTACCTCTTTAATAAACAAGTTGGGGGGAAGAGTTACAGGCAATAAAGAAAAATGGAAATACGAACCGGACAGAAAAGAGGAAAAGGCGTTAAATAAAGCCAAGTAAATATTTTTCATGCATAGTTAATTGCCCAAATTCAAATATAAATATCTCTAACATAATTTTTCGAAGTAGCATCTGGGGCCTAATTTAGTTCACGAATGTCACGAAACATATATTAAAGGATATTTTCTCCGAGAATTCAAATGTTGTTTCAAATTTTGGGTGGTAAATTACTAGTAATCTTTACGATTGTAATCTGCAAATATTCTTGCCAGATGTAACTTCTCATATTTAGAAGTTTTAATATACAAAACAAATTTCCCTGTCAAAATAATTTTGTAAGCGCTAAGCGAACTAAATGCTTTTATTGGATTTCGTCTATATCTGTGTCTCCCCTGTTTTTCGTTGACTGCAAAAATTAGCTTTGTTTTTATTTAATTTTTTATCCACAGAAATAAAATTGAACACAATTTGGCGTTTTGTATCTTGTTGGGACTTACATGTGGCTTGTCGGATATTACCAATTAGGACCAAAATATATGGACACTCCTGTTTTACAATATTTATTTCCTGTGCTATTTGCTGTCCAGGTAAGAGTTGAATGCTAAAGTTAATATCCATTTTAGTAACTTGCTGCTTATGGATCTAAAACACTGGAAATTATTTTCTTGTCTCATAGGCTGCATTTTGTATTCGTTTGATGAAGACAAAAGTATTAGAGAGATTATTCTCTTGTGCAAAAAAAGAAAAAGTAGAAGATGATAAAAACAACAACGTAGAAGGAAAAGTAAAGGTAAGTTGTAACCTCTAAAGTTTCCTGTTTCATTATTTTTTATGACCACAGTCCACAGATAAATAATTAATTCAGATATGTATTTCACTGGGCATGCTTACTTCTTCTAGCAAACATAATTGTCATAGTTTTGCGTTGTGACGTTATAGATTAGGTGAATTATTTTTCAATTATTACAATGCATCTAAATAGTGTAGTCACAATGACACAGAATATGTAGCAATATACCTTCTTCGTATAAATTAAGTAAATTACGAATAACGCGTAAATCTGTAATTATTTCATAGATTTATTTCAACTATTTAATTTCTAAATACTGTCTTAATTTTGTAGTCTGTGCATTATAATTATTTTTGTTAATTGTATGATTAGCGAACCCTTCCCTATATGATGTAAATCTAATAGCATAGTTTTTAATTAATGTTTAAGGTTTCAGACCGAAAATAATGATGAAGACTCTAGTAACCTTGACCTTGATGACAAAAGTAGGAGCCACCACAAAGAATACATTTCAGCAACAGACCTAAACGTCATTGACACAAGGAAAAACATGACGGGTCAACTGCGTAATTTAAAAAATTTAATTTTTGTTAGTATTATGAAATATTAATCACAGGCAATAATTAAAGAAATATATGCACTCTTAAACCAATCAAACTGTTAAAAACTATACTTGTTTATTGAAAAATTGATCAAAAACCCTCCATTTTTTGTAAATAATTTTAAGTTTTCCTGCTTTTCAACAATTAAAAAAAATGATATACGAAAATCTAATTCTCAGGTAAACTTCTGTCAGGTTTCATTAGTTATTTGGTATCAATTATTGTAAAGCTTAAAATCTTTTATTCGGCTTAATCTTTGGTTTAAAAACAAAATGTTATATTTATGACTATCGACGGCAACAGTCTTTTTAAAAAAAATGTCTCTGTGATGAAATTTGACGCGGAGTTTTGGAACTGTAGCCAGACATGGCTTTATTGACCATTAAATTTAACGAAAGCAGCAATGGCTAAAAGTGCCATACAAGTTAATACACAAAAACGATTTTTAAATGCTAAATTTTTAAAATGAATAAATTTAATTCAAATGAAAATTGTAATTGTTCCAAAGGGTATTTGATTGAATAAGTTAAGTTATTCATTGCGTGTTCAGGTTTAGTATTTTCTTCATTATTTAGATTGTTTACTTAGTAATGATGATTAATGATAATTAGATATCTTAGTAAATAGTGTGTCTGTATTGTTTTAGTAAATACCTCAAGTAGGTACTTTGGTATTTTACGTTAAATAACATTAAAAACTACTTACCATAGCTAAAGGTAAGTGGTAAATTTAATTTTTTACACTTTTCTTCAATAAAGAAGAAAAGAGTGAATCAAAATGGACATTTTCAAAAAGCTCATTTCTTGCTTGGGTTTTATGGGATACAATACTGTAACGCGAAACTCCTTTGTGGCTTGATTGCTAATATACCGTGCTTTATATATTATAAGTATGCATGTTATAAAACTACAAGTCCCACTAATGTCCTTCCCATAGAAGTTCATGGACATCCCACTTCAAGAGCCGTCCTTGGTTGCGGAGTTCTTGGTGTCAGACAGACCCAATTTTGACCTTGTTCATAGTTCATGCCGTGTTGGTCCTAGTACCCTAGTTCTATTTAGATCAAAAGAGAACTAAATACCTATAAGATGATGAAGTGTATATTGCTATTCGAAAGAAAGTACCACCTAATAATTTTCCTGCATCTGAGTCTCTATACCACTTAGTCTCTTTGTTCTCTTACACCCATTTGTCTGGCTATTTAAGATTTCCCGTTTCGAGGATTCATTTAGTATCTGCTTAACCACTATCTACCCAGATAAATATCCTCACAAACTACAAATCGTGTCTTCTTAATCAACTTTTGTTTATAAAACTATTTTCCTGTTTTACGTATATTAGAATATAATAATATAGTCTCGTTAATTTTAAATCTATATTCCGAATTTAAGAAAACATTCACGAAAACTATTTCTTTGTTTTCAGTACACACAGTCAGAATAATTTAATTTGTAAAAAAACCTGCAGAATAAAAACGGACGAAAATGTTTTTTACAGTTTTGGGTTTATGTTGTGTGCTATTCCACTCGACATTGTCAACAGTAGACAGTGATAGTGGGGATAATTTAGGTGAGACAGTAGATTATCCGGTTTGTGTGGTGGGTGCGGGAATAAGTGGACTGGGGATTTCTACATATCTTCAAAGAAAAGGATATAAAGTCCAAATTTTTGAGAAAAATAATAGAGTGGGAGGTAAAATGTATACTTATCGGGAGACGGACGAGATTCAGGTGGAGATGGGGCCATTTTTTTACAGTTCAGATTCCAAATTCCTCCTGGAATTTATCAACTCGTTCAATTTGACTACCGTCCCATTCAACTACAGTGACATGGTTGCCTTCGATCCGAATTCTGGAATTTTCAAGAAATACCCTATGCCCAGCACCCTGGAAGCGTACGAACTAGGAAATGCCTTGGTTAGATATATATCTGAACGTGCTAAAGTCAGCCAACAGTTGGAGACCGGGTATCTGCACGCAACTTCCGAGCTATTCCAGCCAACGACAGTCTGGCTGAAAAAACACAATCTTGAGCTCCTCAATCATGTCTTCAGTGTCTTCGTCACTGTTCTAGGTATGTCACTTTAATTTGGAAAGTCGTGTTATCGAATATTTGGTAGAATCTACGAACAACTTTTTTTCGAATATCGATTACAAAAATAAGCACACATCAGAAATACATTTTTAATGTGTAAAAAACAGTCTCAAGCTAATTAGCTTCGCTCAATTTTTGAATTGGCGACTTTACGGCATGTTATAGGAAAAATCAATTTATGGCGTGTCAAATTAATACAACTTTCATTTATTTACTGTCATTTTACTTTAATTTATAACGACTATTTCCATTAAATAAAATGACAAGATTTTAAAAATAATGACGTCTACTTTTTACTGACAAATTACATTAAAATAAAGACGGGTTTATTGACAGCCAATGATATATAATACCACGAACCGTTGTCAAACAGATTGATTGGGTATTTGCATTCTGTTACTTAAATATTCGAGTATCCAATAATTTGTTTAATACTAGGCCAGAAATTAAGTAACAAGTGTCACTATAATAGTCAATGAGGTTGTCAGGTTCACCGTTCACATGAATTGGAATTTTTCTATGCTACTAAATTGCATTCGATCATTTGTTTTCCACTTTAACCTAATGATTTAAAACCTGATTCTAGGCTACGGTGATCTGAACGACGTGCCCGCCATTTACTCCTTGCAGGTTGTCAACCCACGGTACATAGTTAAAATAGGTCTCGGCCAGTCAGATGCCCTTTACGTACTCAAAGAAGGCTATGATGTCCTGGCCCGTGAAATATCTGAATCTTTAAACGTCCATTTGAATCATACAGTCATCCACATCAACCGGGAACTGGAACACCCGGTGATATTTTTCGAGGCGACGAAGGACAACGTCACTGTGAAAGACTCGATGAACTGCAGTCAAGTGATTCTCGCCTTTCCGCCCATTTATTCCAGTATGAAGAAAATAATGAATTTGTCGAGAGAAGAGGAAGATATTTTCAAACAAGTCAAAATACACAAATACACCACATCAGCCAATTACATCCCCAATTTGGAAAATCGTGGATACTACGAAGGATATAAACTAGGACCAAATAATACTCTACAGGAAATAACTCCCGAGGGGAAGGGAGAAACCATTTGCTTCATGGCCCACAGTTCACCAGTAAGATCCCTGTTAATGGTTAAATTTATGTACATTTAATTTTATAGTATAATATCGTCAAACGAAAATTGGATTTAGGCTTATTCCTGTACCAAACAAAAAATGGATTTAGGGTTTTTCCTTTACCAATCTGGAATAGGATTTTGACTTATTCTATCCTTAAGGGAAGATATATATACTATAGACTTTATATACCGCTACCTTTCAGGGAAAGGGATACAAAAACATTTTTTCCAATCAAAAATCAAGCCAAGTTCTATTTTAAGTTTTATCCCAATGCGGAAAGTAATTTTCATAGTTGTTTTACGTTGTAATTACAAAATAATATTTTGGTTTTTTAGACCAAGAAGGGCATCTACAGCAGCTATCATTGGATTCGTGGCGATTTTGACGAACTTCCAACAAAAGCTGATATGGAAAATATAGATAGTCAGTTGGAAGCTACTCTCAAAAAGATTAGCAAGGATGCGTACACTTTCCACAGATACCAGACGGAGTATTTCCCTCATGTAACCAACGAGTCACTCGAAAATGGATTTTACAAAAAGTTTGATGGAATTAACGGGCAAAAGAATATATATTATGCCACGACCCTCCTCCGATTCGAAGCTATGGAATACGCTCTTGAGATGGCACATGATGTAGTTCACCGCTTTTTCTAATTCTATTTTATTTGTTTGTAAATACTGCAAAAAGTACATCGAAATAAACTGAAACATTTCAAAAATATGAAAACGAATGAATAACATCAAATTAATATTATTCAAAGAACAGCATATTCAGGGGAAACAACTTTGAGCTAATGTGAAATTTCCTTTCTACTTGGGGGAAGGGACAAGGGAGGGACATGGAAACGCTATAGAAATGATATATTATGTAGCTTGATTAAGCTATAGGCTAACATTATATGGAATTAATAAAAATGTTGGCTGTTTTTGTGCTTGTATGGTGTCAACTTTATTGTTCTGATTTATAAGAAATTATTTTATTATATTCGTGATGTAGGCACTGGTAGTGAAGCCTCGTAAGTAATAGTGTCTTAAAGTAGATGCACTCCCTTCCCTTTCTTCAACTTCTTCAACATCTAAAAGTTCAGGGACATCAAAGTTCATGCAGCCGTCTTTCTTATTTGAATTTCAAAGCCGGAACCAAAACACTTTCCTTTTCGTGACAGTCTTGCCCTTCCACAGTTGATGTTTTGGTTTTATCCTAGTGCCTAATTCTATTCAAGGGAAAACTAACATCCCGTATTTAATTTAGTTTCTATACTATAATTAATAATCGAAACATTTAACAAAAAATTAGACAGTTATATTTTTTTCTATTATTTGCAATTTACAAGTTTCAAATTTAATTCTATTCACATTTTTTTCAAAATAGAAGTAGAATTTATGTTCATTTATTTCTGTCGGTCATTTTGTGCTATCGCTCATGGACCCGAAGTAGAATTTATATGCCTTCTTTGCTTCAAGTTCATTTAAATTGTTTAACATTTGACATTTTTCATGCTTGTCGTTTCTCAGATGGGTTGAGATTTATCATTAGTAGAATGAAAATAATAAATAAAGGAGGACATTATGACGAAAAAGTTGAATTGATATTTAAAGCAGCACTTTTTTGGTTTCTTGGCTGCTTTCAATAGAACAAAGCATAATAAAACAACTTTTTCTTTCAAGAATCTTCTTGTTTCCCACAAAAATGCAATGGCGTATAAAAGTACAAGGGTCAAAGATATATAAAATATGGTACCGATATTTGAATTACGAAATGTCAGAGCTCGCACTGAAGGCCTCGTGCAGCATGTTTTGCATTCGGTGAAATTCCATCTGTTATAATATTCTAACCACAAA
Organism: Tomocerus qinae; assembly: GCA_020055645.1. Classification (NCBI taxonomy): domain Eukaryota; kingdom Metazoa; phylum Arthropoda; class Collembola; order Entomobryomorpha; family Tomoceridae; genus Tomocerus; species Tomocerus qinae. Next base: position 23,324,392 of record CM034546.1, on the reverse strand, counting down.
TTAAAAATTCCTGAGTGTATTAAAAAGTTGAGCTTTTGTCGAAGAAAAGGAGTAAACATGGGATTACTATCAGAAATGAATCCGGAATAAATAGGGATGGATATCAATGAAGTTTCTTCACTTCCGCGATATAATTTATGAATCGGTTCAACTCCGCCACTCTCAGGATTCCAGTGAGAATCGTCAAAAATCCGATGCATTGATGAAGATGAGAGAATCAGAGCTGAGTTATTGCATTGAGCTATCCACTGTTGGGCACTGTTTCTGAAAGGAAATCCAGGATAAATCTGTACCTTTTCTTTGAGCTTCATCAACATTTTGCTATTGCTTAAAGGAGTGTCACTAGAGTTTCTGTAATACTCTAACATTAAACTGATTGAATATCGAAATTTTAAAACTATATCTTCTGACCCTGAAATAGAATCCTGAAGCATTTCTTCAACTATTGCCCGATCTATAATATCTAATTCGAAATCTACACGCTCTAATTTTGCTCTGCAATACGATGAGTTGTGTTGATTTGTGCCATTTAGCCTCAAACATTTTGCATAGTAAGCATATAGATACATTTTTTGAATTTCCAGATCGAAATGAAAAGGATCAAGGTCATTTCCGGTAGAAATTTCCCCAATGACAGTCACTTCTGTAAGATTAGCTAACTGTTCCATATATTCAATTCTCTTCACAGAGCGCGGCTCCACTAAATCCGTAATAACGATTCCTTTGTATGCGTTGGTCAACACGATGAGCATTAGCGATAACGGAACTATGATCAACTTGATCCACAGTGTTTTATCCGCTTTTGCTGACAGAGAATAACTGACCTCTAACATGTATGCATAACAGATCAAAAGAAATGGAATATTTTCATCCGTTTTGCAATATGTCACCCCGTGAACGAAACCAATTACAATGGACAGAGTGGCAACGATTCCGAGCCAAGCGTAGGGTTGAAAAGGTCGAATGTATCCGTAGAAAGAGATACTTTCGTCTTCTAAAATAACACAGGAAATGAAATTGAAGGACTCTTCCATGATTGGAACTAAGATAACGGATGGACCAAAACGTTGAGTGAAAAGTGTCAATGTATTTCCTTCGAAGAAATTAAACTTCCCATAAAAATAGAACTGACTTGAGGGATATAAAATTATCATCGAAGATTTTGCCCATCGATATAGTAGAATTTAGAGACCTTTCCAATATAATAGAAATAATAGGAAGAGATATTTTTTGAAATTGTTCGAAGTGATAAGTTGTTACATATGTATTGGTCAGAGGAGGGCCATAATAAGTTGACTTGGATGGATATAGTCTGTCGTAGTCATAATTTACGAGGAAAAATTTCTGCACAAAATTGCTTTTTTCTATGACACCTTTTAACACCATTTCACGCAGTGGTCGGTCCATTCGACAAAGATTATCCGAGTATATCGACCACATGGCAAACACATGATTACCGTCATTGATAGCCTGTGGCCATATCAAATGTACATCTTGCTCCAGTTACATCTGATACGGAAACAACAAACCATGCTTTCTCCCTAAAATAAAAATAATCATGAACATTAGAATATGATTTTGCGATCTCAAGAACATTTTTGTCAACCAGCATGTACACAGAAGAATATTCCGCCCAGTTGTACATTATATCCACTTCGTGGTTCAGTGTTGCGGATTTAAAAACCCCCTCGGAATGACTGCTGATATAATTTATTAATAAAGTATCTGTAGAATAGGTTGGATCCAAATTGAATGCAATAGTCGTGACACAATTTAAACGAGTATTAATTAGACGTGGAGACGAGAGTCTCACTCTATTTTTTCTTTTAATTTTTCTTTTACATTTTGAGTAATAGGGAGATTTCCGACGGTGTGAATAAAATACGTGTTTATAATTGCACTCTTTTTAATTTTCGTCAAATTTTAATTTTGTGAATGCATAAGGAGTGTCGATTTCTTGTAATTCGTTACTTGATAATTCTTCTGATGGCGAATCCAAAGATTTTGGTTGCAATATCAAGTTAATGTAACAGTTTTCTTCAGGGAGGACAATATTTTTCAGTCTCCATCCAACACACAATTCTCCCGCTATAAGTAACCACAGCCAAATTGGCAACATTTTTTACTCCGCTTGTTAATTTATGTGTAAATAGTTTGTAAAAGTATATCCACAAATGAATAATAATTGGATATAATATGTAGTGAATAATAATATAATAATATGAAAGGAAGAAGACGTTTTATTGTTGATTATTATATCTTAAACAGTAAGAAGTCGTCTAAACACAAAAATAAGCTTTCTCTCAGAGCTAGACATTGCTAGCGGATTCGGAGATAAACATTCAAATCACATTGCTAAGCAACGATATATCAAACACGATTTTGCGATTATTAATTAATTTATCTTACACAGTAAGCAAGTTTTTCTGAGAACAAGACAACTGTCCAACTAAAGGTTATAGTATTGATTGATCAAATGTTTTTTGACATTCTATTGGTGAATAGGGAAAGTACGGAGTAATTGTGCCCCTTTTACCCCCCTCTCAATATGTGCCTAAGTCTAATATTTTAAGCTGCTTACATTTCTCACGAATAACGTTTAATGATTAATGAACATTTTATGCTGTAAGTAGATTGCTAAGTCATGCTTATTTTATTGAGCTCCGTATTTTCACTAAATAATGAATTCATATTAAAAGACAGTAAGCTATTGGGGAAGCCATAATGTAAAGAATATTTAGCTCTTGCTTTTTTTACATGACTATGTTCTTGTGGGACTATAAGACTCAAATGATTAGTAGGTATTATTTCCTAGATGAGCTAATCCAAATGCATGCATTTATATTTATCCCATTTGTTATAATTTTAGTAGTATATATCAATATCTTGACACCTTATTTTCCAATAGTATATCTATTACTTTCTTTTCTGTCTCAGAGCATTAAAATTAATATTTAAAACGGTGATCCCGACAAAGTTAAATGATTCGAAATTCAGATAATCGTCAAAATATGATTGATTTGCCAATTTATAATGGAAAAATTTGCAAATCAAGCTTCTTTAAAAACAGCCAAACGTTATATGAACTTCTGTGTTTTTTGTTTTATAAGAATATATTATTATGTAAAGAATATAACATGCATACCTGCATTAACAGTATTATGTATATATTCATATTATTATATTTAACGCATGTACACACTTTATATCGTTTAATTTTATTCCATATTACGACTTCCAATTAACTGGTAAGGTTTATGGGTAAATAGAAAAATGTTTTTAGTCAATAAAAAAGGCTATTAGTAAATAGTCCAATGGTCCATGCCAAGAAGTAACTGGGTCAATAAAACAAGTACGAAGTCAATAGAAAGAGTACAAAGGTCAATACTTAAAATGATTTTATTTAGTCAATATTAAATCATCATTATAATGGCAAATGAGAACTTTGAATCGAATGATTTTTATAGTTAGTGAAAAATTAAATCAACATTTAATTAAGTATTTAAATTAGACAATAACATTGTATTATATGAGTTAAACTACATTCATGGCTTCACCAGAGCTCCACTGGTAATGCCTGTAGGTCTTCCTGTTTTCCTGTTATCTGTTTATAGCGTTTAGCCCTTTCGGGAAATAAAATAATTCTAAAGTATTGACCTCTGTACTCTTGCTATGACTTTCGTACTTTTTTTATTGACCCAGTTACTTCTTGGTATGGACCATTGGACTATTTACTGAAAGCCTTTTTTATTGACTAAAAACCTTTTTCTATTTACCCGGTGAACCCTATCCTTAACCGGTATATCACACAAAAGAGATTTGAGATAGTTATGCATGTTAGCTGTTTGAGATGTTAACTTAATTAACTTAATTTTTAGTAATATAAGTATGTAGTATGTATGTCATAAAATAAATACAAGTAGCCCCACTCGTTCCATTCCCATATAGAAATTCAGGGACAAGTTCAAGAGGCCGTCCTTAGTTGGAGAGTATAACGTTTCAGAATCCTTTTTTTTAATGTTTACAATAATATTTACAATACTTCATCTATTTTGACCCCGTTCATAGTTCATCCCGTGTTGGTTCTAGTGCCCTGGTTCTATTTAGATCAAAAGAGAAGAAGGGAGAAATTACTGTTTTATTTTCTTCCAGTTGGCTCGTAAGATCCTTGTTAATGTTTAAAACAGTATACATAATATTATTATTATTACTTTGTGGCATATATTACGCACAGCTAAATTTCAGGAAAAGTATTTTTTCCAAGGAAAAATTTAATCAAAAATATTCTTTTATGTTTTATCACACTACGGAGAATAGTGTTGCTTTTATAATTTAAAAATGTTAATAATTGTTTGCAGAAGAAGAAAATCTACAGCAGCTATCATTGGATTCGTGGCGATTTTGACGAACTTCCAATAAAAGCTAATATGGAAAATATAATAGTCAATTGGAAGCTACTCTCAAAAAGACTTTCTTCTGCGACTGCGTACAAAGACTCTCAAAAAGACTGCGTACGCACTTTCCTCAGATACCAGTCGCAGTATTTCCCTCATGTAACCAACGAGTCACTTGAAAATGGATTTTACAAAAAGTCAGAATTACCGGGCAAAGGAATGTGTGCCACGACCCTTCTTTGATTCGAAACTATGGAATACGCTCTTGAGATGGCAAATTATGTAGCTCACCGCTTTTTCTAATTCAAGTAAATACTTCAAAACGTATATTCAAATAAAGTAAAATATTTCAAAAATATGAAATTAAATGAATCACTTCAAATTAATAAAATTATCCAAGTAGAACACCATACCTAACTTTTTGTTTTCACCTGTTTATTGTCTGCTTGGGACGGTGAAATGATTGTGAAGGAGACAAGCACGTATCCAGGAATTTGACCAAGGGGGGGCCCACCAAAATATATTGGTAAAATAAAGACATATTCGCGCGGAGCGCGAAAATTTTTGGATTTTTAACCCATTTTTTACAAAAAATCGCCTTTTTCTGGAAATTTAGGGGGCCCGGGCCCCCTTTCTGGATACGTGCTTGGAAGGAGAAACCTTGAGCTAATGTAAAATTTCCTTTCAATTTGGGTGAAAGAACAAGGTTGGGAGATGGAGACGCGATGGGAAAAGAAAAATAGGTTTCTATGAACGAGGCGGAGACTAAATGGGGATAACGAATAATGTTGACTGTCTTTGTTCTTGTACTGAGAATTGTGTAGACTTTATTCTGGTTTGTAAGAAGTTATTTTATTATAGTTGTGATTTAGACGTACGCATAGTGTAGCCTCGCAAGTAAGTAATTATGGCTAAAGTACATGCACTCCTTCCTTTCCTTCAAGATCTAAATGTTAAGGATTGTCCATTTACTGATGTTTTGTTTGTCCTAGTGCCCTAGTTCGATTAAAATCAAAAAGAGAACGAAAATAAAAGGATCCTACTCTTTGCAGTTTCTAAGAAATAAGCCAGCTAATAATTTTCCTGCATTCAAGTTCATGCCATTTATGCTTGCTTAGACAATGCTTAGACTTACCTGTCTGAGTATTTAAGATTTCACATTAAATTAATTTTTAAACATCCAGTTAGTATTCTAGGCTAATGTTGGTTTATAGTGGCCAAATGGTGGCCGAAAAAACTTGCGTGTTTCTATAATATTATTTATTCAACACTGATAGTTACTAATGTGTACTGTAAAATTCACGAGCCTTCTAACGAAGACTTAAGTAGCATCACAAAAAAGTCTATTTTTACACTTTAAGCTCCGATACCATATAATGTATATTACATATCACGGCTTAAGGATAATATTCATTTACTTTATAAAATATTTAATGTCGGCTTTAATTTGGATTACTTAAATTGTCAAAATGAAGGAATGCCGGTTTGAATGAACCAATTTTGGGCAAACATTGAGAATTCAGAAATTGATTATGTTTACCTAAATAGTATTGTTAGTGCTTAATTGCACAAGGAATGTACGAATAAAAAATACAAACTATTTATTTTTAATGTCTTGAAAGGGAAACGTTTAACAGAAAATTAGACAGTCACATTTTTTCTATTATTTGTAGTTTATTAAATGCTTCAAATTTAATTCTATTCACATTGTTTTCAAAATAAAAGTAGAATTTATATATTTTCATTTATTTCTGTGGGAATTATTATTTATAATATTTATATTATTTATTTATTTCTTTCATTTCTTGTTTGTGTCAACTTAATTTAAATTGTCCTTAGTAGAACGAAAATAATTAATAAATGAGGATTTCATGACGAAATAGTTGAATTGCCATTTAAAGGAGCAAATTTTCGCTTTCTTGGCAGCATTAAATAGACCAAAACAGAATAGAACGGCTTTTTGTTTCAAGGACCTTCTTGTTTCCCACAGAAATGCAATGGCGTATAAAAGAACAAGTGTTAAAAATATATAAAATATGGTACCAATATTTGAGTTACGAAATGTTAGAGCTCGCACTGAAGGTCTCATCCAGCATGTTTTGCATTCTGTGAAATTCCATCTGTTGTAGTATTCTAACCACAAGTTAAAAATTCCAGAATGCATTAGAAAGTAGAGCTTCTGTCGCAGAAAAAAGGTAAACATGGGGTTAAGTTCAGAAATGAATCCGCAATAAACAGGGATGGATAGCAATGAAGTTTCTTCACTTCCGCGATATAATTTATGAATCGGTTCAACCCCGTCACTCTCCGGGTTCCAGTGGGAGTCATTGAAAATTCGATGCAGGGTTGAGGATGAGAGAATTAGGGCAGATTTATTACATGTGGCTATCCACTGGTGAACATTGTCTTGGTAAGGGAATCCAGGATACATTTGTACCTTCTCTTTAAGCTTCATCAACATTTTGCTATTGTTTAAAGGAGTGGCAATAGAGTTTCCGTAATACTCTAACATTAAATGGATCATATATCGAAATTTAAAATTTGTATCTGGTGACCCTGAAATAGAGTCTTGAAGCATTTCTTCAACTATTGACCGATCTATAATATCTAATTCAAAATCTACCCGTTCTAATTTTGCTCTGCAATACGATGAGTTGTACTGATTTGTGCCATTGAGCTTCAAACATTCCTTGTAGTAGGCATAAAGATACATTTTTTGAATTTCAAGACCAAAATGGAAAGGATCAATGTCATTTCCAGTAGAAATTTCCCCACTGACAGTGACTTCTGTAAGGTTTGCTAACTGTTCCATGGATTCAATTATCTTCACAGAGCGCGGCTCCACTAAATCCGTAATAACGATTCCTTATTAGCGATAACGGAAAAATGACCAACTTGATCCAGAGTATTTTATCTGCTTTTACTGATAGAGAGTAACTGACCTCCAACATGTACGCCAAGCAGATCATAAGAAATGGAATATTTTCATCCCTTTTAAAATACGCCACTCCGTGAACGAAAAAAATTACAATAGACAGTGTAACAATGATTCCTAGCCAAGCATAGAATTGATAAGGTCGAATGTAACCATAGAAAGAGATACTTTCGTCTTCTAAAATAACACAGGAAATAAAATTGAAGGACTCTTCCATGATTGGAATTATGATAACGAATGGACCAAACCGTTGAGTGAAGATAGCCCCTGTAAGTTCTTCGAATAAATTAAACTTTCCAAAAAATAGAACTGACTTGTAAAATATAAAATCATCATCTAAGGTTTGGCCCATCGATATGGTAGAGTTTAGAGACATTTCCAATATAATAGAAACAATGGGAAGTGATATTTTGTGAAATTGTTCGAAGTGATAAGATGTTACATACGTATTTGTCAAAGGAGGGCCATAATAAGTTGACTTGGATGGATATACACTGTCATAGTTAAAGTTTACAAGGAATAATTTCTGCACAAAGTTGCTTTTTTCTATGACATGTTTTAACACTATTTCACGCAGTGGTCGATCCTTTCGACAGAGATTATCCGAGCATATCGACCACATCGCAAACATTTGCTGCTTGTCAGTAACAGTCTGTGGCCATATCAAAAATACATCTTGTACATTTACGTCTGATAAGGACACAACAAACCAGGCTTTGCTCCTAAAATAAAAATAGTCATTAACATTAGAATATGATTTAGCGATCTCAAAACTATTTTTGTCAACAAGTATGTACACAGAAGAATATTCCGCCCAGTTGTACTTAGTATTTGTTTTGTGATTCTGTGTTACGGAATTAAAAACATCTTCGGAGTGACTACTTATGTAAGTTATTAATTATTAATAAAGTATCTGTAGAATAGGTTGGTTCCAAATTAAATGCAATAGTCGCGACACAATTTAAACGAGTATTAGTTAGACGTGGAGACGACAGTCTCACTCTATCTTTTCTTCTAAATTTTCTTTTACATTTTGAGTAATAAGGAGATTTCCAATAGTGTGAATAAAATACATGTTTATAATTGCACTCTTTTTCATTTTCGTCAAATTTTAATTTTGGGAACGCATAAGGAATGTCGATTTCTTGTAATTCGTTACTTGATAATTCTTCTGATGGCGAATTCAAAGATTTTGGTTGCAAAATCAAATTAATGTAACAGTTTTCTTCAAGATGGACAACATCCTTTAGTCTCCATCCAAGACACAGTTCAATCACTATAAATAAACGCAGCCAAATAATCGACATTTTTTCCCTTGTTAATTTATGTAAATAGTGTGAAAGAGTTCCAGATATGAATAATTTGTAGTGAAAGAAATACGACGGTCAATTACTATATAGTATACAGTAAGAAGTAGTCTGAATACAAATAAACTTTTTCTCAGACTAGGCATAGCTAGTCGATTCAGGGACAAACATTCAAGTCACATTGCTAAGCAATGACATATCAAACACGATTCGCGATTATTAATTAATTTATCTTACACAGTAAGAAACCGTGTGAACAACAATTTTTTCTCAGAACAAGACAACTACTCAACTAAAGAAAACTGTTGAACAAATGTTTTTTGGCATTGGAAGCCTCCATTGGTTATTGCAGGCTCGTATCCAGGAATTCCATCAAAAAAGGGCACACTAAAATATATTGATAAAATTTTTACATTTTTTGACAAGAAATTGCTCTTTTTCTAGAAATTTGGGAGTGAGTGTCTCCGTTCCCATAAATATGTACCTGGGTATAATATTTTAAGCTGCTAATATTTCTCACGAGTAACATTTAATGATTAATGAACATTTTATGTTTTTAGTAGATTGCTGTCATGTTTATTTTATTAAGCTCCAATATTGGCTATATAATCAATTGCGCTCCAGAGACAGTAAGGTATTAGGAAGCCATGGTGTAAAGAATATTTAGCTTGCTCTTTTTTACATGATCAAGTTCTGGTGGGAATAAGACTTAAATGATTAATAGGTACTATTCTCTAGATGAGGTAACCCAAATGTATGCATTATAATATGTTGATCCTATTTGTTATTGTTATAAGTTTAGTAGTACATTAATATCATAATATCATTATTTTCCAACAGTATATCTATCACCTTCGTTTCTGCCTCAGACCATTAATATTTAAAAGCGGTGATCCTTACAAATGACAAAGTTAAATAGAATATCAGATAATCGTTTAATCGTCAAAGGATGATTTACCAATTGCAATAAAAAATCCGTAAATCAAAGTTTCTTTAAAAACAACCAAACTTTTTACAATTGTTTTGTTTTTTGCTTTATAAAGAATGTATCTATAAACTTTATATCCATACATATATTATAATGTATACATATTATTATATTTAAGATTCAGATTTCCAAAGTCACAGGACTTGACCTCGATTATCAAATAAGCCCTTAAATGTTTTTCCGAAAACTGGATAAACTCCAAGAATACTGGTTGTAGAAAGACAAGATTGGTCTCTAAAATCTCGTAGAAAAACATGGTCTAGAGCTGCAACTTTGCGTTTCTTCATATTTGTCTCTGATTTCAAGATAATAAAATTTTAATTAATGGCGATTTTGACGACCTTCCAACGAAAGCTGACATTGAAAATATAGATAGTCAATTGGAAGCTAATCTCAAAAAGGTTAGCAAGGATGCGTACACTTTCCATAGATACCAGACGGAGCATTTTCCCCATGTAACTAATAATAACGAGTCAGTTGAAAATGGATTTTACAAAAAGGTTGATAGAATTAACGGTCAAAGGAATGTGGTATTGGGAATTTTCACATCTAAAGTTTTACATCCTGGGGTAGTGAAGTTTTACAACCAGCCACCGCAGTTTTACAACCAGACACTGCAGTTTTACAACCAGCCACTGCAGTTTTACAACCACACTGCAGTTTTACAACCAGCCACTGCAGTTATACAGTATATATGCACTTGTACATAAAACACAGGCAACAATACAGGCAACATACAATACAGTGTACATTGCAATTTACTGCCACTCAATTGCTCATTTGCTAAAAATCACCACAAAAACAAAGGAAAAAAGAAATTCCCAGCAACAAATTCAACAACTAGGGAAATGTCCCCTGCTAAAGAGTCAGGCTACATATCGGAGAAAGAAAACATAAAACGTCGTAAATTATTAGATTGAATTAACGTTTACATATTACTTATCCTTATTTGACATTGACCATGTTTAACCTATTTCATTGACTGTTTTTTTTACTTTAAATGCATTAAACAGCTTTTCAGCAATATAGCCATATCACTTTATCTTAATATAATTATTAAGCATTTATTTAGGTTTTACCAAACTTTGAGTTTATAACATTTGTAAGGTTGTAAAACTGCCATTTGTGGATGTATAACTGCAGTGGCTGGTTGTAAAACTGCAGTGGCTGGTTGTAAAACTGCAGTGTGTGGTTGTAAAACTGCAGTGGTTGGTTGTAAAACTGCGGTGGCTGGTTGTAAAACTGCGGTGGCTGGTTGTAAAACTGCGGTGGCTGGTTGTAAAACTTCACTACCCCAGGATGTAAAACTTTAGATGTGAAAATTCCTGGATCCAAGGAATGTATCTAATGCCACGACCCTTCTTTCGTTCGAAACTATGGAATACGATCTTAAAATGGCGCATGATGTAGTTGAACGGTTTTTAATTTGTAAATATTGCAAAATGTACATCAAAATAAACTACAGAACATTTTGAGCTAATGCAAAATATTCTTTAAATTTAGGGGAAGGGACAAGATTGGGAGATGGAGGCGCGATGGGAAACGAAAAATAGGTACATGGAAGAGGCGGAGACTACATGGAGCTAATGGATATTGTAGGTTGTTATTAGGAATTTCATCTTTATATTATTCACTTGTGTTTTGCTAAATCTGTTATTTAATGAATTCAAATGAATAACCATGACCTCAACAGAGCACAGTAAACTCTTTGTGAACGAATGAAAGGGCTAATAATCCATCCACCTGTATTGATAGTTTCAGCTGGAAATAAAATTTAAAAATGATTTAGGTTAGTAAAACAGAGTGATTTACAGTTTTCTTCTAAATTCAATAACATGTACCAGGTCTATAGCCAAATACAGGACATTACCCATCTTAGTAGCGCAAGGTCCATCAATTAATGCAAATAATTGTAATCAACAATATCCATCATTTTAAGGCCCAATATTCATGGAAATTATGATATCATATATTCCGTCTCGCTGGAATAATAAAAACCACTTACGAAATGCAATATAGAATACAAAAGTAGGAAAATCCCATAGTGTAAGTAAAACTAACACATTTCTGTATGCAAAGCATGTTTAAATTATTATACTTTTATTTTCTACAGTGGATGGAAGAATTATATAGCTGCAGCCCCTTTTTCCTGATAAGAAGGAATTTCCTAAACCGAAATGATACCTGTAGATCGTAGCATCAAATAAAGGGAACAATGAAAGATACCATTTTTGAAAACAAATCCAATCATCAAAAGGTTCCTTTCTATAGTCAGAATAATAGTAATCCCATGAGTACAGCTTACGAATAAATAATTTTTAAGAATAAATAGTGGCCCCAGTTCAGTTATTTAATTATACAAAAAGGTGTCGCAACTGGCACAAAAGAATCAAGAGGGTAGTAAAAAATTAAACCCAACTCTACTAAAAAATGTTAAATAAGTTTGTCCATATAGCAGAACCAATAGACGTTTCCCAGAATTCCAGGATAACACAGACAGATATTAGAGTCGTTTCAATACATATTCATGTTAATTTGACCGGTCACCAATTGTGGGAAACCTATATTTGGATTAGAAGTTTTGAAATGCTATTTAACGCACATTACGAAATTTCAATGTCCTCTTTCGCTAATCATTTCCATTCAATCACCACTCACCACGTAACCTTCTTATGTAAATTTCTTATTGTTTTGATGTAATAATAATAATACGAAACGACTCATTTCGATGGTTTAGGGGAATTGGGCTTGCGGATTTTGCTTTTAAGGAACATGCACATATTGTTTGTGCAATTGATGAGGTTGGAAGTTAAGGTTGGGATAAGTTGTACTCTTTTACATTGAAATGTCTGTACAAAAATCTCGAGTACGGCTGAATTGAAATGAAAGGCTTTGTTTGATATTTAAAGTACGGATCTAGACCTCGGACCCAAGGCTCTTACATTTTCAAAATGTGGTTTGGTGACCGAGAAATCGGCATCGACATTTTCGCGCCACTAAAACCGCGCGAAAAGGTCGGTGCTAATTTCTCGGTCACCAAGCCACATTTTGGAAATGTAAGAGCCTTGGGTTCGAGGTCAAAATCCGTAATTTAAATTTCCATTAACAATTTTCACTTCCATTCGACCCTACTCGAAATTTTTGTACAGACATTTCAATGTATTAGCCTCCAACTTATCTCAACCTTAATCAAAAGTGTTATTAAGTATTGCAACTCAGCACTTGCGTTAGACATGGGGGAGTGGATTTTGCTTTACGTGATATTATAATAGTAGTAAGGGAGGGGGGAAGAGCCCTAACATGGATAGGTATGCCCCTGCTCCTTATACATGGGTAGGTATATGTACTCAGGCCCACGTGTATTTTCCCTATGTACTCAGGCCCAACATGCATTCTCCCTATGTTCTCAGGCACTGCATGCCTTCTCCCTTCATTCTCAGCCACACATGTCCCTTCTTATGCATGGATGCAGGTATACAGCTGAAGCTTGCCTGTATTTGTCCCTATCTACTCAGGCACATGCATTATCTCTATGTATTCAGAACATAAGGAGACTGCATGTGTGCCTGAGTACATAGGGATAAATACGCGCAAGATGTAGGTTCATACCTATCTATGTAATAGGCAAGGGAAAAAACTTATTCATGAATGTGTTGATGAAAATGTGTAGGTAAAGTTTCACTATCAGTTTCCAGCATGTTTATTATTACATGAAATAAGTATATACTTCACAACGTATCAATATCCGTTCTACTGACAGGTAACATAACTCTATTGTGTACTATGTTTATATATTCCAGAAATTGGTTCCGAAATTCTGAATATAATATCATTTTAAATGGATCAACGCATATTTAGTAAATGGACTAAAACAGGACATAACTGAAAAAAATGCTAAACTGCACTTTATGGTTGTGAAATGTACCATTTAAATACATTTAAATACAAGACTATCTATAAAGTAGGGGATTGCTATTGCATGAAAAAAGATACTAGTGTACCAAGCTAAGGGGTGAACCTTGGACTGGAGAAATTCAGCAGGCTGCCCATCACAGTAATATAAACAATTTCCGAGAATCATGGGTATTTCCCTTAAGTTATTATATTTACTTTATAATACAATATTTTGCATTTTCTACTGGGTTGGAAAATTAGCTACAGCTCCAACTGTTTGATCAGAAGGAAGTTCTAAACTAAAATAATATGTGTAGATCGTAGCATTGAGTACAGGGAACAATGAAATCCACCATTTGTACAACAATAATCACCCTAAAAATCACCGAAAAGCACCCATTTAAAACCAGAAAAATTAGATACACAGGATGTTGGAACATTTGTACACTCTCGAAATATTTCATAGAATAATAAGTGGTTCCAGTACAGTTATTTCGTTCTACAAAAAGGTGTGCAAGCTGACCCATTGAGTCAATGGGATAGTAAAATGTACCATCAGCTCTACTACAAAATATTAAATAAGTTTTTCGATATAGCAGAACCAATTTGGATTGGAAGGTTTTAAATTCTAATTAACGTACATTATGATCATTACGAATACGAAATGTATCTAATCATTTTCATTCATGCTTTTCTCTATGCTATCAGGAGTGAAATCCGGGTTAGACTGAAAGATGCCCGTTTCCTTGTGTTCCTGACTCTGGTTCGGCTCAATTTACCTAAAACTGCCAATATTTATGATCGGGATGGAGTGAAATGAAGAACAACGCGATTTGGACACAGACAAAAGTATAAGTTTATTGTGACTGAAATGTGACACGATCTGATTTACTCTAAGTTCCCTAAAACCCGACTGACTGACTGGCGACGACGAGGGTTCCCGACAATCTGCGACTGACGAGGGTTCACGACCAACTGGCGAGAGAGTCTCCGTCTCTCCGAGTATATGGAGTCTCGATGTGGGAGGTAGGAGGTAAATTAGAATATTAGAGACGTGATGTTAATGAGGGTGGTAGTGGGTGGTGAGGAGTCTCCTCACATACTCCCCCCAACAAAGCCCCCCCTCCTAACGACTGTGGTGTGGAACGGGTTGAGAAAAGAAAGGGTTAACTAGATCAACAATAAATTCCCTTTCTAGAATACATAAATCATAATACATAATCATAATAAATTGCATAATACATGATGTAATAGTAAATGATCAGGGTTGTGGGTCGGGTTTTTTATGGGTTGGGGTTTTTGGCAAAAAACCCGCCCCGCTTTACTTAAAAAACCCAGGGTTTATTGGGTTTTTTGGGTTTTTTACAAAACATACAAAAATTTGCACTACAGCTCCATCTAGATACGCAATACATACTAATTTCTATTCAAAAATGTAAACAAATGCATAATCAGATGGAAACAAATATAGCTTCTACACTTCTACGGGTAATTAATGTATCATAATGTGAGGGCTATAATAATATTAGTTTTATGTATACTTTAGTCATTGCATTGTGAAGATTATGTTTATAATATTGTTGTACACATAATTTCAAATTATCACTTACATATTCATTACTGTAATACTTACTGCAATTAAAGCTTTAAATTAACAAAGGAATAATTTCATAAAGTCAATATAATCAGTAAAATATTATAATGCTTAATATTTCACTAGTTGTTATTAAACAGTAATAATAATATGGGTGTTCACAAAAAATACTGCATTTGCTACGTTACAACATAATAAAATTAAACTTTTATGCTTTAATTTTTCTTTTCATTACGTAAGTAATGTTGACACGGTTGTTGTTGTTGTCAGCTGTAGTTTTCATATATGGTATAGTATAGGCTTGTATTTATACCTATACCTTATATAAAAACCCTTAAACCCAAAAAACCCAAAAAACCTTAAAAAACCCGGGGTCGAGGGTTGTATGTGTAATTGTATATAATGGTATTACATTGATATTAAATAATATACCTTAAATGTACTCCACTCATCTAAATGATGTCCAAATATTGACAAGATTTGACTTCTTAAACTATGAAATATCCCACGAATATCCTTGACAACTACATGGTCCAAATTGCAATTGAATTCATGGTAAATGTCAAATGCTAAGTTTAATTCTAAATGCTCCCCACCCATTCCTACCTGAGTAAAGTCAACATTTGAGTAAAAGTCAGGATGGATTTCAACTAAATGTAATTGTAGGCTATGGCTGGATGAAAAAACAATGTCACAAGCAGGACAATACTTAGATCTTATAAGACTTTCATTGACAATTTCAGGATTTTTGTCCGAATATCACTGGTCTTGAATATCGTCAATTGTGCTGACACAGGAACTAAGTCAGAATGTCCGGAAATATTTGAAATTTTCTGCCGCTTGCTTGTAGACGAGATTTCTTCATCTTCTCGTCCACGGTTTCTTGTATCCAAACCTTGGGACTCCAGTTGTTGAACGCAGATGCATAATAATTGGTCGTCGTCACAGATAGGACAGATGTGGTCCGTAAGGAGATGGTCTTCCATTAAATCAAGTGTCTTGAATATTTTGGGACACTTTGGACACGTTAAAAATAAAGAAGTCATTTTATTAAGTTTATACTTTAGTCAAAACTTTTAAAATATAGTTGTAGTATTGAAGATTACTATGTGGTATATTTGGTTTAGTATTTACCGATGCAGTGACAAGCTTCTTTAAACTTCAAACAAGATGAACACTGATGAATTTGCTTAAAATGCTGTTCAAAATTTCCAGCCAAGATCACCTCGCAGAAAGGACAATTTTCCATTTCGAGAATTTATGTAGTAACAGGAACAGAACTTTTAAAAGTTAGATGGTTGCGGTTGGAAGTAGTAAATTGATATGAATGATTATATTTAGTTGAACGCCTTTTTAAACGAATTTATTGTTAGTGCTGTTCTTTGTGCTAGTTCACAAATAAATCATGGAAATCTAACAAACACATAAGAGGCAACCTTTTATGTAAAGCTATTTCTGAGAAAGGATTATATGTCTAAAAGTCACATCAACTCTTTTGTTTCAAGTGTGCTGCACTTTCGGATATAACTTATTTCCATTGCATTGATATTGCAAGGTACCAATAAGGTTTATTTTCGTATGCGTCCCTAAAGTTTACTTGTTGATACTTTATGCTTGACATTATCAAGTATTCTTAAATACTTTGTTGGTCATTGCAAGCCATTGTCGTTAATCCTCACTCATCTAACTTTTTAGTGCACGTTATGTTTATAAACCTTTTAATCTTAAAGATATACTTATATGAATACGATATACATATAATGTGACACATATTCAGTACACATGCATTTAACCTTTAAGTGATATGATAATAATATAGTATAGTATGTGAGTGTACATGACATGAGTACATGTACCCAGCCTCAGCCGTAGGGTATGGTACTGAATATTCGAGTGTTCAAGATGATGTGGGGTGAGGACTACTCACCAATCGTAAGAGTTAGGTTAGTACCTGTATTATCATGAGTGCTTTGTGCTATGATTGTGAATGTTCAGCATGACGTATAGTGAGGACTACTATCCAAGTATAAAAGTGTACTTCCATGAATGCCGTAGGCTATGAGGATAAGTATTCGAGCGTAAGAATTCACGATAATGTGGGGTGAGGACTACTATGCGAGCATAAGAGTAAGGTTAGTGTCTGTACTACCATGAGTGCCGTAGGCTATGAGGATAAGTTGTCGAGCCTCAGAATCCAAAATGGCGGGAGTGACGGCTACTCCGTCGTCCCCCTACTACTACTACTATTAGCTTGTTGTCCACGTATATTTAGATTGGCTTTTCTAATCTCTGATTTTAATTCACTTTTGGCTGATTTCCATTTACTATTGGTTTTATGGAGTAAAATACGTAATTTAACTAAATTACGTATTTGGTCATCCAAAGTTTGTCTTTGGATTTGAATGGAATTTCCCTAAACGGAAAAAAATCATTAAAATAAAACATAAGTCCATAAAACTAAATATAGTAGCATCTGGTGAGTCAGAAACGTCTTCCCATGTCTCAAGTGAGAGTGCGTTCACAAATAAGGATTTTTCTAACATCGAGATAGGTCTATAGTCTATATACTGTTTTCTTAATGGTATCGCTACTCTGCAAAAAGTTTTGTGTCGGTATCCAAAGCAATGATAAGTGCTTGGAACTCCCTAATGGTGGTAATTTGTAGAAACTTTCATAGTAATATGTTAAATTAGTTACAATTTTATCTAAATGTGACATTGTACCATCATTCATCAGTAAGTACGCTGTAGTTACTAATTGCATGACTACCATAATTTGTTGTTCGATTATGTATTCGTCCTCATGAAAAGTTTGCTGCTATATGCATTCAAAGTACTCGAATCTCAAGTACTTGCACGGTAAGTATTTATATCCTGCTAACAACTTTGCGAAATCGCTTTACTCAATTTTTTTACTTATTGATGTACTTTAATGGGATGATTTATCTATTAACTGTGAAGGTGCGTAGCATTGCCAATACACAATTTAAAGGTATTAGTGTTTAATTATTCGTAATCAAACGAGTGCACCACAGATAGTGTAATATTGGGTAATATTAAGTTGGTTAAGTAATGATATTACCAGGTTTGGGTCTTTGTTAAAACCGTTTTAACTACTACAGGTCAAAACGGCTATTTAGAGAGACTACTATTTTAAGGCCTCTAATTTAAAATATTGAAATTTAAACAATTAAAATCTGGCATTTTTTCTATAGAATAAATGAATTGCATAATTTACAGTCAGATGGCGTAGTTGCCAATCAATAATATTACATGGTTACAGAAAAGTAATTAGTTTTTAATGTGACCGATTTGATACCATGACCCGGTCGAAACGCAAAAATGTGGTCAATTTTCCAACACTGGATATTTCCCAAGCAGATATTATAATCTTCGCGTATTGTTCCCATAATCAGAAACCAGGTAATGAAATATGTAGACCATTGATATAAATAGGTTGTCATCAATTATCAGAAAGCAGATAATGAAATAAGTAGACCATACATATAAATAGATTTTCAGAAATTAATGATTAATACAATAACGACAAAGGAGAAAGGAATTCACCAAAAATTTCTGTCACCAAACATGTTGCAAAGCAAAATTATTACTTGGCTATTGGCCGCTTTTGTTGTAGTAAACGTGACAACAGAAACTATTATTATTGACACCGAGGAAGATCTCGTAGGGAACCCATCATTTTCAACAGATTGCAGATACACAGAAAACTACGAAGATGTTACTTGTTCTGGGTGGTCAGACATTCCCCCGAATCCTGATCCTGAGTCTGTAGGATTTTGGGTTTCCAACTGTACATTAACCTCTTGTAGTATACAGTATACCCATAGACTGCAAGATCAAATTGTACGAAATAACGAATTTACTGTCAAAGCTTACATCTCACTAGGACAATCTTTGCAAGTTTATAAAAAGACAAACATAACAGGAGATCATGAATACACAAGAATCCCTGGCAATAATGGTTGGGTAGAAATAACCTTAGACTTGGGAAATTTAGAGGAAAATACGGTAAGCAGAGTTTAATTTTACGTAATTTGCCTTAAATTATAATATTATCGAAGAGTTTGGAAAATTTACCTACCTGTATATTTATAGATTTATGTATTTATGAGTTTGGTAGGGCAAATTTAAATTTTACCGCGTTGATCCAATGAGTCCATCTTTACTCTACATAAACATAATCTTTTAAACATAAACTGGGACATGCGCATGGAATTTTTTTTGAATGTATTAAGGTTTGTATATTTGTCCGTAATATTTTAGAAAATTAATGAGTGAGGGTAATATTTTGCAATTAATGAGCAAGGACTAGACTTAGACTATCAGTACTGAGTCCAATCAAGGGTCTATGAATTTCGGGCCAATGCGCAGTCGCTAGAAATTTACTGATTTCAACATTTTCTAGCACACTTTGTGTGCTAGGATTCAGCTAGTATTACTATAATGCCTTTTAAAATCGAGTCGCCTAGTGCTAGCACTACTAGTGTTAAATATAATTTAATAAATAAAGTAAATTGCGGGCAATTTATTTCGCCGTTAAAAAGATTGATTTTAATTGCATGGGGCACTTGGCTTATCATTTATGGTTTCGGGTTTTAAATAAAGTAAATGAAAAATCTCCCACTCTTAGTGGTAAAGAGAGGAAAAATGTGATGGGGTCTAAAATTTTAAAGTGCACTTGATACTGGGGAGTAATTTGCAATTTTGTGATAGATTCTAACATTTATTATGTGGTGGACTAGCGATAAATCATTTACGATGGTTGATTCAATAAAAATCATTGTTGACAACAAACCAACAACGACCCCATTAAGTTCAACCAGAGAAACTACTACACCGGAAGAACCTACTTCAACCAATGAATCAATTACGACAGAAGAAGATGGTCCAACTACCCCACAGTGTCGCCATTACCGTATTTTCCGCAAATTTCGTTAAATATGGTTTTATTTTAATAAAACCAATATTTTTAACCATGTAGTAGTACCAACTTATAGTTTTTAATTTTAAATTCTTTAAATGAAGGTATTTCACAGTGTCGACATTACCGTATTTTCCAGAAATTTCGTTAAATATGGTTTTTTAAAAATTAAAACCAATATTATTAAGCTTGTAGTTGTACGAAATTGTGTTTTTAAATTTTTTAAATTCTTTAAATAAAGCTATTGCAAATTTGACCTAAATTTGATGTAGTTCGTCACGGGCCAATAAGTAACGTTTGTCCTAAGTTTTGTCTAAATCCGTCTATGTGTTAGAGAGTTATCGTATTAACAAAATGACAACAGAGACTTTAGGGTTTTATTATAAGCTCGCTTTCTTGGACTAACCAAATCTCTTGATTGGGCAGTTGGAAAAAATTCTGAAAATTTTTACCGGTAAATTTTTGACAGTATTCTTAATGGAGAAGTGTGGAGCAGTTTTAAGATATCAGAACTTATACATTTCACATATGAGTATGGTATCCAGAGATTTCGTCAATAAAATTTCGACAATTGACAATGGTGATTCCGACAATAGGTAAAAGGCGATTCCGATAATGTTAAAGGAGATATCGATAATGTCAATGACGAATTCGACAATGAATAGGAATATACTAATATTGTATTCTGTGATGTTGTCTGTAGTGTATTATTTCCTACTTAATAAGACGTAAATTAGTACTCCTAGAATTTACATACATTCTCACAGTTGTCTTTGTAATTTCAGTACCTGGCTTTGAGTGAAACTTGGCTTTGTGATGGAACGTTTCGTGTAAGCCCCAAGCAATATTCACAGCTCTATAGGATCAGTGCAGTAATAAATAAACGTGGTTGCTGTTCCTTTGGTTTCCGCCTTGTTACCAAATAAGACAAAAGCCACTTATGTAAAATTATTTGAAGTTATTGTTTCTTCAAACATTGGAGAAGTGTGGCAGCCTAGAGAAGTTATAATTGATTTTGAAATGGAAGTTTTAAAAGCGCTTTGAATTTTGTTTTACCAAGCACTCAGGCATATGGTTGTCTTTTTCATTTAGTTTTTATCGTAAAATACAAGAGTTAGGTCTGCAAAAACAATATACTGACCCAAACACAAGTATTAGCTTGAATGTCAGGTCCATGATAGCATTAGCATTTGTACCACAGAATGAAATAAGGATTCGTTTTTTAGAAGTCAGGACTACTTTCCCATCAACTCATACTCCATTCACTCAGTATGTTGAAAATAATTGGATAGGCACTTGGACAAGTCAACCAATTTTCCCTCCAGATATGTGGAATGGCTACCAGCGTTGTTTATCAGGGATTCCGCGTACTACTAATAGCCTGGAGGTTTTCATAACTCGATTAATCTAAGGTTTACAACGTATCATCCTAGATTTTGGTGTTTCATTGAAAAATTACAGTTAGAGGAGAGCAAGTGGCATTTAGCTGTACAACGAATCAATGCAGGTTTATGGAAAACACCTGGTAATAAATATGTCCTATTGGACAGCAGAATAAGGAAAGTCACTGCTAATACTGCTAATTGGCATATTATTATGTATACATGGTATGACATTTTGTGTGAATAAAAGAAATTTTTGATTTGTCGATATCTCCATTGTCATTGTCGAATAATCCTTTACCATTGTCGATATTAAACTTTTTCTTGTCTCCTTTGTCAAACTGTATTGAGGAATTCTCCTACAACCATGAGTATATAGGATTCCGACTTTTTACTATGACAATATCATCCGTTATTCGTCCCAGAAAAATCTTACCAAGAATATTATTTCGAATGAGTATGTCAAATCTCAGTTTAAAAATGCTGAAAATCTGATTGATTTTTAAATTCATAAATGTGCTCACTTCTGCTGATGACTGTAATGGTGACATTGTATAAGTACCCTAAGTAAGTAAACATTTTCTTCTTTCCTTGTAATACTATTTTTTGTCTTGGAATTATTCAGATTTTTCGTTACTGGATTCCATCATGCTTGAAGGTGAGGGAGATGATAGTCAGGAAACTATTAAAAGTCGCTAGAAGTTGCACTACAAAAGTCTATAGACGATCTCAAGGTTGCTTTATTAGGTGAAGTTAATCAGCAAGCCAGTATGACTACTACATTAGATACGCTAAATAGGAGATTAGACACACTGGGTCAGTCTTCCAGTAGAACCTCTGGTCAATTAAGCTGGAAAGGTAAAGAGGTTACTGCTTCTCTAGGTCAGTCAGCAGACGACACAGATATGGCTGAAACTCCTGTCTCTAACCAAATTGGTCAGCCAAAATAAACACAGCGGCATGGCCAACTAATACAATTAGGTACATCACTGCCTTAAAGTCGGTAACTTTCTACAGTAGACAATCAATCTGCAAATGCAAGACAGATTGCCAAACTAATAGATGTCCATGTAAAAAGAATGACATGCCCTGTGGTACAAAGTGTCATGTTGGCAATACATGTAAGAATGTTAAGTGCAATTAATTGTTCTTTTACGTTTCTACCCATATTATATTAATGATTTGGTTTTTGTAATTATCACTATTTGACTGAGTAAATCAAGCTATTAAGATTTTAAGCATAAATTATAGTCATAATCATTATAAAGCTGCATAATTGTCTTGTTTACTCATGCTTTGCCATGTATTTAAAAAGGGAACAGTTGTACTGAAACTTTGGGGGTCGATTATCCTAGTATAACGGATGAGGAGCAGTTATCCTAGTACAATAGCGTCATTGGTCAAAGGGTTCAGTTATACTACGACATATACACCTTAACCTATATCCTATCTGTG
Source organism: Tomocerus qinae (assembly GCA_020055645.1). Lineage (NCBI taxonomy): Eukaryota > Metazoa > Arthropoda > Collembola > Entomobryomorpha > Tomoceridae > Tomocerus > Tomocerus qinae. The sequence continues at coordinate 23,301,502 of CM034546.1, read as the reverse complement.
TACGTACCTATTTCCACCCATACAACACAAACACACAAGGATGTATTATAACATGCATTCGTCAATCGGATTCATTCCGAATCTGACCAGGAGGCAAAGTCCTGGTCAAATAAATAATCGCTCCTCAATTGTTCTTGCTCTTTCACTCATCTATTTACGCAAACATACATAGTGCACAACTCGGGTATCAGTCTGGAAATATTTTAGATACTGGATACATATTTTAAACCAACGCTTCCTTATAACCCCAATTAAGTAACACACCACTACTTAATACAATGACCAATAGTATCATCCTATACTTACCCAACCAAAAATCGTAATCCGGGTCACTAAATCCCTTTTTGTATTCATCTAAGTTGTGTTGAACAAATGTGACCGCACAATTTCCGTCAAGTCCCCAGGTATTCTCCTTCTTTGGAACACAGTCCAGCCTCCCCAGCTGTTTTCATTGCGCAGTAGGCTCTGCCCAACTTATTAAGTAGCGGTATGAACCGCTAGATTTTTCATTTCACCCTTGAAGTCTGTCTGTCTGTGGGTGAGTGAGTGAGTGTATTTATGGTCACAATAACTCGAATGGATTGAGATAATTCAATGAAACGTTCAGCATATATTCATGAGACGATGACAAATGTTGAGTGTGAAAATGGAGTTGATATGAACTTTGACCTCGGAGTAATTAATTTTTTTAATCGTCGACACTAGCATTAGAAAAGCCTGAAGCCACTTTGCATATCATTGGGGCGTATTGAAATCAAGTTGCTGTCACCAACGCCAGCCCAAGCCCGGGTAATATAAATAACATAACATGTGCTATATTCAAACATTTGTATCACCACGCAACATCTATTATTATCCACCTCCATCTTCGATCATTATCTCCCTCAATGATTGCATCCAACTTTTGCCAGTGGCTTTACGAAAACTGAATTAAACTGCTGCGTTGTTTCTCATTTCATTTGTCATTTCGCAAATTGCTATTTTAGCATATTATTATTTTGCCACCTTTTACGGAATACTTTACTAGAAATATTAAGTTTAATTTTCACGTCAATGTGATTGCTAAGATTTGTGAAAATCTTCAGTGGTTGGTGCTTTACAGATATGATCATTTTATGGTCATAATTATCGTGAATTTTAGTAGCAATTTAATTTCGCTTTGACACTAGAGTCGTTTCTCGCAGCATTGGTATAATAATTTGTTAGTATTTTTAATTAGTTTCAGTCTGTCAGCCCGTTTTGGGTTTGCCATGTTTTGCTAGGTAGTTTTCAAAAACAACATTTAATTGTCGCGTCCCTACATCTTTTCAGTTCCCAGCCTACTTTGGCGTGATTGTCCATGTATGACAATTGAAAATTCGTTTGTCATAGCTATTCAATATTATCTCGTTGCAGTATCTCGTTTGTTTGGCTTTTAAAACAATCGAATATTGATTTCAAATTGTGATAGGTTTGTCATTTACTTTTGTCATTCAGAATGCCCAAATTAAAAAAGAAAACGAATTTATAAAAGTTAAGGGAGAAACGTGTATCGATGCAGAAAACTCGTCAATACCCTTATCGTCGTGCAGCTATACAAAAAGTAAATGAAAAATCTATGGAGAAGGCACGGCAAGATCCTGACCGTCGTGAAACAATACAAAAAGCCTCGCATTGTAGTTGTAGATTTCCATTTTCGCGACGACTAAGGACTTTACATGGCAAATTTGTAATATCCATGTTCGATCTATCTACGTTAGGAATCAGCAATGAAACAATACTGCCATAGTTTACAGTTTTACTCCTTTGCTTTGCTTTATTCCGGTCTCCTTGCTGTTTCCTGTTAATAAAATACGCTTTTAAGTGTCGCAACCGAAAATCCAAGTTTGTCAAAGTCGATCCTAGGCAATTGGAAGCTTCTTTTTTTGACCACAGAACTTGTAGCTTTTCTGAGATGATAGCACCGTTCAAAACGGGAAAAGGGCCTTCCTGTAATGCCTTTTTCAGTATTTTGTAAAATCGTAATTTTTTATTTCTTGGTCTTTTTTTTCGTCACGGTTGCAACTGCCCAAAGTACTAAGAGATCCTTTTGATAAAGTACCCAAAATTGCTGTGGTACATTTTCGTCAACCTGTGTTGAGTGTAAAAATGTGCTATATTGTTATGTAATGTTTTGTGATATTGTAACAAAGTGTGTTGTAATGAAATATTTTAAATTGTGTTATGTTGTGTACCTCATTAGTTTCCACCTCAACTGTAGCAACCAACCCCACGGGGGCATCTGATCTCACTTCAAAGCTTTAAAACGATGCTCGGCGAAGTGAGTGCTGGTCGAGGAAAGAACAATTGAAAAGCAATTTGCACCACAATACAAAATGTCCATTTAGTAATGGTCCTTTGTCTGCGAGGAAACTTTGAACGGGTAATACCGGCACATCACAATTGAAAACCGATTAGTCACGCTGTGTTAAGATGTGTTGTTTAGCCAAGTGTCAATTCCTTATAGTTGTAAGTCATTTATTTCTGTTGAATATGCTAATATTGCATGCATTAATAATGTGAACCTAAATGATGTGCAATAATGTACCTAACTTAATGAGATATAGATTCATTCGGGGCATTTGACATGTATTATTAAGGTTGGAATATTAATATGCTTTGTTTTGGGCTGTAGCAAAGAATCGGAGAAAGGATTAGTGGTCTAATAATGATTTTAGATACGATTCAAAATGTTGAATGAAATGTGTAAATTATGGCGAAATGAGCTTAAGTAAGATAAATGAAGTTATGAACTCAAATACTAACTACAAAAATAGAATGCAATCGACTGTTAGTAATACGAGTAATGAGAATCAAAAACGACAAGTAAATGAAATAAAAAAACAATTCGGAAGCAAGAAAATTCTGGTCAGGATAATTTAATTTCAACTAAGAAGACGACAAGAGTTCCTGACTATGTACTTCCTGGTTTTGGCACTTATGTTTTTTGAGGTGCCAATTGGCACTTGTATCCGCCAACCGGGTCCTATATATAGGCAATTGAAACACATTGGAAGGATACAACAGAAAGTTACATGAATGCGTAATTAGGGACGCCATGAATACAAAATTAAGTTATAGAAAGTTTGGTAAGAGATTAGTGTATAGGAGTCAATATATAACATCTTAACTAATACAAGTAAGTCCATATAACACAAATAGGTCAAATACATACAATAAAAGTGTACAAATCCTGACATTGGTGATTAAGATAGTGATTTTCTTACATTAATTAACATAATGTCTGGACACGAAAGTGCACGAAAATGTAACGCATCATAAAATACATTACATTACATGGATAGAGTTCATTGTATCGTAGAAGATTCCTGCATACATAATTAAAGTCAACTGAATATTAACTTATGAATAGATTAGAACACAAATATTACAAGTCACAAACCGCCTACAGAAATATAATGATAAAGTTGGACATGACCACGGCGGGTTTCCTCATCTCCTTGTCCTTACTCCATGTATGAGATGGTCTCCCCATTTATAAGATGGTCTCCTCATTTATAAGATGATCACCCCATTTATAACATGATAAAAGATTTCACATTAAACATTATACGGTCTGAATATAAAATAACACACATTAGTTAAGCTTACACATTACGTTAAATAATAGAATAAGTCATACGATATCAAATAGTGTTGTCACCTCACATGTTATTAATAGTCGCCTTACGTAGTAGTCGCCTTATATATTAATTGCTTTACATGTTAATATTAGTCACCTAACCAAATTAGCACAGTTTACAAGTAAATTTAGTCAGTTGACATATAAGAGAATACAACACACAACATTTAGACACAGGAATGGCGGTTTTCCTATCCACAACTTAAAACTACATTACAATTCAACATTTTGCCATATAACTCTGAAAAACCCGCCCGAACATGCTTATATGCGTCTAAATTGTAATTTTCTTATCTCATTCTCTTATCCAATTATAAAATGGAAGTTGTAATTTTGTAACAGTATCTTACATGCAAGATCACAGTTCTATTACCTTAAAATATTATCCGACAGTTCTCGTTACCAAAATTTTGAATGTAGGCTAGCTATCATAGGTAGTACCAATGAAGATAGTTCCTTTACAGTATTTTTGCGGCGAATCAAAACCGAATGACATTTCGGGTTCGACCAAAATGAGTGATTTGATAAAACATTGATTTTTTATTTTGAAGTATATGAAAGAATTTACACAGAATTGGTATTGTCAGTGTTATTATTTGAGTGGAATCCTATTCCATGTTGTTACTACTATATAGTGATCCTTGGGGTACGAGATAAGATTAATAATAGATCACTCAATGCATTTGGAAACATATTGTGTTCAGATCAACAAGCTCACCGTAAGTTAATGTCACAACAATTTAAGCAACTAAGCAAGCATATACATATTTTATATTCAAACCATAAACAACGGTTAGAGAGTGTTGGTTTGTATTCCTGGCAAATACTATGCAGTACAAAGTCATAGCGTTTACGGTGACATTGGTGTTTTCTGGTAATTATTTCCATAAGAATAAAAAATGATATTTTTCATAATATTATATCCTATATGTATAACATAATTATAATGTGAATTAAAAACCTTAAAAAGGATTTCAAAATAAAATAAAACAAAAAGAGAATATATTTAAATTACTAAGATCGCAGTAAGAAAAAAATTTAGGACATCTAAAAAAATATTATATTTTTGGCGTTTTTTTGAGAAAATTTCTGATTTAAATGTTCAATTTCTCTATCTTACAAATTTGTAGACAGATATTTACTTCATTTGTGCAGTGCTTTTCACTACTGAGTCAATTATTAGCCGTATGTCTTATCACAAAACGAAATATTACGACTGCCCGTAATTAGCACCACAAAACTACAGTAACACGGTGGGTGACACTGTTGTTAACTACGCTTTGCGTCGGCTATTGTCACAGTGATAGTTTACCAATTTAAATTCAAGTTTACTATGCCTGGTTGTGATGTGCTTGTAGAATTAATTAATCTGTTCAACTTTGTAGTAACGGAAATTTCGTGTCAACACGTTATGCTAATTGGAGGGTCGGTAGCAACTGTTGGGGAATTTCCATATATGGTTCGCTTCGATTCATCCTGCACCGGAATTCTCATTAGTCCCAATCTCGTCTTAGTGCCCGCACTGGAAAGGGCAGTATCTAATTGCTGGACTCAAGAAGCTAGTTTTTATGCTGGATCTACCGAACCTTGGACTTACTATGAACCAACAATACAGGTGTCTTACTTGTCAACTTCAGTGGATTTTCTGTGGCAATCATGTGCTAATTGTGATAATTCGAGTGAATTTACAATATTACAAATAAATCCTTTCGAAATTACTGCAGAAGTGAAGCCTGTATCGTTGGCACCAGCCAATTTCCAATTTCCAGGTGATTAAACTACCTATAAAAATTATTTTTCTTTTTCAAACACAGAGTTGTGGAAACGGACCCTGTAAGTAGTATTCATTGACCAAAGATATTTACACTGTTTCAATTATTCATTATAATTAAATAGAATCTAAAATAATTTGTTTACACGTACGTTATAGCTTTCAAACGGAAATTTCATTCCAAAGAGGTTTCCAACAGGTAGAATAAAATTCTAATTCACACAATAGTTTAATACCAATTTTTTACCCAGATAATGGCTTCATCGTTGGGTTTCCAAGAGTAACTCGATTTCCTGCAAATACAGATCCATCGTGGTATCAGCAACAAAAGCTGATAGTTAACATTAAAGCTAGGTATACATAAGCGTGAAATGAATTTTATTTCATGTGAAATTTTTTCATGTGAAATGTTGGCGAAATGAAAAGCTAAAATGAAGTGAAAAAATAGATTTTCAAGGTAGTTCATTATACCCAGTATACATTACGACGGAAGACAAAATGCGGAGGTCCTTGGTTAGGTGCTTGGAATTACACAAGACCAACCAGTCTGATGTGAGACAATTTTCATGTCTCAAGGTTGCCTGTGAGATAGTGACAGTGTGGTCGCTAATGGCTATATGCTGCCATCAATTTTGAGTTAGGATAGTGGGCCCGCTAAATGACGGCTACATGAGAGATTATATACTGCGAGTTGATTTCGCCGTGAAAAAAGGGGTCTGCTTTTCACTCGTGAAATAAGGCTTTTTTCATGAGTGAACAGATTTCGCTTACTTTTCGCCGTGTTTGTGTGTACTGAAAATGGGAAAAATTTGTGAAATGGAAAAATGTTCATTTCACCAGCTTTTCACGCGTATGTATACCTAGCTTAACAACAAAACGTATTGCAACCAATACGGTTCAGAAATTTGTACTGGGACAGTTAGGGGTGGAGCTGGAACGTGTACTAATGATTGGCAAGAAGATAGACAAGACTTTGTTCCACTTATTTGTAGAACCGAGGGTGGCGAGGATATACTTTGTGGTTTGCTTGAAAAGGGCTGTTGTGGCAAGCCACATTGTTTGGATAGTTTCTTTGATCTTACTGACCAGAATGTGGTAGATTGTTTAAATCAAATTATTCAGACAACACCACCACCAACAACCACAACGACAGAAGAAACCACAACGACAGAAGAAACAACAACGGCAGAAGAAACAACAACGGCAGAAACAACCACAACGGCAGAAGAAACCACAACGGCAGAAGAAACCACAACGACATCCTCTACAACAACAACTATTAGAAGCTTATTACCACTCCATTACCACTTATTAGAAACGACATTTTTGAATAAAACCATTTAAGTCTTCTGATTGCTTATGATTTTTTAAGAAAACAGTTTGAAGGAAAAAATAATTTCCAAACCCTTCAGGGTAATGGAGTCCCATAGGTCAAACTTTTGAGAATTAATTAAAAAATAACAATTAAACAGGTTTAAATGAAACCTTTACCAAAATTTAAGTAATAACATCTTGTCCAGACTTGAAACGGTTTCGAAATTTTAACTTTCGGTGTTTCAAAAATGTATATGAAATTTAGTAAACGTGTTTTGAATTAATAAAAGTATTTTTTATTAAATTCCGCAGGACTTATAACAAATAAGCATCTTTATGTTAACATCTCAGCATATAAATGTAACTGTTACCTGTGACTTCAAATAGGGCTCACAGGTACATGTGACATATCAATCGATAGGTAATTAGTAATTACTAATATAGGCTTAATATGGTGTTTGTTTGGTTATGCAATCACTTCCGGTGGGGAGTCAAGGTTAGAAATTAATTTTTCTACAAATAGTATAATGTGACGTATCTATCGAAAGGTAATGACTTTAGCTGTCATAATATTGTACTTATTTAGTCTTATAAGGCATTTAAGCAAGAGGCATGATTTTCCAGATTCTTTTTTGGTATTTTTTGTCACAATATAATTCGTAGCATATTTAAACAAACACTAAAATCAGTACAAAAGTGATTACATTCCGTTTGATCTGTCACATTATATTATGATTTAAAGAAGCACATTATTTTAATTTTTAAATTCAACCGGAGTTTATGGTGCGATTGTTCCTTTGCAGTTATACTAGGATATTGACCTCCGGTGTTACAGGTGCAACTGTTCCATTCTTAAATGCATTGGAAATCATGAGTTAATAAGGCAATTGTCAATCATTAAATATATATTATCGTCTGCTTAACATTAAAAAGTAACAAGCCATTTTATAATGGCTGCTACCAAGTAACAAACCATTTTATAATGGCAGCGACAAGGTAACAAACCTTATCTCTTGATACAGTGGTTTGTTACCTTGTCGCGACCCCATTTTATTTCATTTTAAGTGGAAAACGGGTATTAAAAAATTCAATTGCGTTTCCTATAAATTGTTTACGGAAAATATTTCACTCCGCTCATACCAAATTTAAGATTTATATTGATAGTCAAATGTAACGTATTTTAAAACTTTTTGATTTTGATAGTCAATTGTGATCAATATTGATCTAATTTGAATTACTTTAGTATTGTATTGTATTGTATTGATTCAGTTTATTACAGTGACCCATTTAAAAACAGTTACAAGAACATATTTTTTCCGATAAATAGTCACTCTAACTAAGATTAATAAAAAATAATTAGGTAATTAATGTGAAGTAAATATTATTATTAACTTATTGTGTCATTACTTAATACAAATCATTAAATGTCTTGGTAAAGTAATACATACATATTTTAGTCAGACAAACAAATGTTTACAAAGACAAACAAATTTTTTAACAAATGTTCTCTAATACATTTATCAAATTCTGTTGTACAGGTTATTTCTTTTATTTAGAGTCGAGTCGTTGCATTTGCCGAGGTAGGTACGTGTGTAAGGTTGCTCCTCGAATTTCGTCGTTTTTGAGGTCTAAAAATGGGACAACTGAACCGAAGTTGTATTTGCTAGGAGCCCCGTGCGAAGATCTATCTGGACAGGTGATTGACTAGTAATAAGGTCAGTGTCTTAAGTTTTAAAATTGCAATTTCCTGAAATTTGGCATACATTGGAATGTGGAAAATGGCTGACCGGAGGAAGACCACGACGGTGATTCCAGAATATGCAAATTACATGCAAAACGCTTATCAAAGACAGAGCAAGCCTGTATCTCGGTGTTTCTTTTCTTCAAGTTTCCATAATCATGTATGCTGTCAAACACCCACGTACCTATACCTCAAACTTGAATTTGCCTAATTACGAACTTAGCAATGCAAATAATGACTCGGCTCCCCCAACTCCTGTGTTGGGTGTAGGTTATAATATATATTGTTATAATAAGTTAATAGTATCATTTGGCCATATATTGTAATTGCATTACAATACAAAATTGTTTTATAATATTTTTATATATCTAAATGTACTTCCGAGAGATTTAGTAAGGTGAATGTATAAGTCCATGCGCGGGTTGTTCTGCAGCAATTAGGCGGCATTCCTTATGTATATGTCTTTCCCTACAATACTTCTATTGGTTACCTGTCTGCAGCTGCAATATTAAATATACCTGTGATTATTATGTTATATCTTTATATCTATCCTATAAACAATGTACTTCAGGCGATAATTTCAGTGGAATGGTAAAGTATGTACTTGTATATATGTTATTGTAAAACTGCCTATTGCCTTTCAGAATAAATACACCAATACCAATACCAATATTTTGGTAGGTAGTGAATTCCATAACTTAGCACTTCGATAAGAGAAAGAGGATCTTGCAAAGGAAGTATCAATTTTAGGAATGATAAGATCATTCTTTCGTCGCGATTCCCTTTCTGACGGAGGTTTTATTATGCAATCTTTACCTATTATGTAATCTCTTAGTGGTGTATTAGTTTGAATAACGTGAGTAAAAACAAAAAGTAGGAAGTATACATCTCTTCTTTCCTGCATGTGTAAGATGTTAGACATTTCCATATTACAATTCCATTTCTTGGAGTGAATTTTAAATTTTTTAAAACACAGTATCTTTTCACACATGCGAGATATAATCTTATTTATTTTTATTATTCTAGTTTGAGCTATAATGCCCCATATTGGCAAACAATAGTCTATTGAAGAATTTAGTGATCAACAGATACGTATCTAGAAATTTGGTCAGGGGGGGTCGCAACCAAAAATGATGCTAAAAATAATAAAAGAAAACATATTCGACATAAAAATTATTGGCAATTTTTGGAAAAAATCTTATTTTTCTCAGATTTAGGATTAAAATGTGCACTGGGTCCCATTAACTCAGGCGAGCTTCTGTTACGGCTTGCTGTAGGTTTAATATCTGGTACTTTGTCGGTTCATAGTTGCTGGTTACAGATTAATTTGCATTCTGTCTGCTCATAGTCGGTAAATGCAATTTAGTTGTCATTCTGTCCACTTATAGTCAATGATTACAATTTAAATATGCATTTCGTCGGCTTATAGTCAATGCTTACAGATTAATTTACATTTGGTTTATGAACAATTAATTAATCCTTAATAATATTTTACTAATTATAGTGGCTACATACAGGTTATCACGAAATGTAGGTTTTTAATATATGGCACTTACACAAATCAGCTCAATCAATCAATCAATCAATGTTATTGTTCATTCAATATTTGTGTAATATTTCTGTCTTATCTTGAAAAGTTACAATAAAAGTGCAAATCAACAAATCTTTTGCATTCAAAATTTAGTGTATTGTTTACAAATTGGTTTTAAATACGTGTCCATCATCATTGGCCGTAAAGTAGATTGCAATGGTGAAATAAAAGTAAATTTATTTAAATATTGTTATTAAGGTAGAATATGTACAGTACCACACAATGTGCCCCAGTTGCATAAAAACAAAGGATATGAAAAGGAAACAAGGTTAAATGTATGATTAGCAGTCATGAAACGAGAGATGATATTTACATGTCAATATCATCAATTATCATGGTGACTTAATTTTTCAGCAAACCCACTACAAACTTCTGCTTATGACAGATTTTATTTGATACTAGGCGTTCACAGGGCCCAGGTCTTGTAGTACATGGGGCTAGTGCATCTACAAACAATTTTGTAAGAATTATGGTTTCTAGTAGGCCATTACACCGGCATTCAATTGGGTTCATCACTCATCACTAATATAATGTAACGGTCACTGGACCCAAGTCCTGTTATAAGTAAAGCTAGTGTGTATTCCGGGGCAATATTGTACGATGGGTACATTGTATTTCAGATACATAGATTTTTATGTTAAATCCAATTAACCTTTTCTTGCTCTCTCATTAGGTGGGCCAAGGCCAGAAGAGGTACAAATTTTAGGTTACATTGATATAGTCAAAAAATATTCCAAAACTTCGCCTTAGTACGGCCTAGGGTCAACCTTTTGTTTAGAAAGAGAATTTGGCTATTGACAAACTACTCCGGTTACCCACCACATTTTTGACTGGGATACTTTTAATCACATTATATACATACTGCCAAGACCACCATCACTGGACAATGGACCATTTTAAGGCCGAGTTAATTAGCAATGTAGCGTCAGGCGATTAATTAGAAAATTGAGTGTTTTTTATTGTAATTTTAGCTCATCGCCTGTGGAGCGAGCTTATAGAACCGCACAGTCTGTCTGTACGTCCGTCCTTCTGTCTCCACGATAACTATCGAATGCAAAGACGGATATTGACCAAGCTTGGCAAAAGCGATGCATATATGGATTATAGACCATCACTATTGATTTTGGGACAAATCGGTCCATTAGTTGCTAAGAGACCCCGACCCCACTTTATTTCATTTTAAGTGGAAAACGGGTATTAAAAAATTCAATTGCGTTTCCTATAAATTGTTTGCGGAAAATATTTCACTCCGCTCCTACCAAATTTAAGATTTATATTGATAGTCAAATGTAACTTATTTTAAAACCTTTTGATTTTGATAGTCAATTGTGATCAATATTGATCTAATTTGAATTACTTTAGAATTTAGTGATCAACAGATACGTATCTAGAAATTTGGTCAGGGGGGGTCGCAACCAAAAATGATGCTAAAAATAATAAAAGAAAACATATTCGACATAAAAATTATTGGCAATTTTTGGAAAAAATCCTATTTTTCTCAGATTTAGGATTAAAATGTGCACTGGGTCCCATTAACTCAGGCGAGCTTCTGTTACGGCTTGCTGTAGGTTTAATATCTGGTACTTTGTCGGTTCATAGTTGCTGGTTACAGATTAATTTACATTCTGTCTGCTCATAGTCGGTAAATGCCATTTAGTTGTCATTCTGTCCACTTATAGTCAATGATTACAATTTAAATATGCATTTCGTCGGCTTATAGTCAATGCTTACAGATTAATTTACATTTGGTTTATGAACAATTAATTAATCCTTAATAATATTTTACTAATTATAGTGGCTACATACAGGTTATCACGAAATGTAGGTTTTTAATATATGGCACTTACACAAATCAGCTCAATCAATCAATCAATCAATGTTATTGTTCATTCAACATTTGTGTAATATTTCTGTCTTATCTTGAAAAGTTACAATAAAAGTGCAAATCAACAAATCTTTTGCATTCAAAATTTAGTGTATTGTTTACAAATTGGTTTTAAATACGTGTCCATCATCATTGGCCGTAAAGTAGATTGCAATGGTGAAATAAAAGTAAATTTATTTAAATATTGTTATTAAGGTAGAATATGTACAGTACCACACAATGTGCCCCAGTTGCATAAAAACAAAGGATATGAAAAGGAAACAAGGTTAAATGTATGATTAGCAGTCATGAAACGAGAGATGATATTTACATGTCAATATCATCAATTATCATGGTGACTTAATTTTTCAGCAAACCCACTACAAACTTCTGCTTATGACAGATTTTATTTGATACTAGGCGTTCACAGGGCCCAGGTCCTGTAGTACATGGGGCTAGTGCATCTACAAACAATTTTGTAAGAATTATGGTTTCTAGTAGGCCATTACACCGGCATTCAATTGGGTTCATCACTCATCACTAATATAATGTACCGGTCACTGGACCCAAGTCCTGTTATAAGTAAAGCTAGTGTGTATTCCGGGGCAATATTGTACGATGGGTACATTGTATTTCAGATACATAGATTTTTATGTTAAATCCAATTAACCTTTTCTTGCTCTCTCATTAGGTGGGCCAAGGCCAGAAGAGGTACAAATTTTAGGTTACATTGATATAGTCAAAAAATATTCCAAAACTTCGCCTTAGTACGGCCTAGGGTCAACCTTTTGTTTAGAAAGAGAATTTGGCTATTGACAAACTACTCCGGTTACCCACCACATTTTTGACTGGGATACTTTTAATCACATTATATACATACTGCCAAGACCACCATCACTGGACAATGGACCATTTTAAGGCCGAGTTAATTAGCAATGTAGCGTCAGGCGATTAATTAGAAAATTGAGTGTTTTTTATTGTAATTTTAGCTCATCGCCTGTGGAGCGAGCTTATAGAACCGCACAGTCTGTCTGTACGTCCGTCCTTCTGTCTCCACGATAACTATCGAATGCAAAGACGGATATTGACCAAGCTTGGCAAAAGCGATGCATATATGGATTATAGACCATCACTATTGATTTTGGGACAAATCGGTCCATTAGTTGCTAAGAGACCCCGACCCCACTTTATTTCATTTTAAGTGGAAAACGGGTATTAAAAAATTCAATTGCGTTTCCTATAAATTGTTTGCGGAAAATATTTCACTCCGCTCCTACCAAATTTAAGATTTATATTGATAGTCAAATGTAACTTATTTTAAAACCTTTTGATTTTGATAGTCAATTGTGATCAATATTGATCTAATTTGAATTACTTTAGAATTTAGTGATCAACAGATACGTATCTAGAAATTTGGTCAGGGGGGGTCGCAACCAAAAATGATGCTAAAAATAATAAAAGAAAACATATTCGACATAAAAATTATTGGCAATTTTTGGAAAAAATCTTATTTTTCTCAGATTTAGGATTAAAATGTGCACTGGGTCCCATTAACTCAGGCGAGCTTCTGTTACGGCTTGCTGTAGGTTTAATATCTGGTACTTTGTCGGTTCATAGTTGCTGGTTACAGATTAATTTGCATTCTGTCTGCTCATAGTCGGTAAATGCAATTTAGTTGTCATTCTGTCCACTTATAGTCAATGATTACAATTTAAATATGCATTTCGTCGGCTTATAGTCAATGCTTACAGATTAATTTACATTTGGTTTATGAACAATTAATTAATCCTTAATAATATTTTACTAATTATAGTGGCTACATACAGGTTATCACGAAATGTAGGTTTTTAATATATGGCACTTACACAAATCAGCTCAATCAATCAATCAATCAATGTTATTGTTCATTCAATATTTGTGTAATATTTCTGTCTTATCTTGAAAAGTTACAATAAAAGTGCAAATCAACAAATCTTTTGCATTCAAAATTTAGTGTATTGTTTACAAATTGGTTTTAAATACGTGTCCATCATCATTGGCCGTAAAGTAGATTGCAATGGTGAAATAAAAGTAAATTTATTTAAATATTGTTATTAAGGTAGAATATGTACAGTACCACACAATGTGCCCCAGTTGCATAAAAACAAAGGATATGAAAAGGAAACAAGGTTAAATGTATGATTAGCAGTCATGAAACGAGAGATGATATTTACATGTCAATATCATCAATTATCATGGTGACTTAATTTTTCAGCAAACCCATTTAACTGCTTAAATAGGAAGCTAGAATAGCAAATAAAACAATTCTTTTTTATATAGAAATCTTTGTGCACTATTATTTTATTGATTTTATTAATTCCATGAACGTATGGATTGCAAATTTTGGTGATATAATTTAGGTGTACCGATTTCTGTACTATTATTTGTCAGTAATTGAATTTACTATATAAACTGTGGTCTGAATAATGCCAATTATATAGATCTTGATAGCTTGGCTACTGAAGCCATATAAGATTTACCTCTCTGAAATAACATAGCATATTTCTATTGACAAACGTATCTTAATTTATGTGTTATTCATGTTAGTCTTCAGGAAATGTTGAATTACTTTAATGGCATGAAAACCCTAAAAACGCGGGTATTTGGGTTGGGGTTTTCCTCATCGAAAGCAACATCCGAAGGATTTTTCATCCCTTGAATAATTTAAACCTACTAAAACTATTTATAACCAGGCAGATAAAATGGCTAAAGTAGGGGGACAAATATTTACTGCATATTAAATTTTCGTTTACTTTTATCATTTTATCGTCTTAGACATACACCATAGAAATCAACGAGTCAATCAGCCATTTTTTCCGACTATTCACCGAACATTGTGCTTATGCTTAACTGTTTACAATTAATGATATATCGAAAAAAATTATTATCGTTTTCATATGACATGTATATGTTGTAGTCTGGTAGTGAGGAGAATGGGAGGGATATAATGTCCCTTTCCGGCTGAACTGGGAGGAATAACTTTGTACTGCGAGCGGTACCGAACTATGAGGTTTCAGTCTGGGGGGATATGTCGTAAATATACACATATGATCATATGAATTTTTCCTATACGTTTAAATGCCACAAATATCGCAGATTTTAGGCTATTCTTACATTTTTATTCATTGTAATTATTATTTTCTATAATGTTCATAAATATTACTATATTGCACTTTTTGTATCAGTCATAATTAAATCATAAATTATTAAGTCAAGATTGACAATCGAATAGTTAAGTATAATTCGCTGCTTAAATGTTAAGTTTGTTGGCCGTGGTGTTAGTCTAGGAGGGTGTCCTATTATCACATTCAGCAAGATTTACATTTACTATGAAGAGCTAAAGGCTGAATTACATAGCGGTTGTTGTTATGTAGGAAGGAAGTCAGTGAAGTGAGTTCCATTCAAATTTGCTTTTTCAATAAAGACAAAATGGAATTTACGCAATATTTTTTTAGATTTATGGACAAAAATAAACGAACTGGCCAATTCCGATGTGACACTAATTACGATATATTAATGAATGTTAAAAAGTTACAAAAATGAGAATCCATGCCAGGTTTTTTCAGCTGTAAGAAATACAAAGTACAGAAAAAATACAAGATTAAAACTGTAAATGGAGTAGAATTATTAATGAGCGCACTCGAAGACAAAAAAAATATTAAAACATTTGCAGTTTTTTGTTGAAATGACAATTTATCATGATAAGCGGGTGAGCTATATTTTTTGTTTGTTAAGTTTTTATACATTCTAATAGTATAATGAAGCAAAACTTAAGTTTAGGTAAAAATGTTTTGCACAATATTATTCTCTTTATTACACTACGCCATCCAGGCAGAAATTATTGAAAACATACGTAAAAGTCACAAAGGGAATTTAGTTGCTGCTTATGTTGCTGCTTGCGGCCCATGCAATAATCTGCGTTTTATACCGAAACCAATAGTCGGGAGATCCATTCATGAATGTAAGTGGACCAATGTACAGAAATCAAGCTGTTACGGCCAGCTATGTCTCTGTCTAACCGTAAGACGCTATCTCGCAAAGCTCAAGTCTGCTTAATAGAGCCTCGTTTCTCTTTCTCGAAGGACCAGCCTTAAAGGCAACTTTACACTGATAGTATTTAGCAGACTGTTTCTAAGAATCGTTCACCTTTGATCCGAGGATCTGGGCTATCTGAATTCTTAACAATCAAACTAAATACAGAGACAAATGTATGCTTAACCGTTCACCTTGGATCCGAGGACCTGGGCTAATTGAGTTAATACACTTATCTCTATCAGTTGATTACACTACAATGAGGTACACAAGACCACATGACAGTTATGGGAACTGAGAAAATTTCTTTATTTCAATACAAATCACACATGCAGCCATACAGATTTATAATAAAATCAGGCTTGTACGTTAAGGACAGACTGTGATCCGGCACTCAAGACCTTATGTCAACAGTCAGTTCAACAAGTAAAGGCAGCTCTAGGCATACACCTTTTAAAATGAGCAAGTATCTGATACAGATCACTGTACTGGCCTTATCCGTACAATCCAATTTTTACATATACTAAGTACACGATTTTTTACCACCGACTTCTGCTTACAACACTAATTTTCACATTATAGACACAACATAATATACATAAATCATACATCATTCGAATCCTCATGACCTCTAGTATCTGTTTTTGCATAAACATATTTTCTAAATACACATTTAATCATTAAAATTAATTAATTATCTTAAATAAATAATATTTATAATTTAAATAATTTCGTATCGCTAGACAATAAATAAATAGATACCAAAATGTAGCAAATAAATATTTTACAATATTACATATAAATGAATTTCACTAAATAAACTGAATCTTTCCATAGTTCTTTCCGTGTGTCGACAACACAAGCTGATCTTATTGGTATGAGGTCTAAAAGTGATAGTCAATGTAAGTGGATTTTACACTAATATACTTTTACCATTAAGGTTCATTTCACAAATATTCATGGGCCTTTCCTCTACATAACAAAAAATGTTCTGAAGTCACACCGCATTTAATGACCATACTTTTTATGTTTGGAGGTTCAATAATTCCAAAGTGCGATAACAGTACAAAATTTCTATCTATCTCTCCTCTAGTCGGAGAGGGACATAATATCTCTACAATACTACAACATATATACAGGTAAAGGTATTGCTTTATCGAGGCTACGATTACAATGTAGATTACATTTGAAGTGGTGTAAGCAGATAATGTGGCAAAAATTAATTTATGCTTTACGTCCATAATGCAGTATACACTTATATTTATTAAAAACTAAATAAGCCTCTCCTCAGTATATAAACAAAATCAGATTTACAAGATCTCAATGTATTATTTTCTACTAATATTTCCATGAATACACTTGTGTAATAAGTACCTATGTTACATGCGTCTACATTATATATTTTCCTCCATTTGCCTGACTACTAAAACGGTAAGTAAATAACTAATTATTGATCACTTATTTCCATATGGAATAATAGTAGAGCTAAGCAATAATCTTGAAAACTTTGTCTTCATCAGTATATTATCACCATTAGATATGTATAATTAATCCTTAGGCATTTTGAAATTAAAACACTATTAAGCTGTAGCATTAGGCGTTTTTGTTTAAGTTTTCTGTCTGCCTAGTCGTCAATAAATGACAGCTTTTACCGACAAATGAAAATTTTCAGTTGCTATGAAATTTAAATTTGGGAGCCTGAATTATTTTTTTGGAAAATCATTCAAATTTTAGCCTGATGTTAAGAATGCAAAACCTATAGCAAATAATAAATTTGGCCCATGTCGGGTTAAAGAGAAGTTTCGCTTTCAATATATAACCATCATGCTCTATTTATAAGCATATGCGTCGTACATGTAAACATAATATCGTCCCTTAAGGATAGAATAAGCCTGTATCCACTTTCAGATTGGTTCAGGAATAAACCTATATCCATTTTTTGTTTGGCACAGGAAAAAGCCAAAATCCTTTTTTTGTTTGGTACAGGAATAAGCCTAAATCCACTTTTCGTTTGGTGCAGGAAATAGCCTCTATCCTCTTACAGCCTTGCGTAAAGTTGTCGGGGTACAGTAAGAATAAACAAGTTGACGAAATGAAGTATTTATTATTTTTATGTTGATACTTGAAATATATCATGCTATAATGTACATAAGCATTATAAAATTTTAGGTAATTACACAATAAGACAAAAACAAAACTATCAACGACTCTAATTCGGATTTTCATATCGGATAAAACTAAACTGGCTGGAAGGAAGAATGAAAGTTCAATATTTCCGCCGCCCATATTAACCATGTATCAATACGCCCCTATAACTATACAAGCAAGGCTGCAAGAGGGTAGAGGATATTTCCTGCACCAAACGAAAAGTGGATTTAGGCCAACCCATCGCTAAGCCATCTAAAATCTAGGGATATAGTGGGAGAGTTTTTGGTCTAACACTCTGTGCGAGAGTTAATGTTATTGGTAATGTGAGTCAATGTGATAGATATTATGTAGTAGGAGGAGCCAATTAATTCTCCTGCTAACGGCCAGGGGTTAATTGTATTTGGAAATGTCGCTACTGCAGCTCCGGTACTGTTCTCGTCCCATCCACACTATTATTCTTCCAGGTTAAACTATTACCTATATCTATCTTCCTTGATTTAGGCTTATTCCTGTAAATTTGTTTTGAGGATTGAGGTCAGTCGAGCGGATGAACAAGTCCAGAAGACAGGGAAGTGCACGGCCTTCCATTCCGATGAATGTCAATGAGGCAACGAGAGAGTGGAAATGAAGAAAGAGTGAAGGGAATTAGAATGGATATTGATTAGAATAATATTCCAAATTCCTGTGATGATGATGATGCAAAGCAAGCAGCGCATTGCCCTTCGGGCAATGCGCTGCTTGCTTTGCAGTTTCTCCCCGTATAAAAAAGGAACACCAGTAAAAGTTGCCATTTAGTATTCTGTGGGAACACCTTTGCAATCGTACATCAAAATAGTATTCGTTCAGTAATTGTAACGACTCCAAGTTATTTTCTGAAAATCAAACCCAGATTAAATTGTTTTATCCATAGTAATTAAGCAACAATTAAGAATATAAATCTTTCCATATTACCAACATTTAGTAGTAAAATATATTTAGATATGACTGCACTATAATTGTTAACTAAATGTCAAAGGGCAATAAAAATGTTGTTAGTGTGAAGAAATCGCCACAATGTACAAAGTAACTGTGAAATAAGGGTTAGCAGTTACTTCCGTTAACAGTCCCACAATAGTGACTCGTAAATGGCAGCCTTAGGATTCTCGCGGGTATTAATTAACAACAATACAAGTGTGGCGAGGGTTTAATTATTGACTCCACCGATATGTCACATAGTACTGCAACACTTTGCTATTGCAATAGTTAAGAGTGACCAATAGCGGAGTAACTTGAGCTTACACTTTGTCTGTAATAGCTAGGATTATTGTATAGCTTGTATTTATTTACCAAACGTTTTCAAAATTTCGAAAAAGTGGAGGAATTCGGATATCTGGAACTTGTGACTCCAAAATTTGAAAATATAATACGTTTTGAATTATAGCGTAATTTCAATCATGATTTCCGCCAACGCTATAATTCAAAACGTATTAGAAGTTTCAAATTTTTCTGAGCCACAAGTCCGAGATGTTAACCTTCCGCCAGTTTTAGGAAATGTTGAAGACTGTTAGTAAATAAATGTAATGAACGTAATGGACACTTGTGCTCTTCTAAAAACCATAAAAATCAAAGACAGTGATAAATGTGTAACACTCTCTCCATCCACCAATGCCTTAATTCATCAACGTAATCAGTTCTATTCTATGTGGAAAAGAGACTCCACTGTATTAAATAGAATTGGCTTTACATACACTTAACAAAGATGTAAAAAATGGGAATAAAACTAGACACTAAAAATGATTTCAACTCAAAACTGGAAAGGGAGGGAGTTTACAGATATAAATAAATACGGGCTACACTTTAATCTTAAATAATGCCCACAAAGTATGCTTCGCACGATTATGCCCAATACATATAAGTGTATGACATCATTGCCCTCTCCGAAATCGACTTCTAAATACGGTACTGGTCTACGGTGGAACCCGTCAAGCTGTTTGTCATAGTGTACATATGCAATAAAAAATTTTGATATTTCTGTGCCCCTGTCATACTGCGCGCAAGTGAAATGCCACAAAATTGTAATTAAAAGAGACTTTTCCACACAGCCGCTTAGGAGTCTCGTCAATGGCCCGTCAACAGGTGAACATATAAATTACAATTATATATCATTAACAGTGTATGTATGTTTTTACCTAATTATAAGTTGTTATATATGTCATATGGTGCAACCAGTATCCACAAGAGTAGTTATTTGTTGTCAGGCCGCATACGTTCATTCATTACACCGTTTTGGTTCGATCAGGTATCAACGGTCTCCCTTCGCGATAAGTAATTTCATTTACAGGAAAAGAAAATGATCATTCAAATCCTTCGTAGACTGAAAAAAGAATTCGAGCACCTCACCCACTTTGAGCTTTCATATTATTATTCATATGTACTCTTCATTATAATAAAGCAATAATGAATTCTCATCTGGAATGCTGCATTTTGTTTTATTAATTAAAAATAGTAGAAGTGGCTCAAAAAATTCGTTTTGATTTAAATGTGGAGAGTTCTTTTTTATGACATTAAAATCTAATTTTTATAAACGGATCCCGCTACGTACAAAATCAGGTCAGGAAAAAATCAGAATCAGGTCACATTTATGCCCAAGATATTATAGTATTCACCAAAGTGATTAGAATGTCTCCAGGGCTGTGCCCTCAGGGACAAAGTGACGACATGCTCCAGAAAACTGGTTTCCCCCAACCAGTTCTGCGAATCGAAATCAGGGGAAAAGTGGTTGGAAAGAACTGATTGGGGGAAACCAGTTATCTGGCGCATGACATTTTCGTATAAATGCAAATGGTTTAGACTAATTCTCACTTAAGACAACATTTCCGTAAAAATGCGAATTGTTTAGACTAATTCTCACTTACTACAACATTTTCAAATAAATGCGAATTATTGAAATCAATTTGTAGCAAATTCACATTTATACGATATGTCGCTTTTCCCATTTTTACGTAAATGTCGTTTTCCCATTTTTACGTAAATGTCGTTTTCCCATTTTTACGTAAATGTCGTTTTCGCATTTATACGAAAATGTCATTTTTGTACGTGTTTGGCGAAACAATTGGCTTTTTTGCAAAAATGTTGTTTTGTGTGAGTCGAAATAAATCGCTTTTATCAATTTTAAGGGCAGTATGCATAAGGACGGGTTAGAGTAACGTAACCCTATATCCCGAGTCCAAAATGTGACCCCAGTGGACGACCATGGTAAGTTGCCAATAGTTACAGTGCTATTTCAATACAGAAAAGTTGACCCTAGGTTGTACTAAGGTGAAGTTTTAGACTATTTTGTGACTCCGGGTTAGGAGTACCTTCTGACTCGCCATTATGCATACTGCCATAAGAACACTGATTTAACCCTTAAATGCGCAGCTATCCGAAAAAACTGTATCACGTAGCTTCTTCATGTGTGGAGAGGCGTCTCATTGGCTTAATTTGCGCACATTTTTGGTGTACGACTCTATATGTTTCTCCAGGCTAGTGCCCAGGTACAACTGTCATAATGGCCCATATTACATGGTGGCATAAATATCATGTCAATAGCACAAATGAAAGATGTGGGATTTTCGGTTGCAAGTTCCAATTGTTTTATACCCACATTTTGTTGACCCAAATAATATCGACCCAACCTGTTTTTATCCCAAATAATTTCGACCCAATTGTTTTAGACCCAAATAATTTCCACCCAATCGTTTTAGACCCAAATAATTTCCACCCAATTTTCTTTGATTATTTTATTTTTTACACATGGTTAAGTACCTCCAAATCCTTTCAATTAAAAAATGTAAGTAGGGAGATGCGTTTGTGACACAAACAAAAAATCCCGAGGTTATACGGCCGACCTATGCAGAGTTATGTAGTACGGAAGTCAAAAACTCCACGGATGAAGGAAGCTACGCATTTAAGATTTAAAAATAAATTTAGTTCTTTAATTTTTGAGTGTTTTGTGCTTTATTTATTTGTGTTCCACTTTACAATGCTTAATTCATGTTCTTCAACTATCTCCTACTCCTTAATCATTATCATTACTCAATATACATTGCGCCATTATGTCTACTAATTTATAAATTAGACATATTGTGCACTCCTTCAATAGGTTTACATATAATATCTCGGTGAGCCGAGCGGAGCATTAGCTTTCATTGTCTTCTTATCTTTCAATCTTTTTGTTTTCGAGGTCTATTCAGAAAACTAAAGTGCATACTGTATTACACACGGTGCCAGACTCTGACCTCAACGCTGTTACTTACCTAAATCTTCCACTAATTTTTTATGATCAAATTCTTTAACATAGCTGGACTGGATCCAGGAATTTTCACATCTAAAGTTTTACATCCTGGGGTAGTGAAGTTTTACAACCAGCCACCGCAGTTTTACAACCAGCCACTGCAGTTTTACAACCACACACTGCAGTTTTACAACCAGCCACTGCAGTTTTACAACCAGCCACTGCAGTTATACATCCACAAACGGCAGTTTTACAACCTTACAAATGTAATGAACTCAAAGTTTGGTAAAACCTAAATAAATGCTTAATAATTATATTAAGACGAAGTGATATGGTTAAATTGCTAAAAGGTTGTTTAATGCATTTAAAGTAAAGAAAACAGTCAATGAAAAAGGTTAAACATTGTCAATGTCAAATTAAACGTTAATTCAATCTTATAATTTACGACGTTTTATGTTTTCTTTCTCCGATATGTAGCCTGACTCTTTAGCAGGGGACATTTCACTAGTTGTTGAATTTGTTGCTGGGAATTTCTTTTTTCCTTTGTTTTTGTGGCGATTTTTTAGCAAATGAGCAATTGAGCGGCAGTAAATTGCGATGTCCACTGTCTTGTATGTTGCCATGGTCTTTTTCAACCTATCATCTATATCTACGTATACTGATGCAGACGCTTTCCATTGATGTGAGTCAATCAGTATTAAATTTTGAATATTTTTCAATCTAACTTGAAGACTGATGTCTGAGGAAGGATCACTTTAAACGTTCTGCATACCTAGTTAGTAGAATAGATTATACTTCCCTTACAATTAGGTCTTCTCTCACAAACCCAATAAGAACCACCATGTTTATAATCCTTCACATGACAATATTTTAAACGAAACCACGGAAAGCTAACTTATCTTTTCCTCCTACTGATTTTACAAAACTAGCCTGTTGAATGTTTTTGTTGTAAATTTAATAGGTCAGTTTGTGGTTACAATGACTTCAAGCAGAGTTGTACAAGTCTTTCTCTTGCTAACCTTTATTACACAAAACACTTTTTCCCAAACCACTCCACCTTTCGAACCTTGCACTACATCAATGTCTTGTCCGATGAATTACATTTGCGAAGAAATGCAAGAAGATTCAATTTGTACGTGTAGACATGGGTTCACCGACCAAGAGATAGAGTGTACACCAGTATTTGGACTTAACTGCACCGAAGACGAATACATTTGCAACGAAAGACACACGAATGCGCCGTGTATTGATGGCATATGTCAATGTGTTCAGGGGTGAAATTTAAATACATTACTGAATGTATGCGTAGATAATCCAACTATGATTTATGACCCTTGTTTTGCTACTGAAGATTGTTACCAAATTCCAAACACTGTGTGTAGTGAAAATTTGTGTATTTGCAATTCTGAAACCCATCTAGTAAATTTGGAGACAGAGACATGTGATCCGTTACCAAATCAGCTTGGTGACTCTTGCAACTTTGACGAAGATTGCTCAGAATTTAACTTTAGCACTTGCCAACAAACTCAATCTTTAAACACTTTTGGATCTTGCGCCTGCATTCCAAATTATATAGAGAATAATGGAACTTGTAAGCCTATATGCGCAAATGGTGAATGTTCAGATGATACGTATTGTGTTGGTAATTCGTATTGTGACTCAAAAAAGTATATAGGGGAAGCTTGTTCTGCTAATGTAGAATGTCTTGATCCCAATTCCATTTGTAGTGGTTATTGCATTTGTTATGAGAATTATAAACCGAATCCTGCAGATAATCGCTTTTGTATTCCACGAACTTGTCCTATTGAGCTGAATTGCACAAACAGAGAGTATTGTAGTGGTGGAATGTGTTTTCCAAAATCAGTTCTAGGCGAAAATTGTACTGCTTCTTATAAATGTCTTGGAAGTTATTCCATTTGTAATGGAGTTTGCCAGTGCCCCGAAAATTACAAGGTAAATCCAGACACAGCAAACGATGAGGTGTGCATTCTACAAACTTGTCCTGGAGATTTTTCCTGTAGCTCCGAACAATTTTGTAATATCGATGGTGTATGTCAACCCAAGAAATCCCTGGACTCTTTCTGCAATGACACTTCTGAATGCCTGGGTAACTTAGTGGTTTGTAACCAACTGTCAAATGGTGCCAGAACTTGCACTTGTCCCAATAATTTTATTCCTGACCGACCAATTGATGATCCTAATTTTACTTGCATTGAGATGATGACTAGAAACTTAAATTGCTCTGCTCGAGACTCTTATGGGAATGAATGGTCAGCTATTCCAAACGAAATAAAAACACAAAGTTGTCCAAACAGACTAACTGGTATAGTATCTTGGAAATGTCTACCTTCTGGGAAATTCCAAAATTCTCAACCTGATTATACGAATTGCACAACCCGATGGCTTACCGATTTAGGAAATCAACTTGAGCAGTTGTTGGTAAGTGTCCTTTGGAAGTATGTATGACATACGGTCTTATGTAAATTGGTCTTAGTAAACTGGTCTTTTGGGCATAAGTATAATGGTCCTCCCGAAAAACAAACTGGTCCTCCCGCAAAAGTAAACTGGTCCTCCCCCAAAAGTAAACTGGTCCTGCCACAAAACAAACTGGTCTTCCCTTAAAAGCAAACTGGTCCTCCCATAAAAGTAAACTGGTCTTACTGTAAGTCATGACGTCTATAGATAGGATGCATAATATGGTATGTTAAATGATTGTACAGAACTAGTTTATGCAAATATATTCTTATCACATAATCTTCACTCGTACGGAATACAACATACAAATTGTATGTAACTATATACGCATTGGCATACTTGATTCTTCAAAAAATAATAATGAACCAAAAGAAAAAAAATCGTCGTTGAGTGATTGGCAATATTTTAAATAAGTGGTTTTCAATAATTCACTTACAATTAATTCAAATTACTTAACTGTTAATTACTATTTCGTTTTTGGTGCATATAAAATGAATTAAAAACATGCAACAGTTTATATGACATGTGAATTATTTTGCGTACAGTCAGACTGATAAGACCATTTACTTTTCATGGAAGACCAGTTGGTTTTGTGGGAATACCAGTTTACTTTTCACGGGAGACCAGTTGGTTTTGCGGGAAGATCAGTTTACTTTTCCCTGAACACCAGTTGGTTTTGTGGGAAGACCAGTTTACTTTTACAGAAAGATCAGTTGGTTTTTCGAGAAGACCAGTTTAATTATGCTCGAAGACCAATTTACAAAGCCCAGTTTACGTGACACCTTGACATACAGGTATAATTTTATTATAAATGCTATATTGTTTGTGAATTGGAATTATGAACTGAATCATTGGTAGTATTATTAATTCACTAGGTAGTTGCACTTAATTTCTCAATGTACAACTAATTGCTAATTTTTCTTTAATTTGTGTTAAGAGACCTGAAAATTCAACCATTGTAGTTGAAAATGTTATGATTTTTATGGATTCGATGAAAAATCGTTTGCAAATAGCTTTGATAGATGACAACGTCTTTTCTTCTGACCAAGACACAGAGAATCAATTCTTTGGTCACGAAATCCAGTCAGTTATTGACATGATGGATATAATCGTTACAAGAGTTAGTGTACCAGACAGAGAAGTGAATGTAACAATTTCTGCTTACGAAAATGTCACCGTGGAAGTTTATAGCTCAACAAGTTTGCTTTTGAATTTTGTCAAGCCGTGGGACCAATTATCAAAGGTTAAGGTTTTGTTTATTTATTGTAATTTTTATCCAACTAACCTGGATCATATAAATAATTAATCGTAATTAATTGTTCTGTTTAATTATTCTGCATATAAAATATTAATTATCATTACTTTTTTTAAATTACAGTCAAATCGTACGAAATCCTTTGTGAACGTTCTTAATTTAATTAACGAAGGTGGCTACCAACTTGGCACTAAAGTTGGCAACATTTCCACAGTTGAAAATGATACATATTCATTCACTAGTAATAAAAAAGCATTCCTAGTGGAGTCAGGTTTCTCTAAACCGGAAGATGTGAGAAACTTTCCTGCTAATGGTGGACGGAAGAAAGGCAAGGATTCATTCATACAACTGCCCCGCAATTGGGGAAACGGAAAAGACGGTCCTTCCTCTTTGCTTGAATCTGGGGAGGCATTATATGTCGGAGTCAAAATTGAAGTGCAATATGCAAGAAAAAATATCCCTGAACAGATGTAAAATCTTTTTTGCGTTGTTTTCCATTTGGCTTAGGTTTTACTTAAAAAGGATACTTAAAAGAGCATCAAAAATATTACTGTACTTTGTATCAATTTTTATATTTTGGTGTCGTGTTCATTTTTAGGGAACAAAAGAAGATGCTTATCTATTTATATATTTTTATAATTTATAATGCGTACTAACTGAATGTTTTTAATCAAATTAATAAACAGCTTTAATTTAGAAGAGCAACAAGTGGACTTCTCAAAATCGATAAACGGAGACTTACTGGGGTTTAATGTGCAAAACGACAACTCAAAAATTACTTTCGAAGGTAATCAGTGAACAATATCTCGTATATTTATCTGAACCTAGATTAGGGATTTAAATAGTAAATGGTAGCTGTATCGATAGTGTTATTGAAATTTTGTAACCGATTGAAGATGGTGAGCGAATTTTTGTAACATTCAAACACGATTCGGGTTCCTGGGGTGATAAACCAAAGAAAGTATCAAGAAAGCTTCACGAAGGAGAACAACCTAAGGCTGCTGCTGGAAGTACGGAGTGTGTCTATTTAGATGAAGAACGAAAGTGAGTCATAGGCATAATAGATTCTAATTGATTTGATTGGAATTTTTTTTAACTCCTTAGTAAACTCGAAGAAGAATAATAGGATCATCATAATTTTTAAATTGGGTACCTTTCACGGCCAAATTTTACGAATTTCTATTTAACAATTATCAAAGATGATTAATTACTGATGATTTTATTGAATCATATTCCACAAAAGTTTTTGTCTCTATTAGTATGTGGTCAACAGAAGGAAGTCAATTAGAAGAAACCAGTACGTTCTCCACTACTTGTTCTTACTCCAGATCTGGTTATTTTGCTGTCACGACTCAATTCCATGAATATGTGGTAAGCTAAATCATTTTTATAGATTGAAGTAAGACTGTTTGCTGGACCTTACCTAATCTAATTAAAACAATAACATTGGTAGGTATTTGTCCAACGACTGCCATACTTCTACCAAAAATTATCGTGTGAATATCGAATTAGATCGAATATACTATAAATAAAAAATTCTGACTTCTTCCATTACTTTTCTACATTTTACATTTACAAATGACAAAATAAACTAAACTTTATCAGGGCAAATCTACTGGCCTTGAAGCTGTAACAATATTTTTCCCAGCCGCTGCTTCAACGTTTGAGGTAATAACAGCAATCAGAGCTAAATCAACTGCTACTGGAATGACGACAATTAGCGATAAAATCGCCCAGCATATGAGAGTGATCATGACTTATGTACTGGCAATCTCTAATTTGTTGCTGGTTGCATTCGTCGACAGGAATTTCTTTAACCTTAGCGATGTAAGAGAAAATGCTCACAAAATTCTTAATAAACTCACGTAATAAATAATAAATTCACAAAAATCAGTTTTAGTGCAGACTGTGAACCGATATATAATATTAATGGCTATTTTTGAAATAGGGTTGGTGCTATTTTGTTGGACTGCTTTCCCATTTCCTTACACTTGCATCTTTTACTTTTTTTGTAACGATGTGTATAAAAATTTACTTTTCAACTTGCAAATCAGGAGGCAAAAATTCTTCACAGCATATTATCGCTAATTTTGTTGTTAATAACGAAAAATTAACGTACATTGCTGCAAGTTTTGGAGTTCCTTCTTTCATCGTATTCGTTACGGCAATGATTGGAGCTGGAGCCGGAAGTCACAATCAGGTCTACGGAGGAGATTTGTAAGTGTTAATATTTAACAGTGATTTCCATGACGTATGAAAATATTTATTACCCAATTAAACCAGCTAAATATAAGGTGATCTTTTTTAGTTGCTGGCTTGATGGTGACTACGTATGGGCTTTGTTTGCACCTGGAATATTGGCGATTGTTGTAAGAATTTCGTTTTCAATTTTGCACTTTTTGTTCTAAATGTCAAGTTTTATTATTTAATTGTATTTCCAGGTCATATTGGTCGTTTTCTATTTCTTCAACAATCAAATTAAGGAAGAATTGCTAACAATACAGAAAAAAAGCACTAGAAATTCTGGCGACGCAGAAAGAGAAAATGCACTAAATAAAGCCAAGTAAATAACTTTTATTCTTATAATTGAATCGTGTAAATTGAAATATTATTATCGATTAGCTTTCTCTGCACCAGGGTTGCGTTTTGTCCGGACAAAACTGTTGCTATCCAGGATGAAATTAGTTTTGTCCACTTTCTATCCAGGACAAAAGTGGATAAAACTAATTTCTTCCAGGACAAAACTAGTTTTGCCCTGGATAAAACCACTTTTATCCACTTTTGTCCACACGTTCCTATCCGGACACCGCAACCCTGCTCTGCACCACTTATACTGTACTTTTAGCTAACACTTATAGAATCCCTATGTAGAGTAACAACGTAACGTCATCCTTATTTGACATTTAGGTACTTGCTTTACTACTTGCTTATTGTTGCATTACTGATTTAATAATGATACCTTGGCATGACAGCCTAATTTAAAAATGACTAGTGAATAGGTTTGGAGAACTAAAACTTTCTTAATTAAAAGCTGAAATTGAAAAAAACATTTTTAATTTTCTTTTTTGTCCATAGAAAAGAAATCCGACACAATT
Organism: Tomocerus qinae; assembly: GCA_020055645.1. Lineage (NCBI taxonomy): Eukaryota > Metazoa > Arthropoda > Collembola > Entomobryomorpha > Tomoceridae > Tomocerus > Tomocerus qinae. The sequence goes on along the minus strand of CM034546.1, from coordinate 23,272,261 downwards.
TGGTGTTTTCCATCTTATTAGGGGTTACATGGCTTGTCGGATATTACCAGTTAGGACCGAATTATATGGACGCTCCTGTTTTACAATATTTATTTCCTTTGCTATTTGCTATTCAGGTAAAGGCTGAATACATTGTCTGTTTTTATATTTGCTAATAAATATTAAATGTATGGTACTATTTTATGACCTATTTTTACACCATACAGGGAGCGTTTTTGTATTGGTTTGATAATGAAATCAAAAGGATTAGCGATATTATCCCATGTATGAAAAAGAAAAAAGATAAGAAGAATGAAAAAAGTGATGTTACATCTGACAAGAAGGTAAGTGGAACTAGAACTACTGCTTCTGATACCATTTCATACAAATTTCTTAATAACGAAGCCATAAATCATCTAGCTATATCTATGTAACTTCGTACCTTCTTTTCCCAAAAATTAATTAAGTACAATTGCGTACAGAATACAATGCATATTAATAGTAATAATTTTGTTGACTGCTTCAATCGACACCTTTCGACACGTAACTTATTTTCAACAGATAAAACAGTACAGTAATTAATACAAATCGAATGATAACATAGAAATTAGGAGTTAGTTGTTTTGTACAAGTGATTTTGTAAAATTGCAATCGAAGCCTTTACACCAATGATACCTTCCTCCACCAACTTTTTAGGATGGTTCATCTGTTTTATAAATTCAATAAAAAATTTGAGATTGTGCCACATGCACCAACATTTTTCCTATATATTTCTACATTTCCTATAAATAAAAATAAATTTAAATTTAATTGCTTGCTAAATTCGACCAATATTTTCAAGGTTTCCATTGAAGACAACGATGAAGACCCCATTACCTTTTATGACAAGGGAGCGCCCCCCCAGCGTGAACAACTCAGCAACAGAATTAATCACCCCAAAAAACGAAGTTTCGTATCGACGGCGTAATTTAAAAAATATAAATAATCGTATTAAGGTTATATGATTGTGTCCGTGTACAAACTGTCATCAGAATCAAATAAGTAAATATTTGCCGATTAGATTGTTACCTCATAAAAATTTAATTAATGGTAATAACAAATGGTTGTATTCAAGATGATGTGACAATGTGTCTCACTACAATCTTAATGATACCTGATTAATCTTGGATTTTAAACGTTGTTATCAGTCTGGATGGGTTTATACTGGATTAGATACCAGATAGAATAAAATGTACTCTTATCCAAGGTATATATTTTGGATTGTGTTGAGCCAATGCATGTCAATAAGCTCATTTCTGCATATATGTAGGTATATGCAACAAATGGTGCTTAAATTTTAATTGCACCCACATCTACTAAATACAAACAAATGTGTATTTATGCCATGCACAACATTTGAAGTATTGGAAGTTCTTACTATAAATTTAATAAGGCATTATTTAGAGATTGCGGTATGAGAAAATAATGAAATTTTGCAAAAGTATTCTCCTAAATAACTCCTCGTACGTTTAAAGTTGAGTCATTTGAACTATCTTTGAACATTTGTTTTGTGGCATGAGTACTGTTAGAATCAGCCAACATCAGACCTATGGTTGCCCTGTAGTACGGCGATAAGCCTTCTGATTGGCTGAAATGTTTTGAAATCCAGCCTTCTGATTGGCTATTTCTATGACGAAAATTCTATAGATTACCCAAATGGGGACATTTTAGCAAATTTTGAATTGTTGCAAGCTACAATGCAGTCATATCATGAATCATCTATTTATTTTTTGGGTTTATACTGGATTAGATACCAGATAGAATAAAATGTACTCTTATCCAAGGTATATATTTTGGATTGTGTTGAGCCAATGCATGTCAATAAGCTCATTTCTGCATATATGTAGGTATATGCAACAAATGGTGCTTAAATTTTAATTGCACCCACATCTACTAAATACAAACAAATGTGTATTTATGCCATGCACAACATTTGAAGTATTGGAAGTTCTTACTATAAATTTAATAAGGCATTATTTAGAGATTGCGGTATGAGAAAATAATGAAATTTTGCAAAAGTATTCTCCTAAATAACTCCTCTTTTTACTGAGCAAAAACTGAAAAAGTATCTAATATTTCAAAAAATGCAGTATTTTTTTAAATCCTTTAGTAAATCTTGAAGCCCCATTTTGACTTTTACCATTTTTTGACTATTTATCTCTTAATTTATTAGGGTGATCGCTTAAGTTTGGACAATAAAGACCGATAAGAAAATATAATAATCTATATGTCAATTATATGATGGCAATGTTATTAGCAGGGTTGTATACTAACCCCTTTCCACTATGACGGTTTGTGGGGTATAAAATTAAAGTCCAAATTTAGAATCAGCATGTTGAGAGACGTCAAAATAGTAATTTACAGAATTTAATTTTAAAGCTTAATTTTCCCCTTATAGTGGATGACCCCATTCCACTATGACGGTTTGTGGGGTATAAAATTAAAGTCCAAATTTAGAATCAGCATGTTGAAAAACATCAAAATGCCCATCTACAGAATTTAATTTTAAAGTTTAATTTTCCCGTTATAATGAATGACCCCATTCCACTATAACGGTTTGTGGGGTATAACATTGAAATTCAAATTTAGAATCAGCATAGTCAACTGTCTCTAGCTTATTTTTTGTTGGATGTTTAAAGTAATGTCGGGTGTTAAACCAATAAGATTTCGGGTAATGTTCACTAGTCACGTCACGGCTTGGTGCAATTCTTAAAGGCTAGCGACAAAGAGAGGCTCAAAGTCCTTTGCAGGGACACCTATATATTTAAATTATGGAGTTTATTTACCCTTGGCTGTAAATATTATATTCAGAAAAATACTAGTTCCAATGTATGCTCCGTAATTAGATGTTTATAGGTCCAAACCCAAGAAACATATAAGCATACATTGCATTCAAAGAAAAAACTTTAAGTAGAAAGCATTGAAACATTTATCAATTTCAAGAAATATACAAGTGTATGAATTTAAGAGATGTGTATGAAAAAAAATTTGAAATTCGATATTGAATCTCAACTAATGATAACCTATGCAGAAAGGGGAATGTAAAAAACAGTTTCTTTCCGATTTTTGATGCACCGCCCCCTTCCCGCAGGACACACCCCCCGAAGGTCGAAAAGCATATACAAAAAATCTCAGCAACTACTGGACCGATTTGGATGAAATTTTTTTTAAATTGAATGAAATAATATTTGCCCCAGGGGTTCTGCGATTCATTTCAAAATTCGAACTCCTTCATTCAAAATAAATTTCAAAATTTTGAAAAAAGTCGTTTTTTTGAAATTTATTGCTTATAGACCAAATCTTACTGTAATAGCTATACAAACAGCCAGTTATCATATTACATCAATTTGACCTCTGAAAATGTCAAAGGTCAACTTTTAGAAACGCTTCAATATATCTTGTGTGACCTATCAATCAGCATCTAAATAACTCGAGCAGAACGATTATGATGTAAAATGACACAAATTTTGTACCAGTAATAGGTCAAAGGTCAATTTCTATAAAATAACAAAAATAACATTGTCACAAATTGATCTTTGACCTTTTACTAGTAAAAAATTTATGTCATTTTACATCATAATCGTTCTGCTCGAGTTATTTAGATGCTGATTGATAGGTCACACAAGATATATTGAAGCGTTTCTAAAAGTTGACCTTTGACATTTTCAGAGGTCAAATTGATGTAATATGATAACTGGCTGTTTGTATAGCTATTACAGTAAGATTTGGTCTATAAGCAATAAATTTCAAAAAAACGACTTTTTTCAAAATTTTGAAATTTATTTTGAATGAAGGAGTTCGAATTTTGAAATGAATCGCAGAACCCCTGGGGCAAATATTATTTCATTCAATTTAAAAAAAATTTCATCCAAATCGGTCCAGTAGTTGCTGAGATTTTTTGTATATGCTTTTCGACCTTCGGGGGGTGTGTCCTGCGGGAAGGGGGCGGTGCATCAAAAATCGGAAAGAAACTGTTTTTTACATTCCCCTTTCTGCATAGGTTATCATTAGTTGAGATTCAATATCGAATTTCAAATTTTTTTTCATACACATCTCTTAAATTCATACACACAAGCATATAAATCAAAGTACCAGAAGCAATAATAACAATTCCAGGCACGAGGGTCCTATAGTGGGATTAGCAGACATGATAAAATATTATATTATACTAGGTGAAATCTAGCACATAATATGTGCTAGAAAAATGTTGAAACAGTTTGTTGAAACAACATTTCAACCGCAGAAAATTTCATAAATTCCCTGCATGGCGTACTAACACGAATTTCATTCATCCCTTTATTTATTGCGCAATTTCACCTCAGCTTTATACTATTGGTTTAATATAGATAATTGGTTATTGATGAATATCTTTTGACAAACATCCAATCCAACCCATCATGACATCCGGATGGGAAGGTTTTGGTTCTCATCCAGCACACCAAACATACTCGATATCAAAGCTTAAAAGCTTAGAATATTTCGTAACAAGTATCTACGTACAGGTTGCTTAATTCGGACATTTATTTGTTTGAATGCGAATTAAAAAATAACAAGTCGTTTCTTACGGTCGGCTATTTCAAATTTCAAACTTGCAGTCGTAAAAATAAGCTTATTATATAGTATGGGGTCTATTGTTTGCTATCCGATTATGCGAGTTGTTCGAAGTAGTAGGGGGACCAGTAAGCCACAACCATGCGCCATCTTGGATTCTAAAAAAGGCTCGAACAGCAACAACCATAGCCTACGGCACTCATCAAGCACAGTCACTAACCTAATCCCTTATGCTCGGATAGTAATCCTCACCCTCACTGTATGCTTGGATAGCCACAACCGTAGTCTGCTGCAATGCTTGTAGTACAGACACTAGGGTAACTCTTATGCTTGGATAATCACAACCATACCCCGAGGTAGTAACAGAAATACACTATGCTTGAATAGACACGTTCGTAACCTGAAGCAGTACATTTATGCTAAAGCAATATAACAAGTGGTAGATATATACAGTATACATATATCAAAGTCAATAATACGGTCTATAATTACAGAATAAAAGTAGATATGCGTAGAAAATGTTAGGTACTCGTGGGTACTTATACATTGCGAAGTCAAAAATAATATAATACATAATATGCAATCAAAAAAGGGTAGCATAGGAGAGAGGCTAAATGCCATGTAAAGGGTAAGTCAGACGTGATAGGTACAATGGGTACTTGGTTGAGTCAAGTGTATGTGAGAATAATACAGCAACCTTGTACCGATTAGGTACCTTGCTATAATACTACAGCAGAAATAAGTTATTTTCGACACTGCACTACCATTCAAACAATAGGGACGCTATGACTTTCAGTCGACTAATCCCTTCTCAGAAATGCTTTACATGAAAACGTTGTATCTTATATGCTTGGTTCAACTTGCACAACTTATTTTTAATATTGCAAGAGACTTCAATATGAATATTTTTTCCTTTAAAAAAGAGTCAATCTAATATATCAATTTACAACGTTTTTGAACTCTAAACCTTAAACAACTTCAAAAAGTTCTGTTCCTGTTACTACAATCATTCAAAATATGGAAAATTGTCCTTTCTGCGGTGTGACTTTGACTGGAAATTTTGAACAACATTTTAAGGACTAATATACTTCCGTTTACTGATAACAATACTTTTTAAATCATTAATAACAATGACTTCTATACTTTCAGCGTGTCTAAAATGTGCCAAACCATTTAAAACACAGGATTTAATGGAAGACCATCTCCTAACTGACCACATCTGTTCTATTTGTGACAAAGACCAAACCGTATGTATCTGCATTCAACAACTGACCCGAGCTTGGACACAAGGAAACGTGGACAAATAGGTGAAGAAATTCCAACTAAAAGTAAGCGACCGAAAATATCAATCCCTTCAGGAATTAGTGACTTGGTTCCAGTTCCTGTAACAATGCAAGTAGACGACATTCGAACAACCAACTTCCGGACAATGCTGTAAATCCAAACGTTATTGACGTAAGTTTGTTACGATCTAAACACTGTTATGGTTGTGACATTATGTTCCCGGCTCCTCATAGTCTTCATATACATTTAGTTACAGTCCATCCAGAATATTACATAAATGTGAACCTACCACAAAAAAGGAATGGGTGATGAACATCTTGATTTATCTTTAGTTCAAAATGCATTTGATATAAACTGTAATTGACTGTAATTTAGATGGTTTTAAAGTTAAAGACGTGTGTGGTATTTTTCATAGTCTAAGAAATCAGATTTTAAATATTTTTAATAGTTATTTAGAAGATTGGAATACTTTCAAAGTTCACTTTGACATAGTGGTAGGTTTTAGCAAAGAACAAAATGATGAGACTTTTAGGTATGATGAAAGACCTTATCCAGGCTTTATGTTCCCTGTCATAAATATTGAAAATGCTAAGATGGCCATTAAAGTTACAAATGACCATCTTGCTGAAAGGTTGCAAGAAAATGTTCGTAATGGTTCAGGTTGGAATATTGAGAATATTTAGGCTTTTAAAATGACTATCGTTAAGTACAAACCATTTTCTGGTGGACGACGAAACGTTGCATTGCCACAATTGTTAAAAAACAAATGCTACACGTTCATAAACGTGGCCGTAGATGATGGATTAGGGGTGATCCACATATTACGTCAACACGTTAAGGGGTAGGGGGTACAGGGAAACGCTTACGCTTGTTGACAGGGGGAGGGAGGGGGTCGAAGCTTAAGATTATGTCATCAACAGAAATTAAATTGAAAAAATTAATAGTAAAGAATCGGGTAGAAATAAACCAAAAACTGAAAATAAACATTCTGATTCAAATTAATTCTGGACTTTACCCCTTGAATGCTTTAATAAATAAAATTTTAGGCCTTCGAATTAAATTGCTTTTTTCTAAATTTTTTCCGTACTGTAGGGGGTATGGACCAATGTTGACATAATATCATGGGGGGTCCAGCAAATGTTGACATGTGATGACAGAGGGGGGGAGGGGGTCCAAAAAATCGCGATTTTTTGATTACGTAATATGTGGATCACCCCTTATGTTTCAAACGTGCTATTTATGCTCATAAAGATTTACATGATAAATATGTTGATCCCAATCATGTCAATAGGACATCTTAGATAATGGTAAAGTCAACTGGGCTGGAATTAATTATCCTTTTTCTCTAAAGCAAACCAGTATTTGAAAGACAGAATCCAGACATTGGTTTAACTGTCATAGGATTTTCTGAAGAATTTCACGAAAAACAAAAGAAGTGTAAATCAAAACTTGAGGACGAAAATAATTATGATAACATAATAGAAAGCGTTGCAATTAATGTAAGACCACAGGATGGAAACTCACAGGATGATGAAGAAGAAGAAAATGCAGTTAAAAAGAAAGATTATCATAGACAGCAGGCTGAGATTGTTGATTATTTTGTTCCTTTACATGTGTGTAAAAATGAAAGACCAATCAGGATAGATTTACTTTTAATTATGAATGATAGTGTTGAAGATCATTTTGTATTTGTGAAAGATCTGAGGAAATTACCCTATCAAAAATATTCAAAACATGTATGCCGTCACTGTCTTCACGGGTTTAACGATGATTACGATGAGCATCTAAAGTACTGCTCTGCTCTTGACAAGATAAAAACAGTATTTCCAAAGCATAACTTTTTGAAATTTGAAAAGTTTTGTCGTACCCAAATGTCTCCATTCACTGTTACGACAGATTTTGAATCATTTCTTAAAACTACGGGGAAATTTTTAGAAATCAAAATAAGTGACAAAAACAAGAAAACGCCAAACACTTGAAAAGTACAGCTTCATAAAGCTTGTGGTTTTAGCTGGCGATGTATTAATTGGAAAGGTAAACAACAAAGTAGCAGTTCATATAGAGTAGAAGACGAAACAGATGATGCTACAAAACGATTTCTGACAGAAATTTTAGCAGTCAATGAAGAATTACAAATTCAAATGAGAGAGTATGAAAAAGAAAAATATGATAATTAGTGAAGAAGATAAACAAAAGTTTAGAAATCCGCACAAGCTGTGTAGTACTAAATGTTATTTTTGTCACACAGCCTTTACGTTCAAGGATTTTAAGGAAAAGAAAATAGTTAGACATCATGAACATTTACCACCTTATAATTTTATTGGTTTTGCACACAAATCGTGTAATATAGCGGCCTCTGCACCTGCACCTAAAACATTACCTGTGTGATTCCATAATTTACGGGGCTATGATGGGCACTATCTTATACAAGCAGCTTCTGAGGATCTTGTTAAAGAAGTTGCGGTTATTTCACAAACATCGGAAAAGTTTATGAGCATAATTATAAACAATCAGATAAAATTTATTGACACTGCACTCTTCATGCCTGAAAGTTTAGTCAAGGATCTAAAGGAATTTTCTATAACAAGAGATGCATTTTCTCAATATAGCAAAGAACAAGTACATTTACTTTTAAATAAGGGTGCATATCCATATTCTTACATGGATTCTGTTGAAAAGTTCAAGGAAACAGAATTACCGCCAAAATCGGTTTTTAAAAATGATCTAACCGGCAAAGATATAGATGATGATGTCTACTGCAATGCTCAGAAAGTTTGGAAGGAATTTGGTATTAGTAATATGGGTGAATAGCATGATTTGTATTGTCAGCTAGATACCGCGCTTTTAGCAAATGTTTGGTTTACACTTCGTAACACAATGTATGATAAGTATGGTCTAGATGTATGTCATTATTTTTCATTACCTTTGTTCAGTTTAGATGCAGCATTAAAGTTTACAGGTGTGTCTTTACAATTTATTAAAGATCCTACAATGCATGTATGGCTAGAAGGTGCAGTACGTGGAGGGTTATAGTAAGTAGGAGGAGATTTAAGAGCAGCAAAGGCAAATAATGAATATTGTCCTGATTTTGACGATAAGAAACCATCTTCTTATATTATGTACTGGGATGCTAACAATTTGTACGGGCATGCATTAAGTGAATATTTACCTCATAATGGGTATAGATGGGCAACTGATGAAGAGTTAGACAAAATTAGAAAAGATCCTAAAAGTTATATCTTGAGCATGGAAGATAATCAGAAAACGTGCATTTTTTTGAGAAAGACATGGTTACCCCTGAAGATAACCACGATTTTTTAAATGCATATCCACCTGCTCCAACATCAAGGATTGTAAATGACATAGAAATCTCTTATATGCGCCATGAACTAGCTGATATGTTAGGAGTAGAAGTTGATGGTAAAAAAAGCGATTAATTGCTGATTTGAAAGACAAGGACGGCTATGTATGCCATTATAGGGCCTTTTGAACTTATTTAAAATTAGGAATTGAAATTAAATATGTTAGGAAAGTTATAGTTTGTAATCAAAGCCCATGGATGAAGCCTTTTGTCGCTGAAAATACTAAAATGCGTACTCTAGCTACCAGCGAAATAGAAAAATGATTTTAAAAGCTTTTAAATAATACAGGTTATGGTAAACTTATTGAGCAAAAGAGACAACGAACTTTAATGCACGTAGTTCTCAATAAAGAAAAAGGTCTTAGATTAAATAGTAGACCCAACGTTGCTCAATCATCTATTGTCGACGATAAATGTGTCTTATTAACCATGATGAAAATGCAAGCTACTCTTGATCGGTCAATAGCGGCTGGTGTTGCAGTATTAGATATCAGTAAGACCACAATGTTCAATTTTCATTATGCTTTTATTGCCAACACATATCCTGAGAAACATAAGTTACGTTATAAGTATACAGACACGGACAGACTCATTTATTTAATAGAGACAGAAAATGTTTATGATGATTGTCAAAAATATGAGAAAGACTTCTTTGATATGTCCGATTACAAGTCAGATGGTCCAATTTTAGGAAAATATCACAATGCGGTAAATAAAAAACGTTTAGGTTATTTTACAGACGAATCTCCTAATGCAGTTATTACTGAATTTGTTTGTACTAAACCAAAGGCTTATTGTGCTCGTAGCAAAAAAACAGCTGATATTTATAATAAATCAGGAGATTGTTGTACCAAGAAAAGACTTAAAGGTGGAAAATGACATTGATTTCTATAATTATGTAAATGTAATGTGTCCAGATAATTTTCTCAATGCTCGGACCTTTGCTTTAAGCAAATCTCTGCGTAGTTTCTTACACCAAACGTACACAATCGAGAGTAGGAAAAAGGCTATTAATGGTCTAGATGTTGAAAGATATCCTCCCGATGGGATTGTTACTCTAGCATATGGCCAACTAAAAATTTATTGTCTAGCTATCTTTACTTATATGATTTTTGTAGCTCTTGTTTGTAGTATCCTCCCTTTATGTCATGGCCATTACTGTCTTTTAAATAATACATTGGTGGGTTAGACTTTTTAACCGCACGGATGTAATACATTTCTTCTCCAAAGTATGTAGAGTATCCTTTTTCAAAAATAGATTTGTCTCTTATTTTAAGAACCGCGTCACTGACTTTGATCCACAATTTTATTTTCTTTGCGGTTTTAAAATTTCCGTATAGATTTTGCCACACATCGTTTTCATTCATTTTGTTGACTTGCATTGGTGTCATTTTTATACTACGGTAATATGAATTGTTGTAGAGTTTTTCAAAGTCTTTTTAGCTTATTAATGAAACGTTTAGTTTTGCTTTGTGTCATGTACCGCGAAATTATTTGTCCAATGGTTCGAAAAAACCGTTCTGCAATACAGCATTTCATAACAACAAAATGATTTATTTTGTACAATGAGGTTAACTTTTTCATTTTTGAGTTTATAAATTCAGTCCCCAAATCTGATTGCAAGTGTCTGCATACTCGTTTCGTTCTTTTAAGTATTTTGTTAAATGCAGTTACAACTATGATTGCATTTTTGTTTGGTAATGCTTCTAACCAAGCTACTTTTGAGAATACGTCAACTACACATAATATCTAATATATAAATATATAAGAGAAGCTAGTGAGGAAATGCAGAGTGCTGAGAAAAAAGGAAAGGCGGATACAATGGAAAGTGATTTCAGAAAATTGTCCAACGAGGATAAACTATTTAGACTATTCCAATACATGGTAGAAATTAAAGAAAAGAAAATCCAAAAGGAAGAAATCCAAGAAATTAAGGAAGATGTAGAAAAAGTGGAAAGAATAGTGGAAGATGTGTGCTCTGAAATGGAATATTTGAGACGTGAGACTATTCAAATGAACATCCGAATTTCGGGACTAGACGATGACCCGAGTGAAAAACCCCCAGAAACAGAAAAAAAGGTTGTTGAGCTCTTTAATAAAATAGGCATAAAATATATCAACATCGCTGATACAAGAAGAGTAGGAAGAGTGTTGGAGTACCCACGACCAATTGTTGTTAAACTAGTAAGGAAGAAAGACAAGATGAGGATTCTAACAGGAAAGAAAATATTGAGGGAAAATGTGGACCTGAAGGATGTATATATTGACTCAGAGAAAACGCCAATTCAAACTAGAGGAGAAAAGCTGCTAAGGGACACAGCTAAAATGTGGAAAGAGACTAGGAAGGACCTGAAGACACAGATCAGAAATGGTGTACTGATTGCAGAGGATGCAGGAGAGGTGGAAAGATTCAGAGTGAACAGGGACGGTCAGGTGGAAAAACTGGATTGATTAAAAAAGACGACCGTCCTTAATCACAATAAGAACACAGATAAGTTTTTAAAAAACCCTTTATGAATAGTTTTAAGAATAATATCGATGTAAGTAGAATTATATTTTGGAATTGCGGAAGGTGGAAGCAACTACTATAATTAAATGCAGAAGATATAACAAAATTAGTAAATAATGACATAATATGTCTCTGTGAAACCAGACTAACTGAGCTGCCATCACAGAATTTTCTAAGACTATTATATTGTAGAAAGTAAAATTTTAAAATTTCTAAAAGTATAAATTCTAATGTTTCAAGTCTAAAATATTTAATTAAATTTAAATAAAAATTAGTCAGTAATTAAGAAAATAGAGCAATACGGTGCACAGTGTCAGAAGACGTGGGGTGGGATGGGTTGGACAGAGGAAGAAGAATAATTAGAGCGTCATTAAAGTAATAGAGGATATGTGTCAGCAAAATACAGTTACAAATCGCAATAGACAGAAAGAATACATGTTATAATTGAGTCATCAAAAATGGAAGTTATATACAGAAACAGGAAAATTATATAGATAATATATTGCACGACGATCTTATGTAAGTGTAATTTAGATACAAAAAAATCTGTAAGAAGGAAAGAAGAGAAGAAGAGCGAGACCTAAAATCATAAAAGTAGGAGTATAGTGTTAAATATGTTTACGTTAACAAATTAATAATAGCATAATTAGTACTGTATTGTATACATAATTAATAGATGTTCAAGTAGTGTAAGTAGCAGTTAAATGAAAAATGGGTATCAGCAGAAATATTGAATGAAACCGAAAAATTAAGCGACAAGTATAACAGTATGTATATTGACCAACAGAATGAAGAACGTAAATAAAATGATGACTGGACTATTCGTTACCCTATGCAACGTAAAAGGAATCTAGAGCAGAGTTACAGAAACACAGAAATGAACAAGAGGACAAGGCACAATGTGAAGGACGGGAACGAGCAAAAAAGAATCTGTGGCATAGCAATAAACACTTGTATATTGAACTGAGTAGAGGATAGTATGTAGTCTATAGATAAAAACAGTGTTAGTAGTATGTAGTATATAGTGTAGGTGTAATGTAGTTTAAGATAACGCAGTAAACAATACAAACTAACAGTACCCAATTACAATGTAATACAATAAATGTGATGCATTACCATATTACGATAGAGTAGACATTTATAAATTTAAAAATTAATCATATGTAATATTTTGGGTCCATGGGCGAAAGCCCGCAGGGACAGGCAATTATTAATAATAATAATAATAATAATAAACTACACATAATATATAATTCTTTCTGTAATTAGATTTACTCCATCTTCTCATATCTAGCAAATCTGTGGCCCATTGGTCATCAATCCCCTCTACAACATTACGTCTTCTTTTAAATCGTCTTGGAGCGGGAAAGTGTAAAAAATAGCCAGGAATATTAGATAGAGACCGCTTCACTAAATCTTTCTTGTAATTAGCTTTGGAATTTTTTAAAAAACCAGAAAGGCTAGAGTAGGCTCCTGGTAATTTTACATTAGTATACTTCTTAATAACCTTCTCCATTGCTGTTTAATTGGTAAATGAAACTATATTTAGAAAAAAATTTACTTATATCCAAGACATTTCAAATTTCATCTCACTTACAAATTAGCAATGGTACTGTAAACATCATGGTGAAACGAATCAAAACAAATCAAGCAGTCCTTAGGAATTATTGGAAAGCTAACAAAAAGTATAAAAAGGAACTTTTATCCATCGCAACAACAGAACAAATTTGTTCTCTCTGTGAAGCAACATTAAAGTAGTTAATAAAAACGTTCCAATTAACAATTCACAAATACAAAGGCGGAGGTGCATTTCTACCAATTATATTGTCATCTGTACTTTTACTTGCCTTTTGGCAAATAAAATTTTGGGGGCATAATAGTGAAGAGAATGCGATTGGTACCAGAATCTGCATTCCAACAGATAATGCAGACTGTCAATATTCCTTCTCAAGACAATATATTAAACAGCAAGTTACCTGATGACGTAAAACTTTTACTATATCAGGAACAAGCAAGAATCTTGTATCAAAAAGGGAGAACGCTAAAAATAGACCAATTTTGGTCAAGAATTCAGTTGCTATTGACAGACCAGTAAGCGAATCTAATGTTGAAAGTGAAGATATTGATAATGAAGTCACTCCTCTCAATTAGATTGATGAAGATGCAATGCACGAGACAGTATCTACTAATAATAGAAAAGAAGTTTAAACGTAGATTCTGTAGAACAGCCTAAATCTAAAACCGGAAAGATTCAAAAGAAGAAGAAGGATAAACGCAGCATTCATGACGATCGTCTATATCCTGAAAACACACCGTTTTATTCAAAAAAACTTACCCCCGTTGAACCATGGCTTCTATAGCGTAAACCTTTAATTATCCGTGGTTTAAAAAGAGGAAAGCAAAATGATGTGACAGATACTGGAGAAGAAGACAAGTGGGAGGATTATGTTGAGGGTTTGACTAAAACCAAAAGAAAAAAGCTAAAATTGGCTCCAATACACGAACGGGATGATCTGGTGGGAAGTTATAATGTTTACAAAAGACAAAATGTGGCGAAAGTTATGATATAAGAAGCTTAAATCTAGTGCAGCATCCTACAATGTGATTAAAAGACGAAAATATGAACCTACAAAAACAGCTAATGTGCGTATGGTACCAACAGATGATGTTACTTTGCGTAAAAGTTACAGATTAAAGAAAAGTATTGATCGTTGAGAGGCATTTCAGTTTGATTTCATTTTATTTTTAATTTCTAATAATTACAATATTTTTGAAATAAATATAGATTATACAAATATAACCGTTTTACAATTTTATCATTTTTTGCATGTTTTTAGAAAATCCACAATATACAGACATAATATTTTGTCCACGCATCCTTTATATAAATAGTGTAATACATATAAACCGCATACTGTAGAATTTACATCTTGCAAGCATACGTTGTTTTCCAAAACAGTCATTTTCATCCTCTTGGCAAAATTTCGAAAGTTGGCTGCATAAAAGTCGATTCCCATTCTAAAAGAGGAAAACACGTTTAATGGTCCATTTCATTTTGCAATAAAAATTCCAAGCCAATGTTCTCCAGCTTCCGTAATTGGATGATTATTTACACATAGGCAGACTCGATAGGTAGACACCCTTAAAGTATCCAACTCGCCACAGGCCATAACTTTGTCTTTACATTTTCTACTTTTAAATAACTTGGTCAACATCGCATAAATTTGATTGGTATCCATATTTAAAATTCCTCAGAGTAGTCTTTTTTGTACACTTGTTTGTCACTGTTCACGTACAATACTGATTGATATTCACCGTAGCATACTACAGTTATACTTTGTGCTAGGGCTTTTTTGAATCTTAGATTGATTCAAATATTGCCATGTCTTGGAGGAGAAAACGCATCTCTTACATTACGAAAATTACTTGGGTTGTTGGCTTCGACGAGTTAGGTTGTGTGCGACGTTGCGGTCCGGATTTAACTGACTTTTACCTGTGAAAAAGTGCACGTAGAAGAACAAAATTGGTCTCGAAAATGTTGGAGAATTTCAGACGACCTCGACTCGAGTTTCGAGATATGCAGATTACTCGCGGCGGAGTCGAAATGCATACTCTTCTGCCTGTAAGTAATATCTTCAAGACGCTAATGCGTATCTGAACTATAGATGATATAAGACCTCATCAGATAAACTAGACAAGAATATACAAAGTAGGTGTTCAGACCAGCCCTAGTGACTTTGTATTCTGCCTGGAATGGGACGACAGGAACTCATTCTCGCTGGCCAACTTCAAGATAACAAGGTGAAGTAAGTGATCTACCGTAGCACGCACAAATAATATCAAGCCAACTAAAGCCACAACCCAAGTCCCCCCTACTTTGCATAGTGGTGGGGTAACTACTTTGTATTTTGTTAAGATAAGCAACCACCAGGCTGTATTATAACAAGGCGTAACTATACTAAAACACATATTATCTTTGTAATTCTGTTTGCTAACTGAGCCGTATGTTTTCTCTCGTGTACTGGTGGTGTAATTATGAGTCTCGATTAAAGGTCCATCCCTTGCTCCTCGTCTTTTGGGACTATTAGTGGACAGGTTATCGTCATATGTGGGGTTAACGTACGTTTGGCCATTGCTAGTGCAATGGTTTTACAATTGGTTTGTATTGTGTTACTAAATTTTTATAAATATTCGGCTATATGATTTGTAATAATAATATGCATTGTAATTGGAAATAATTTTGTGTGATGAGCTATTTCTCGCTGGAAGCGCAAATAAAACCCTACTACTACTACTACTACTACTATATTACGAAAATCATAGACAAAAAGTGCTCTTCCGTTTTTATATTCATCCTTTGTAATATCAATACAGCTGTCACAATTGGCTAGACCCATACCTTCAAACATTGACATGCTCGGACAAAACGATTGTTGGCAAAATCGACATCCATTGATTTGCATGAGTGTACCTCTCCATTCATTTTTACAGTGATGTTTGACATCCTCAAAGCATAAAGGATTTGTTCCATATGTCCCATTGATACTCAAACTTTGTACTAACCCCAAAACTATTCTATCTGGTAGTAGCCCTGACAAAAGAGTTTCGTTTGTATGTTGTAATTGACCTTTAGGAATTGCATAAGTCTTCATTTCATTTTCTCGTTGGGGGAATACAACATTCCAAAGTTTAATATGCTGAAGTGACAGTGATGGTAGTAGAGCATGTTTAACTACTATTAATTTTGATTCCAGAATGACTACTTGAGGTTTATATTTAGACATTTCTGAGCCGTATGGATGGGCATGTTGAAAAAATGGACTGACTGCAGTATACCCAGCAGGCGGTTACGAACAAATGTGAATGTGTTTTAATTAGGATAGGAAAAGCAGCAAATAAGAGTGGACATTGCTAAAAGAGTGTAATTTTATTTTGTTTTGACAACGTAAAGATTAATGGTAAAACAGTAAAAACTATGTGCAGAATTAATTATTGGTAACAGCCTTAAAATAAGTGGGTCAAATAAGTAAGGAATTCTGGATGATGTGGATGTGGATGAGTTTGACATGACAGAGAAAGGGAAATAGTTCCAGTGTTGGTAGAATATGTGAGGATATGTGTCAGCAAAATTATTTTCATTGAGTGAGTGCATAATAAGAATTTGCTAATGGAAAAAATAAATTGTATGTATATTTACAGTACCAGGTCAACTAGAGATATAAAGTATGAAATTATGTGAATGTGACATCATAAGCATTATTTAACGAGGAATATGCAACTTGTACTAATATTATTGTAATAATTTTATTAGTACATAACACTATAAGAAACAAAAACTTGTATTAATCTAAAAATAGGTATAGTATATAGAGCAGAGATATAGTATATAATAAACTAGCCTATAAAATATAACAAACAAATGTCAAGCATAACAATATACATTGTAATTGTAAATTGTCCTGGGTCCATGGGCGCGAGCCCGTAGATACCGTCAGTAATAAATAAAAAAATAAATAAAATAAATTTCTGAGCCGTACATTTGAATACAAAATTCGTCTGAAGATCGATAAAAATCCATACGGACATCAATCCCGGGGATAAGAAACCTTGGTTGAAAAAATAGTTCACTATGTGGTCTGATCATTATTTCAAACTCTTTAGAAGAATCAACCAACTTTGCACGTTTATCCCATCCATCATCATTAATACCATTCTTTTCACTTTTAGTTTTCACAAGCATTGGTGCTTCTCCCTGAGTTTTCTTATACTCTTTTCCATAAGACAACATTTTTTCAAACATGGCACGATAGGGATAATATGGATTTTTGTGTAAAATTTCATTATCTTTATATTTAGTTACAACACTGGATATCATTGAATGTCCAAAGTTATTTACAGGAGCATAGACAATCTTTACAGGATCAAAGGCTGGTGAATCAATTGGGGGTGACTTACTACCATCTACAATTTTACATCGTTGAAGTAATTTGGATTCACTAAAGTCTGTGTAATGTATATCATTACCAGGTATATAAAATGATATTGGAGCACCTCTATCACTTATATTATTTTGTGGATGGTGCTCGACTTCATAGCTGTGAGTTATACTCAAGTCATATCCTGGCTCAGAAAAGTGATCAGTTTTGGCACGAATAAAATTAATAGTAGGCTTTTGTTGGGGCTTTTTTGTAAAATATGGATATCCTTTTGTGATTAACTTTTTTCTTTGACGATTTTTTCACTTTTTGCTTTTTGTTTGGACGAGAGACTGATTCGACTTCCTCTTCCTTGAACCACAACTACCAGACTGATTCATGACATCATTTTTCGCATCATAATATACAGATTTTGCTGCATTCTTGCCATGTGTTCGTACACTCTCTCCAAAATTATATCCATTAATGACGTCCGTAGCAACAATTCTAATGGCTTCTTTTGCACGGGGCAGAACATACTTTTTTGCTGCAGGTAGTACATATTCTTTAGCGATAGGGAATAATTTTCGTAAGAATGTACCAATTATACCTCCTAGGCCCGACCCTCGTTGTTTTAACATGGAAGACTTATAATACATCAACCCGCTTCCAATTTGAGGGTGGACATTCGAAAATCTCATTTGGATTATTTTCGTGAGAATACATATTGAGATGTGTGTCTGTCAACGTCTAAATCAAAACTGAAGGGTAATGTTTATTGTTTGTATTTTCTTATTGTTTTCTCTATTGTTTTCTCTTTCGCCGAAAATGAAGTTGTGCACAAAAATTGCCAAATGTAAATGGCAAGTTTTCACCCGATTCAGACTTGATATAAATATGAATCTTTTCTATATTATTGGATGCCACATTCATATAAATTGGATTGTCAATTGTCTTGGTTGTTGGGTGTCTATCAACACCTTTATAGTTTTCTATCAGCATTAATGGTGCCAAAGTGTAACCAACGTATTGTGGCTTTACGAGATTTGAGTAGATATGTATTCTTGTTAGACCTGTGTGGAAGTACGGTTCGAATGTAGTCAAAACTAACGTTTTACTATTTCTGTATCCATTTTCTTTCAAGGGAGCCCCAATCATCGTTTTTATCTTAGAATGAATTTCTAATTTGGTGTAACAACTCCAGTCCATTTCCAATTCCAAAAGATTTTCGTCTTTATAAACACATTGTAAGGCTGCATGCTGACCGAGTTCAGTAATCAGTTCTTTTATATTGAATACTCGTTTGCTGGTGGTAATTATTATAGGCGTATTGTCTTTTCTACGTGTGACAATATATAATGGATGATCTTTTTCAACATAATGTTTGGTATACATATATGAATACTTAGTTATAGCAACTTCATATATATCATCTTCCAAATCATTTGGACGTAAATGATTTTTAAAATTTGATATTGTATTATCGGGTAAATAATCCGAAGAAGCATCACTCATAACAGTGTGATAAAAGCTGTCCATGTTGACTACTTGATGGATTAATGAAGACTAAACCCTGAAGGTTGAGGAATTTATATTATATTGAAATTATTTTAAGACTGTATATGATTGTTATAGATATGGTTGCTACTAGGTTAGTACCTGTATTATCATGAGTACCTTGGGTTATGGTTGTGGCTATCTAAGCATACAGTGAGGGTGAGGATTACTATCCGAGCATAAGGGATTAGGTTAGTGACTGTGGTTGATGAGTGCCATAGGCTATGGTTTTGGCTGTTCGACCCTTTTTTAGAATCCAAGATGGCGTATGGTTGTGGCTTACTGGTCCCCCTACTACTGTTCGATTTACTCTAAAGAATGTGACAACCAACTCCTTTCCATCCAGCCTATAGTGACCATCCTGGCTACTGTACCCATCCCATCCATCCCATCATCAACATTTAAGAAATTGCCTCTATCATATCCAGCCCATTACCGACATCAAAGTAATTGTCCTTCCAGCCCATCCAAACATCCGGATGGGATGGTGGATATTTATGTTTACATCTATAGTGCATTGGTATGCAAAATACTTAAAAACATAAGGAATATTTCACTACACATGTCCAAACTCCACGTTTATACTTTAAAAATGATATTTATCAGCCGCCGCCGGTAAACCTCTGCTAAGGTGGCTCAACCGATGATAAATGGGAGATCAACCGCCGCCGCTACTAAATATCACGGCTGGGGGCTCTGCTCATTTGTACATATACACACATACAAACACACAAACATACGTACATACAAAGGTATTTAATAATGTGCCCCAAACCCGACGTCCACCACACGCAACATGTTATTGTCGTGTGCCTTCAGAAGTTACCAGATAAAGACGCTTTGCTAATAATGAGCTTCGGGTAAACTGCTTCGGGGTACATTATTAAAAACATTCATTATTCATTGCGCGTGCGCCAGATTACCTTTATACTTTAGTCATGATATAGGAAATGAAAG
Source organism: Tomocerus qinae (assembly GCA_020055645.1). Taxonomy (NCBI): domain Eukaryota; kingdom Metazoa; phylum Arthropoda; class Collembola; order Entomobryomorpha; family Tomoceridae; genus Tomocerus; species Tomocerus qinae. The sequence goes on along the minus strand of CM034546.1, from coordinate 23,252,109 downwards.
GGAAATGGTGAAACCGAAAGAATTATGTCGGTAGGAAAATCGAAAATATATCAACAATCTACAAGATGCAGATGGTGAGCGAGCCCACAATTCTTCCTCACGATTTTGCAATTTTCCACTTTAGTGTTTTCTATTTCCCATTTCCCAGTATTTTCCACTTTTTTGCCATTTTCCAGTAATTTAAACTTTTTTACCATTTCCCAATATTTCCAACTTATTTAATCAGCACACAATAATATTACAGTTTGTAAGGGATGTCCTCCACCCACGTTTCGTCCACCCCTTACCAGCCATTCCGCACCCGAATCACACCACATTTGCCTAACCAATCTCATTCCTTCCTATCCAAATGAACCGAACCTTCATACGTTCAGACAATTGAACATCTCGTCAGTTCCCTCAGACTCGCGACACGATTCACTTCTCCTTCCTAAATTCTCTCCAACCCAAGTAACATTCAGTCTAATACCAAATATAGTCGTACAGTCAACTAAACCTAATCCAACTTGTACGCATTCACATTTCTTTACTATTCGGCATGTCCATCTCTCACCTCATCTCATCAAAACTCACGATTCTATAGCACCCGGGCAGGTTTGCTCTTCCTTTGTTCCAACATAGGGAGCCAAACCCTTTACAAATGGTGACGAAACCCAGGATTGAATCAAACCTTGAAGGAAAAATAGTTTCGAAAAAGTACAAAATTTATCAAATGATGTCGAAACACCAGGATTGACCACATCTGAGCAGAAGATCTCTGTTTTTCCGTTCTGTGAAAAGAACAGGAGTGCAGAACCATGGAAACCGACTTTTTGACGGGATGATTTTAAGAATAAGTAGCAACCGAGAAATGGACTAGGAAAGCGGATTCGAGAGTTACCAGTTACGAGTTACCAAAAACATCGAGTGAGTACGAGCACAGAATTACGTTGGGGGAAAGGATTTATATTGGTCTGATAACTAGCGTAAGGTCTTGATATCGTTAAATTCATTGGTAGTCTCTATTAATATTTCGAAGTATTAAATATTTTAAGTAAATAAGAAATAGAGTAACGAACGTTAAAATATCTACAGTTTTGCTATGCGATAGTAGTAAACGTAGATCTCAGAGATTAATTTGAGTTAAGCAACCCCATGCTTCTGAAATAAAATTTCTGAGTGTTCGAGGTAATAGATTAAATCATTAAAAATTTAAGTAATAGTATAATATTAGAAAGAGTTCTAAGAAAAATTAAAACTGCAGTTGACGATAGACTGGCAGTAATGGTAATTAATAATCAATAGAATATAGTAATGATGTTGATTTAATTTTGATTTGAATCTTTCAATAGAAATTTGCGAATTTCTGAGAAAACAGTAAGCGAAATCACTGTCTAGAAATAATTTGAAGTAAAGTAAAATTCGAAGCGACGGGAGAGATAATTCGAATAAGGAAGAGATTTGAATGCGTGGAGTTGAGGGACTCAGGAAAGGTAGACAGAGATATACAAAAATATTTAAATTTACAGACATTTGAAAGGACAGTAATTCACATATTATTTAAACTAGCAAGCTTTAGCAAAATGATTTTACCGTGGGCATTAGTAAATATAGTTATAACTATTTAATACTCATTTTGACAATTCCAAGTGCATTTTATAAGTGTCTACGTGTACTTTAGAACGTTGGAAATCAACAATATTATACTGGTATATTTTTCAAGATGTATACAGATAATATAGTTAACGGAACATTTCTATGCCTTGTTTAATAGTTGATGATTAACTTGTTTTAAAATGCCTTTTAAAGTTTAATTTATTTGTTGAAACGTCCAATAATCTCTTCTACATTTCTTTCAATTGGTTTTTCTTTAAAATTAAGATCGTAAGAGGTGTACTCATAGAAAATGCTTAATAGATGAAAGTACACAGAAATAGAATAACGAGAGGGAATATTCTATAGAGTTTGGTATGTAAAGTCTGTGGGTGAGAAAGCCCGGCAGACATTGACAATTAGTTACGGGTTTTAGTATGCTATTGAAATAAGCTGCGGATTAGTAAAGCATACAAGAAATAAGGAAATTTAAGATAATTGGAAGTCGAAGTCTGCGGATGTGATAGTCAAGCAGACAAATAAATTAAATGTTAGTAATGTAAGATAGTATAGAGCTAGAATAAAGGAATCTATAGGTGCGCATATAGAGTTTCTTAGAAGTGTACAATGGTACGCAAATTAGCTCAGGTATACGGGGTATTAAAGTAGCAAGTTGAAACCTATCGTGAAAGGTACGGTTCCCTTTAAAAATGAAATGATGTTAATTGAATGTGAGTTGACTACTTAATACAGCCCATATGAAGATGTAAATGAATGTCGTCAAGGACAAGCAATGGGTATAGATGACGATGTTTACAGCAGCCGGCAGTTGATAGCGAGATCAATGTGGGAAGCTGAAGCAGTTCGTTATGCAAAGGACGACTAGGAAAGGTTATAAGCTGCTTTATGTGAAGGTAGAGCTAGCAATATTCCGTACATGAAGATTTTGAGATGTCCGGGAAGAGAGACGAACAGGAGTCTAAATAGTGGAAAATTTTGCTTTATGTGATAGTAGAGCAACCATAATAGCGGATACACAGTATAGCAAATAGAAAAGGTTACCACCAGAGGAAAAATATTTGTATGCATATAGGGATTTGAATTAAGAAACAACGTAGAGAACCATAGTTTTAATTTTCATCGGAAAGGCCACTCTTTGAATAGTAGAACTACTGTCAATGTCATATTCTATTCCTAATGTAAATTTTTTTGTATCAGCACAAAAGGTGTTATTAGCAGGGTTCGCTGTTAGTGTTCTTTATATTGGAAATCTATTCTCTTCATTTTTGAATAGTACACTAAAATAACTATAGCTCATGTAGGAGGTCAAATAAGCAGTAATATATAGAATACAAAGCTGAATATTACCTATACAGTAACAAATAGAGCTTAATATTGGAAACAGTTGTATTAATAACTATTTTGAATTTAGATAAAAATTTATAAATATGGAAAGAAAATCTTTTGTTAGAATGTTAATAATACAGTTGATAAACTTTTGTCAAAAATAAGATATCAACAAGCGTATATCCTATAAGTTTAACTAAAATGAATGTGCATTGTCTCACCTTTAATAGTAAACCTCAAATTTTACCGTGATGGGAAGGTCATGGTAGGGCACGACGCATAAGGACGATGACGTCAATATCTGACTGTGCACATGAAGATATAGATGACTGATTACAATACCTATGTATGAGAGGCCACACTTCGATACATTTCTATAGGAGGCCACCCTTCAATGCCTATCTATAGGAGGTCACCCTGCAATACCTTTCTACAAGAGGCCACCCTACAATACTTTTCCATAAGAGGCCACCTTTCTAAACTGAATAACAGGAGGCAGCCATCTTTACGTGGACTTCGGATGCGTACAGCGTGATACTGCAGTGAGAACGCTCGGTACAGCAATACATACAAAAAGGCGGCGTGATGATACCACGATGGAATAATATCACCTTGGGGCCGGACAAGGATTGATAATATCCATACATGATTTCGAATCACTAAGTACAATGAAGGACGCCTTAATGACAACAACAAACAAGTAACGACTACACTATATACAAAGTATCACCACCAATCCATGATGAAATTCGTCGAGACGTCGATTGAAGACAACCCGATCATGCCAAGGGATACAACGGACTATTCTATTTAGAGCATAAGAGTATGATACAGACAGCGATATTTCGGTTCTATTCTTATTGCTATCGATGACCTAAGGAGTGACTGCAGCAAACTACTATACTCCAACCCTACCAATGATGACTACAAAACAATATTCTCCGACCACCGAAAACCATTTTGGGACGACAATAACACCTTTCGATTCCGGAGACGTGACAACGAAATTTGACCATGCGTGATTCCAGGGACACTACTTTGAACTGGATCAACGAGTTCGAGACTACCTGAGCAGAGAGATCAACGAAGGATGCAGCCCTACTAATTCTACATCTAACTGCTACTCATTGGAACAAATCAGCCTACACTTCAACCTTCAGCATAGTTTAGTGCTACAATTGCAGTGCAATTCGCAACTACTAAATTCAAATAGTGCAAGTGAAGTTATGAGACATTTAAACACCAATAATAACATTAACCAAAAGTGACGTTGTTTCGTTTAATTAGCATGTAAGTTCAGTTCTATAGTTAAGATATAATTAATTGATGTTAAATATAGTAATAGTATTCATTTAATGCTTATATAAAAATTCAATTGGAACTATAATTATAAGTTGAATCTAAGGTATGAAAAGACTATAACCGCATAAGTATTATGATGAAATGACTTGAAATGTAATATAATATCAAAATATGTATGAAATTAACAGATTCAGTTTTCGATATTATTTTAATTATTTATTAAGAAGTTGAGAAGTGAAATAACGACGTATGTGCAAATAAGTTAAAATAATCCTTTTATTTTTGTCAGAATGAAAACATTTGATATGAAGGCATGTATAATGATTATGTAATAATGTGCAAATATTTTAATTCTTGTCAAAAAGATTGCGACGGGAGGTTGTAAGGGATGTCCTCCACCCACGTTTCGTCCACCCCTTACCAGCCATTCCGCACCCGAATCACACCACATTTGCCTAACCAATCTCATTCCTTCCTATCCAAATGAACCGAACCTTCATACGTTCAGACAATTGAACATCTCGTCAGTTCCCTCAGACTCGCGACACGATTCACTTCTCCTTCCTAAATTCTCTCCAACCCAAGTAACATTCAGTCTTATACCAAATATAGTCGTACAGTCAACTCAAGGTGTCGAGTGTGCCGTAAATGCCGCATGCCGTAAATGCCGTAAATAGAATTTACGGCATTTGGTATTTGGCGGCATGCCGTAAATGCCGTAATTGCCGTAAATTATTTTTTACGATTTTAGCTGTTTTTATACATAAATTGATGTGGTAAGTGAGTAAAAACATGCTAAAAGTGATTTTATACATCAATATTGTGTATTAACACCATTATATGCCACTCCTTGTGGCTGAAAAGCTTTGAAAAGTGAAAACTCGTTTTATAACTTATGACAGTTGTCATTTATTATAAAATGATCAAAATTATATTTTTTGTTCTTCTAGTAGTTGAATATTACTATTAAACTGCCAATGCCGTGTATTATGTATTTTACGGCATTTACGGCATTTACGGCATTTACGGCATTTACGGCATGCGGCATCTGAAAATAATTTACGGCATGCCGACTTTATACTCTGAGTCAACTAAACCTAATCCAACTTGTACGCATTCACATTTCTTTACTATTCGGCATGTCCATCTCTCACCTCATCTCATCAAAACTCACGATTCTATAGCACCCGGGCAGGTTTGCTCTTCCTTTGTTCCAACATAGGGAGCCAAACCCTTTACAAGTTTTACAATGGCTTCATTTTTCACGATGTTAGAAACCATCCACTTCAACATTTTAAAATTTTCTCCTCGATTGGAAGAGTAATTTACGAATCTACTTTATTGAGTGATAGAGAAAATATTATTCTTTAAAAATTGTACATAGTTAAAATTTTCACTATTGCATTGACCATACAATATTTTTTACATGTAGTTTGAATATTCGATAGTTTGCAATACTAAAACTGGATTAGTGGGATCATTATTGATTGCACCATAGTTTTATAATGTCACAATTTTTATTTGTGTGGATAGTTTGCACTCAATACAGCCTTAACATAATTAGCTTTCAACGTAAGGTAAAAGGCAATGTAAAATATGTAAGCAAAGTAATATGTGGGAACATAATCGTGATTGAGGATATTGAATTGAGTATATATATGGTTATACTGATCGTGCGAATAGGAATTGAATCAGAATCATATATAAATACACTTAGGTATATATATATTTGGCAAATTGCAACTGCACGAATGACACAGATTGCAGTAAATGTAAAGCATCGGGACCAAGATAAGATAAGGCTATTGAAAGGTAAATTAATATGAGAATGAAATCCATTTGTAATTTATTTCTCGAACGAATAAGTTAAAGGAGAAAATTATATACTAACGGGAATATGAATCATCTAATTTTGGTCCTGATGGTGGGACTATTTATTCCTACGGCTTTTCCTCGTAAGAATATTTTTCTAAAATCACAAATCAGGATTTTTGAAAAAAACTTTAATTTAACTGTCTTTAACTTTATCTTAAACTAATTTTTTTTGTTTTGCTTTGCACATTTTCTACGATACAAAAGTCTGTACCATAACCTCTGAGCTAGTGGATAATGTAATTATCATTGGGAATAGTAGTAACCCTATACCTGAAGATACCCGCCCTGATGACATAATTCTTTGGTAAGATTATAAATATTTAAATTATATCACTTCGAAAGTTGTGAATTTGAATTTGAATTTATTGCTGAGATATCACCCTCATCAGAGGTATACATAAGATAATTTCATTGATAACTTGCTTTCATATTTAAATTAGTCCCGACGCTACATCTTCTATACAGGAATGGTTACAATTATTATCGTTAGCATAGTCATGTATACACTCATCAATTTGTTTATCCAGTAAATATTTTTTTACATTTGTCTTAAAGCTATTAATATTGCTTATATCTCTCAGCGATTCAGGAATGCTGTACCATAGCTTAACACCATTAAAGATAACAGTTCGTTTAAAACAGCAGGAATTACCTTGGTAATTAGGTAGTGAATACTGGTTACTTCTAGTTACAATAGTATTAATATCATTAAAATCTAAGTAATCTTTAAAGTAGGGAGGGCAGTCATTATTATAAATGTAGGAAGCTAATTTTAAAAGTTCAAATTGATACATATAATTAGGGAACAACCACTTACTTAATTAGGGACTGTGTGATATCATATTTGACAGAGTGAATATTTCTGATAATCTAAAATAAAGCGACCACAACGACGGATTAACTTTTCAACAAATTAATTAAATTTAGGTGTAGTACCCCAAATAATGCTCATAAAATATAGTAAACAATAGGCATTATGAAGGTTTTTGATTGCTGCTTTACGATTAACATTAGATAGGTAGGGCTGTAGAGGATAAAGGGACCACAGTACTAAATTACAGCGTCGATTAACATCCGTTATGTGCGCAGTCCATTTCAATTCCAAGTCACTTATTAGTCCTAACCATATTATCTTATTTATTTAATTGTCGTATCATTTACCTTAAGATTAACATTTCCCAGAAATTTAATTATATGGGGTCTACCATCTAACATAAACTGGGACTTATCTACATTTAATTCCATTCTGTTAACAGACATCCATTCTAGCACACTCAGCATATCTAATTCGATTAAATTAATAAGTGCAGATATAATATCTGGTAGACCAGCAATGCTCATAGTAGTATCATCTGCAAATAGAATACTTAAACTGTTTTTTATAGCTAACGACAAATTAAATAAGATAGGCCCTAATACACTCTCTTGGGGCACTACAAGGGTGGTGTATTTAACGTCAGATACATCACTATCAATTAAATAAACAAATTGTCCTCTATCTTCTAAATAAGAGTCAAACCAATGTCGGTTAATCCCATACCATTAAAGTTTAGTCAGAAGTAGCTCACGGCAGATTTTATCGAAGGCTTTGCTCAAATCAAGTGATAAAACTAAGCATATGTTACCTAGATCAATATTTTGATAGAAAAAGTCTGTTAAAGCAACTTGTGCATGAGCAGTCGAGTGTTTAGCTCTAAAACCAAATTGCTGATTACATAGAATTGAGTTACTATCAAGATATCTAACTAAGTCAGCATACACACACTTTTCGATAATCTTAAGGAGAAAGGGTTGATTACTAACAGGTCTTAAGTCCTTAGGTACCTGTACATTGGGTACTTTAGGGGATGGAATTTTTAGGTTTTTAGGAACAACACCACTTACAAAGCTAAGATTAACAATATCTAATAGTTCAGCGCAGACATTCGGGGACTGCATCGTGTAATGTAGCATTATAGGAGATAGTAAGAGACAGTCATTATTTTTACCTTGATTATTTTTACAACTTTTCCATGCTTTATATAAACTAGACATATCAATTGGACTAACAATGAAGTGTGTATCGGGTATGTGAGTGTGTTATGTTAAATAAACTAAAATTTATACAAGAATACTACTTGGGATACTATTATTTATCTACCAATATTAAAATATTTCATTGCCGATTTAGTCAGGGAATGAAAAAGGCAAAAAGCTACCTTTTTGCTTTTTTGCTTGCTTTTTTGCCTAGCAAAATCAGCAAAAAGCTACCTTTTTGCCATTTTGCCTTTTTGCTGTTAAATGAGGTAATTAGCAATTGAATTGTTGACAACCAAGTATGTGAACAAGAAATGACGGGCTCAGTAGGATAAGGGTCTTAGATATTAGCAAACAAATAATAAATTTTTAGCCTGTCCGAAGGATGAGCTTATGGAATTGCATAGTCTGTTAGGCAACAGGATAACTCCGGAATATTGATTGTTAAAAGAGTAAAATGCCTCGAATTTGCCACTCTATAGTAACGCATTTATTTTGTTGAGTCCACTAAGGACTGACTCCAGTGGAGTGACTCCATCCGGGCACAATACAATGAATGGGTGACAACCCCTGGAAGCATTGAATTAACCAAAGGAGGAAACCCTAAGCCACCCCCATTGCTTATTGTCTGCAATTGGATCATCGAAGCCTGGGATAACATTCCTAAAGATGTAATAAAAAATTCCTTTTATTCTTGCAAAATTCTTAATGCCGTGGATGGAAGGGAGGATCATTTGATCACCGCCTTTAAACCAAGCAAAGATTGCAGTGAAGGACTGGAAAGGTTAAAGCAGTGCAATCAATTTTCACAAATGGAACAGCCATTGATTAACGAGGATGACAATTTGCTGCCCTCGCACGATGATGATATGGATGTACCTATCACGGAACCTATGGAAGCATTACTGTCCTCTGACGAAGAAAATTAATTACATTTTAATAAAACTTTAAATTTCTTTAAAATAATGCATTGATAATCTAATAAATCTTGACTTTGAAACTATAATTCCCCGTTTCGAAATAATTCCCCACCCGGGGAATTATTTCGAGTTTTCTTAAACAAAAGATGGTCATGAAACTATAATTCCCCCGAGGTATTAATTCGATTATTACGGTAATATCAACTCCATTACAACGTGGAGACATAGAGAAGGTTTCCCTAATTTTTGCACCCAATTCGTATTATACTTACTACTACCACAGAGAAGTAGGCACCCAAACCAAATTACCATGATTACTTTCGGCTTGGACGCTTACTTCTCTGTGGCAGTATAGGTAGGGTAGAATTCGAATTTGGTGCAAAATCGGAAAATATCCCTCTATGGTTTCACCTTGTAAAAGAGGTTACTTGTAAGTGATAGTTAGGCCAAAAATACTTAAAGTAGTCCATTTTTTAACTTCTTGATAAATTTTAAACAAAATATTATTTATGAATTCCGCCTACAAAACTGTTTTCCAATCCCAAAATTTACAATTACACAAGCGATTATCTACTTACTCTTAATTGATTCAGTATTAGAAGACTGGAGTCAGGGGTGAATTATTTATCATAATAATTTATCTTCCTTTAGAAGATTTCCAAGAGAGTTACATTTGGAAAAATCTTTTACTGAAACGCAGCTGGTGACCACATGATATTTTGAGATAATTTGCCTCTCACTGCTACAACTTTCAATATTTCCTTGAATTAAATGACATCAAAGCTGTGGAAACAACTTTAACTAAGATAAGTAAAAAATGGGTAGATAAGATAGATAAGGTTTTATTCCTTTGACGATGTGGCCGTTAGCCTTTACGTCATTTAACATATTTTTTGTATACATAACACAATATAACATTGTTGAGTTCACATCTAGGTATTTACAAACAAATTCTATTTACAAACTTTATACTAATTCACACTATTTTTAGGTACACATATTTGATAAAACTAGATGTTGATGTACTCTACACCATTTTATTCTCATCATTATAGTTTCTCGTTTGCTATTTAAAACAAAATTCCTTCTCTTGATTTGAAGAACTACTTGTCTATTTTAAAAGGGAAACACGAATAGAGACAATGCTTGGATTTCCAAGAGATGCTTTACTTCATTGGGTATGCTACTGTCAAGATTTGTTGGTTCAAGTATTTTCTGGATCAGTTCCATTGAATTTTTTATCGCTGCTATTATTTCGGGTTTCAAAGGTTTCATTAATGCCGTTGCTTCGTTATGCTAGTCATTTGCTTCATCACTCGTTCCATTATCAGATCCACTCAAAAAGCTTTCGCTGTCCGAGTCAGTCGCACCATGTTCACTTCCTGAATCGATTTCATTATATGCACATATTTTGCTGTCACTTATTCCATTACAACAGTGTCCGTCGTCCAAAACCCCATCATTTGCTGTTTGGTCACTGATATGACTGTCAGTCTCACTAGTTCCAAAATTCGAATTGTAACTTTCAGATAGTTCCCCGTCGGATGACAATTTTACGAATCTTTTTCTCTTTTTAGGCTCATTTGCATTTTTATGATTAAATTTTCTGACCGTTTCTGGTATATCCTCCATTATCGAGATATTTGCTCCGTTCAATTTGTAGCAGTTGTTTAGAATGTCCTCTTTGTCACCAGAATTGTTGAGAATTTAGTCTCCTCTATTCTTTTCAAAAAGCGGGCCATAGTAATTATTGGATTTAGGTGGAGATTTTTTTCAAAATAGTTTTTCATTATTAACTTTGCATCGTCACTTTCATTCCAAAATAGCTTGGCATGCACAATTAAGTTTTTATTGAATACAGAGTTCATAGGTATGGCATTTTTACTGTACAGATTCGCTGATTCACTATTTGGTTCACTTTGTCGAGGATTTGCATCCTGGCACTCAGAAAGAATTCTTTTTGTGTGATCTATCTCTGGCTGCAGTTTAACAATCCCCTTCCTATGATTTGATATAATAATATTTTTCTTATTTGCTTCTACGAAAGTATTTAGCTCACGTATTTTTTGCTCCACTATGGACAGAATGTTATTGTTGGTATTTCCTTTATAGGCACTGTTACTCTTCGTCATTTTTTTTAAAAACGTTAAACTTATTTTATTTTCACTTGATTAATCAATTTAGATGTGTAAATCTAAAACTATAAAAAATATTTTATAAGTATCTGCAAGAACAAATTTTTACGCTATTTTTGATACTATTTTTCACTTTTAACTCGTTGTAATTATATACTTATTACGAAATATCTTTGAATACAAACTAATTATGCTGCTTACTCTTTCGCTACCAGATGTGAACTAACAACTTTAACTATCAAACATTCCCATCCAACAATCGGTTGAAAACTAAACCAAAACATTTTCCAAAAATTCCATTCCAGCCAAACTGTCCTAAACCTTCTGGTTTAGGTTCTTCTGGTTTAAAGTTTAATTCTGGACGTTCTAAAGTGATCTGAGGAATCGGTCTTCTTTGAAATTCAAAAATGCATTCCTATTTGCAATTTCCTAGACTTAATTTTATGATTTATCTTGATTTTTTGCTCACTTACATTTTTGTACATATACGACCGAAATATTTTGCATGCCCATTTTTGAATAATATCTCAATACTTTTGCCAGTCTAGAAAAATTGGTATCCAAATTTGTTTTTCAAAATGAATGTAGTCTTTTTTGCTATCCAACCGCATCCCAGCATTGCAGATTCAATCCCACTTTGATGTCATGAGATTAAAAGGGTCGAAAACGTCAGCTAGCTACAAATAAGTTGCAAAATCATCAGCTGTAGAGAGCTATAATTGGGGACCAAAAATTACAGACTTAAATATTTTAACATTTCATTAAGTACCCTTAAACTTACTAAATTTTTAAATTGGATAGAAACGAGAAAATTATGTCCTTATCTAACTACAGTGCCCGCAAAAATAGGCAGTGGTAACTTTTAAACACAATTGCTTGGTGTAAGGTAAGTTCTAGTTTTTATAAACTAGGTTTGACATAATTTATCTAGAGATTTAGATTAGTGCTGACCTTAGCTTCATACATAGAAAATACTAGTCCGCTTCCAGAGACCAATTATACAATAATGGTGTCTGGAAGTGAACTTAGTTCATACAAACTAAGAAAAAGTAGGACATAAGTTCACGCTATCTCTAAGTTTTTAGGACACAGGAGCATCATCCGATCTTAGCATGTAGGACTATTTTAAATAATTAATAATTATGCTTATGCTATAGATTACTTATATGCTGGGGTTTGACAGTATATATGGCTATACATTCAGTATATATGGCTATACATTCAGTATATATGGCTATACATTCAGTATATATGGCTATACATTCAGTATATATGGCTATACATTTAGTATATATGGCTATACATTTAGTATATATGGCTATACATTCAGTATATATGGCTGTACATTCTGTATATATGGCTATATATTCAGTATATATGGCTATATATTCAGTATATACGGCTATATATTTAGTATATATGGCCATATATTCAGTATATATGGCCATATATTCAGTATATATGGCTATTTATTCAGTATATACGGCTATATATTTAGTATATACGGCTATTTATATGTAACAATTGTTCGAAAATCTTTATTCATAAAATAGAAATTAATATTAAAGTTAACAGGAAACCAAAAAATTAATATTTTCCAACCAACATATCTACCTAACCAATTATAAATATCTTTGATGTAGTCTCCTACTCCCCAACCTATCCGCCACCCCAAAAAATAGTTTTTATAAGCTCCACTTAATATCCACTTTCCAACGCATTGACTTCCCTAACAAAAAGTAATTTCTATTTGCTAAATGATGTCTCCACTTCCTCACACAATGCCCTCCCCCAGACCACAGTTCTATGAATGCTAGATTCCCTACCAAGTCCTCCAATCTACAAATTACTTGTTTTGAGCTTCATGCTATCTCCTTATCCATTTTCCAAAACTACTACCAGCTACTAATGAATCCGTTTCATGTAGGCCCTAACTAGCACCCAATTGTCACCAAAGAAATTTTTATTAGTTAAATTATTAGGTAAACGTGTTTATATATCCAGGTTATCCCCACCTCCTAACCCTCCCCAAATATAAAAATTTAACCAGCCTCATATATTTTCCATGTAATATCTGCCCTTCTTTTCTCCACTGAAAACAACCTTTCACCCTCCATAAACACTTCCCACGCACGCTTCCGATAAAAGTTTTTCAATCTGTTATATTAAAATTGTTCTTACTTTGGCCCAAGAACTGGATTAATGTGGATCCCAAAACTACACATTTTATGTATTTTTCATTGTTCGACTAAATGAATAAGAGCAATTGTTTTACAACAAAATTTAAGTTTCATGTAGCCTCCAATTTTCACCAATTTTCCCCCATTAAAATATATTTCTATTATTCTCTATATCTTATATTATTGTATTGTCTCTGCTTCACTATTCATTCCCCTCCTACTAAACAAAAAAAAACAATTTTACTTACTTTTCCCTAATTAAAAATAATATCAGCTTCAGGCTAATGTCTCCACCTTCCCTACCCCTCCTGCAAATTTTATCAGCTCCCGGCTTCCCGATCTTCAGCTTCCCACCAATTTTCTTCACTCTAAATAATTTTTTTATCAGTTTCAGGCGAATTTAACTCCTCAAAACCTAACCCTCATACCAAAAAATTATTTTATCAGTTCCACGTATTCCCCATTTTTCTACACATTCCTTCACATGACCAAAATACGTTTTTATGAGTTCCACATAGTCTTCACTTCCCCACCCTTCCCACTCCTCTAAACAAAAAAATATAAACTTCAAGTAGTCCCCATTTCCCCACCCATATCCCTCCCACAACCCAAAAAATATTTTTATTCACTACACGTAGTCTACACTTCCCCGCCCATTTTCGTCCTACAAACTAAAAAAATATTTTATTAGCTCCAAGAAGTTCCCACTTCCCTACCCATTCCCCTGCCACAAACCATAAAAATATTTTTATTAGCTCCAATTAGTCTCCTCTCCCCAACCCTTTCCACTGTCTTCAACAAAAAAATGTTAAGCTCCACGTAGTCTCCACTTCCCCACCCAATTCCCTCTTACAAATCAAAAAAATATTTTTATTCGCTCCACATAATCTCCACTTCCCCACCCATTCCTCTCCCTTAAACAAAAAAAGTTTTATAAGCTCCACATAGTCTCTACTGGCATGCTCATTCCCCTCTCACAAACCAAAAAAAGATTTTTATTAGCTCCACGTAGTCTCCAATTCCCCACCTATTCCCCTCCCTTAAACAAAAAAGTTTTATAAGCTCCACATAGTCACCACTGGCCCGCCCATTCACCTCCCACAAACCCAAAAAAGATTTTTATTAGCTCCTCATAGTCTCCACTTCCCCACCCATTCCCTTCCCCTAAACAAAAACGTTTTTAAGCTCCACATAGTCTCCACTGGCCAGCCCATTCCCCTCCCACAAACCAAAAAAGATTTTTATTAGCTTCACGTAGTCACCACTTCCCCACCCATTCCCCTCCCCTAAACAAAAAAGTTTTTTAAGCTCCACATAGTCTCCACTGGCCCGCCCATTCCCGTCCCACAAACCAAAAAAAGATTTTTATTAGCCTCACGTAGTCTCCACTTCCCCACCCATTCCCCTCCCCTAAACAAAAAAGTTTTTTAAGCTCCACATAGTCACCACTGGCCCGCCCATTCCCCTCCTACAAACCAAAAAAAGAATTTTATAAGCTCCACATAGTCTCTACTGGCATGCTCATTCCCCTCTCACAAACCAAAAAAAGATTTTTATTAGCTCCACGTAGTCTCCAATTGCCCACCTATTCCCCTCCCTTAAACAAAAAAGTTTTATAAGCTCCACATAGTCACCACTGGCCCGCCCATTCACCTCCCACAAACCAAAAAAAGATTTTTATTAGCTCCACATAGTGTCCACTTCCCCACCCATTCCCTTCCCCTAAACAAAAACGTTTTTTAAGCTCCACATAGTCTCCACTGGCCCGCTCATTCCCCTCCCACAAACCAAAAAAGATTTTTATTAGCTTCACGTAGTCACCACTTCCCCACCCATTCCCATCCCTTAAACAAAAAATTTTTTGAGCTCCACATAGTCTCCACTGGCACGCCCGTTCCCCTCCCACAAACCAAAAAAAGATTTTTTTAAGCTCCACATAGTCACCACTGGCCCGCCCATTCCCCTCCTACAAACCAAAAAAAGATTTTTATTAGCTCCACATAGTCTCCACTTCCCCACCCATTCCCCTCTCCTAAACAAAAAGTTTTTTAAGCACCACATAGTCTCCACTGGCCCGCCCGTTCCCCTCTCACAAACCAAAAAAAGATTTTTATTAGCTCCACGTAGTCTCCATTTCCCCACCCATTCCCCTCCCTTAAACAAAAAATTTTTTAAGCTCCACATAGTCTCCACTGGCCCACCGATTTTAGCCCCATTAAAATATATTTCTATTATTCCCGTGTGTTGTCTCTTCTCCACTATTCATTCCACTCCTTACAAAAAAAACAATTTTACTTCCTAAACTAAATCTTAAACTGACATTCCTTTTCCCTAAACAAAAATAATATCAGCTTTGGGCTAATGTCTCCACCTTCCCAACCCCCTCCCCCAAACTTTATCTGTTCCATGTTTTCGTTACCTTCCTACAAATTTTCTTCACTCAAAATAGATTTTTATATCAGTTTCAGGTGGTTTCTACTCCTTTAAACCTAACCCTCAAACCAAAAAATTATTTTATCAGCTCCAAGTATGCCCAAATTTTCTACACCTTCCCTTCCATGACCAAAATATATTTTTATTAGCTCCACACCCTTGCCACTCCTCAAAACAAAAATATATAAAATTCACGCAGTTCCATTTCCTACCATATCCCTCCCAGAACCCAAAAATTATTTTTGTTTGCTCCACGTAGTCTCCACTTAACCGCCCATTTCCCCCCACAAACCATAAATATATTTTTATTAGCTCCAATTAGTCTTCTCTTCCCAACCCTATCCATTGCTTTAAACAAAAAATTTAAACTCCACGTAGTCTTTACATCCCACTCCCACAAAGCAAAAAATTGTTTTTTATTAGCTCCACGTAGTCTCCACTTCCCCACCCATCCCCCTCCCACAAAGCAAAAAATTGTTTTTCATTAGCTCCACGTAGTCTCCACTTCCCCACCCATCCCCCTCCCACAAAGCAAAAAAAGTTTTTTATTAGCTCAACAAAGTCTACACTTCCCCACCCATCCCCTTCCCACAAAGCAAAAAAAAATTTTTATTAGCTCCACGTAGTCTCCACCTTCCCCACCCATACCCCGCCCTATAACAAAAATAATTTTTTCATCAACCCAGTTGTACAACATTTGCGTAATTTAATATATATGATCTTACACCTCTAATTGAGGCCTAAAATATATGCATGTAAGTGCACATTTCTCATGTGTAGAGGAATATGAGATATGATACAGCTGTCATCTCTTGTTCTGTTCTGTTATTTATTCGCTCGGCTCGGTCTATTCACTGCATTGCATTTCTTCCAATCCCAATAGCCTGTATCTCCCAACCAACAACCTTCCTTACTACCCACACATTTCCTGCTATATCATCAGCTCTCTCCTCCTCCAACTCGCGCATGATCAGAAGGCAAAAGTCTACGGCATTCCGTAATTTAATAATGTGGATGTAAGTGCACATTTCTCATGTTGAAGAGGAATATGAGATATGATACAGCTGCCATCTCTTGTTCTGTTCTGTTATTTATTCGCTCGGCTTGGTCTATTCACTGCATTGCATCTCTTCCAATCCCAATAGCCTGTATCTCCCAACCAACAACCTTCCTTACTACGCACACATTGCCTGCTATATCATCAGCTCTCTCCTCCTCCAACTCGCGCATGATCAGAAGGCAAAAGTCTACGGCATTCCGTAATTTAATAATGTGGATATATATACATATATCCTTTATATTGCTGGTCTCCCTTAAGTTTCCTTATATTTTTATATCCCCTGGAGACGCCTCATAGACTCTCCTCTAGTATAAGGACTAGAGAGGGACAGTGGGAATCTCGTTAATCCATTCATGCGTGTCACTAATTAGATGACGAGGCATTTGGCTACCTTAAGAGAGTCAGAGTTACTCCCAAAGGCCTCCTGCAACCTCCTTCCATGAGCACCATGCAAGCGACGGAACGGACGGTCGCTTTGGCGTTAGCTCGAAATCTCCTCTTGAGTGTAGACCTTATGCATGGATGGTATCACGGACGTACTAGGCTAATTGTGTCAATCCCCTTAGTGCGGGGTTTCCTAGTATTAAGAAATATGCAATGTATGAAATGAAATGTCTGTACAATAGTGTGTAGTCTAAACCTACCTACCTACTTGTATCGTATCTAGCTTAAGCATAGCATGTAGTTGTATTGCCCATACCTACCTATGTATTTGTATGAATGTGTCATGTGACACAACTGCACTTGCCTAGCACCCAAACTTGAATGCTAGCAAGTAGTACACCTTCGAATCCTGATGGAGAAGCACGCAATTTTCGGTGCTGTTCTCCAATACTTAATTAGTGCCCTAATTAAGTTACCTGTGTACTCACCTGAACCCTATTAACTTACCTTAGCTATAGTTAGTAGTTTATACCTAGAATATGTGTGTGTATAAGTGTATTATTTATATGCACATAAATAAAAGTGTCTACACACCAAGTTGCGGCTTGCACGTTTCACCACATCATTCCTAGGAGCATGGAAAGTAAGAAACCCAAACCTGACTCATAGCACAGCCCTATCAGTCCCTCTTCATCCCCAATACATGGGCGTACAGGTCTGTCTAGTGGTCTAAACAGCCGCTTCTCAGGCTGAGGTCTGGAGTTTGAATCTCTGGAGCGCCTCAGGTCTATAAGGTAGTAGTCTGGAGCTGGGAGAAGCTGTCATTGCCGTATATTCGTTATTAGCATTGATTTGCCTATCTTAGTGACAATATGATTATCTATCAATGCCCTGTCTGTAGTGTATGGATTGTTCTGTTGGTCTGTATACGTGCTACGAGTTCTACCTAGCACAAGTCTGGACAATGGGATGCACATGAGGTGATAAGGTGGATTGAAGTAGACTGCCATAAGTGATTTGTCTGTGGTCACTGGCGGTCGGCTTACATGTTCCGGTCCCTCTCTGACTGCCCACCAGATCGAGTTGCGGGACAGTGTTGAGTCGTTCCGTCTCATGGTTCAGTACTCTTCACTAAGTCTCTTCGTGTAAGTCTGTACACTTAGTAAAGTTGTTCCGGGAGTCACTGCAAGTAAGCCCTCGCGTTGTTCGGTATCTGGGTGTCCATTTGGATAATGGACTGACTTGGACTACCCACTGTAATGTTAAAAGCGCTAAGGCAAAAGCAGCTCTTATGCAATGCAGAAGAGCTGTTGGCCAAACATGGGGCCTGTCCCCAAAAATCACATTATGGCTTTACACAGCAGTAGTTAGACCCGCTTTATCATATGCAGCTTGTTCGTGGCTAACAGCTGTTCACAACAAATCCAGAATGACAGCTTTGGCCAGTGTTCAACGACTGGCCTGTCTTATGACTACTAGTGCTATGCATAGTTCGCCCTCTGCAGCATTAGAATGTATAGTAGGTATTGAGCCTATAGAACTATTTCTTACTAAAACTGCTATTACAACAGCGCATCGACTGCGCTGTACTGGAAAATGGCTTCCTTGGCACGGGAGAGGGAGCCTTAAAAGATTAACTCACGTTGATCTAATTACAAATATTCTGAAACAATTGCCTGAGTTAGAATTCCCTATGGATTCAATTCCCTTAACTGCCCTCATGGGTAAGAATTTTACTGTTTTGGACACAGAAGAACCCGTCATTCTTCAACCTTCAAACCAAAGACTGGTCTGTTACACAGACGGGTCTAAAATTGACAACTTAGCTGGATGTGCTGCAATAATTGGTAACATTGATAGTCACATCATGATACAACAATGTTTAGGACAGTATCCTACTGTGTTCCAAGCGGAACTAGTAGCTATTCTAATGGTTATTTTAAAAATCACTGATCTGAACTGGAGGGATGAGGTAATCATCTACAGTGATTCTCTAAGTACCTTAAAAGCTCTTGAGGCGAACTACACAGACTCGGCCCTGATTCTTGAATGCTTCAGAGCCTTGCGTATACTTTCCGAAAAGGCATCCGTTACTCTTCAATGGGTTCCCAGTCACACTGGGATCATAGGAAACGAAGAGGCAGACTCACTTGCCAAAGAATCAACAAAAATGGCAGTTTTTGGTCCTGAACCAATACTGCCTTTTTCTGCACAATGCGTAAAAACTGTCATCTCAAAATTTTTTAATAAACTAAGCATTCAAAATTGGAAAACACGTACAGATTGCAAAACTACTAAATTATTTTTGCCTACACCTTCAGTTACTAAAAGTAAATATTTCACAAGTTTGAGTAGAAGAACGCTCAGGGTCTTCACTCATTTAATTACAGGTTTCTCCTCCTTGGCCAAGCATCAGAATCAATTGGGGAATCATTCGTCTCCGCTATGCCCTCTGTGCGCAATAAGCGTCGAGACGTCGGTCCACCATGCAGCTGAATGCCCAGCTTTGAGCGAGTTGAGATTCAAACACCTGAGCAAGTTTCTCATTCATGTGGATGAGTTACCGGGGTTGCCCTTGTCGTCTCTGCTTTCATTTTGTATGTCTGCAGGACGAATGAGTGGCTTCTCCGAACAGTAAAGCTGTTCAGGGAGTAACTGCAAGTAAGTCCTCGCGGCTTGAGCGGTAGTGTGTCTTTGCTAATCAATAGTATTGATCATACTCTCCAACTAACACACACACACAAGCCCTCGCGGCTTGAGCGGTAGCATAGCTCTACTAATCAATAGTAGTAGCCGTGCTCTCCCCCTAACACACACATCCCCAATACATACATTCACTCATAGTTTTAGTATCTTCTTCCTCCTCTTTAAGTGCACAACATTGTCAATGTACAGTCACTTATTTTGCTAAAGTTTTTCATTTTTTTTAAATTCGTTTACTAAAAAGTGCTCGGATTGCCAAGAAGGAAAACCGATTAAGATGATTGGCCATTTTCCGGACCATGTGATTCATTTTATTTGGTTCCTTTTTAGCACTTTTTTAAAAAACCGGTTTAAAAAATTTCCGTTTTTTTCAAAAAAGTTAAGATATTCCGAAAACCTAAATTTTAAAATAACATTTTAAGTGTCTCTTGTAATACAATTATCCTAATGCAAATAAAGCTGTAATAATATTTGCAATTACTTTGCTGCAAAACTTTTTTAAAAAAATCTTGGTATAAATTCGAAATGGCGATATCTTTTTTATTTTTTGTCCCAAAGGGTCCTAGTTTTTTTAAACGGCCGAGGATTGAATAGACTATGATTTAAAAATATTATATTAACATTAGTGATAGTTACAAAATCAACTGTTTGAATATTGCCGACTTGACATGGAACTCTCCTTAACTGATATTTACATTTAGGAGCGGAACTATGAGTTCCAAAGGAGGCAGCGTGGTAATTGAAATGCATCCTTCAGGTGGAAATGCAGACGATTTACTCGGCTACACATTTTCGGAAGCAAATGAATTCATTATACGGGCAGGACCTGAATTTGGGAATTACATAGACAAGCATAAAAATACTGGACAAATATTATCCATCATAAAGGTTTGGTGTGACAATGGCGATATTGTTCCCATTAATCCCGTTGTTGCAGTTACTATAAAACCAGAGAACAACAAACATCCTAAATTCGATCCTCTGTCCATGTCTATTGACAACGTTAAAGTACCATGGAATACAGACATTCCCCTAAACTACAAAATTCCACTGGGGGTTACCGATGAGGATTATTCTGTCGGTCTGCTGTAAGATGTACGTGTAGATGATGATGGATTTCGGATTGAGTGGAACTCAACGACAGGAGATGTGAAATTGTTCTCTACAAATGAGATTTTTGAAACGACGAACATAAATAGGGGAGATTGGGTATAGTGTACGAATGGGTATAGTGTACGAAGGTCAGAATTTTCATAGAATCTTTGAATTATTTTGGTCGACAAAATTTTCAAAATTTGAAGTATGGTTTGGAGGACTTGTTAACAAAAAGTTGTTAACTTCAGGCTCATACTTCGTTTTCTAAAAATAAAATTAACTTGTCTGATGCCAAAAATACCCAAAAGTAAACTTTTGCCACTTTACAAAATTTTGCACACAGACCCTTTTCATAACAAGCTAGTGATCTAAATTTTTTGACTTAGAGAATAATCTCCCTTAAACGATATCCGATGCTCATGGAGGCTATCATTTTGAAAATTTTTTATAGAAAAATATTTAGGTCGAGAAAGTCATGATGGGGATAGTGTACGAGAAACCAAATGGGTATAGTGTACGAACATTTGGATGACCACTTTTGGCTAATGACATTTATTTTTCAACCAAAAGTGATGCGTTAAACATTACTGAATGCCCCCCATTAATTACATAAGTTACATCTGCAAATATTTCTCTAATTACTCTGTGATTGTTTATGAACCATAGAAAACGCCTAATAAAATACCTCAATTGATGCATCGGGGAAAAATAATTTTAGAAAACTAACGACTATTGCGATGATCATGAAACAATAAAGATATCACTATCAGCATCCGGGGAAGCATCCTAAGAAATGGAAACGCCAGATTTGGGAAGAGAACATCGAAATAACAGTATTCGTACACTATCCCCAGGGTATTCGTACACTATACCCAGTACTGGGTATAGTGTACGAAAAAAGTGACATCCAAAAAATATTTTCTGTTGGTTTTGATAGTGATTAAAATTATCTGTAAAAACAGGGCAACGGTGCCTAGATATAAACACATTACATTCAAATAATGAAATCAATTTATACCCCTCAACGTGATTTTATAGGGCCGTCTAAACGAAAAGTTCGTACACTATCCCCAGTCTCCCCTATTATTGCTAGTGATGGCGATAGCAGCCACGACAAAATCTTGCCCGTGAGCATAACTGTCACAGGCACAAATAATTATTGTCCTCCTGTATTTATCGATTCTGTGGGTTTACCTGTAAGTCATTACTTAAAAGATGAGGCTCCGATCGACTTAGAGATAACCCGATTTAAAGCAGAAGACACGGATAAAGCTGGTGTTACCATTCGTTATTCTACTACTAATTCCGATGTTACCATTGACTCCGATGCCCTAACTGTTTCCTTTAAAAACACATCTTTTCTTCCCGGACCTAATCAGTTGCCTTATTATTTTGAAATAATCGCAGAGGAGGTTTCCTTAGGACAACCACCGAAAGAGTATAAAGTCCTGGTTCTTCTAGATTACCCCTTGGATTCTCCGACTTGTCCTTAGGATTTTTCGTGTAGCTCCGAACAATTTTGTAATATTTATGGAGTATGTCAACCCAAGAAATCCCTGGACTCTTTCTGCAATGACACTTCTGAATGTCTGGGTAATTTAGTAGTTTGTGGAGATCAACTGTCAAATGGAATCAGAACTTGCCATTGTCCTAATAATGGTATACCCGACCGACCAATCGATAATCCTGAATTCACATGCATTGAGATTAGTCTTAGAAGTTTGAATTGCTCTGCTCGAGATTCTTATGGCAACGACTGGTGGGCTGTTGCAAACGAAATCAAAACCCAAAATTGTCCAAGAGGACAAAGTGGAACTGCAACTTGGAAATGTTTACCTTCTGGAAACTTTCAAGATTCCCAACCGAATTATGCAAACTGCACAACACAATGGGTTACCGATTTAGGAAATCAACTTGAGGAGCTGTTGGTAAAAATTCATTTATAAATATTTCAAATATGAATCTCACATCTTTGGAAAGCAAATTAAATGTACCCAATAATCATAATTTTCTAGTATCTAATTTTAAAAAGAATAAACTTAGTAGCTCGCCCCATATTATGCAAATACCTGTATAATTGTATGTTTGGTTTGTAATAATTTACAATATTATACACATATCTATTTGGCTTGCAATTCAATGAGTTTATGTCTATCTCTAATTTAATGTTTTGCGATAAGGAACCAGATAACAAGACCATTGTGGTTGGAAAGGCCAAAGGTTTTATGGATTCGATGAAAAATCATCTGCAAACAGCTCTAATAGATGATAGCCACTTTTCCTCAGATCAAGATATTGAAAATCAATTTTTTGGTCATGAAATTGAGTCAATGATCAAAATGATGAATATAATCGTTACAGGAGTTGATGTCCCATCCGACATTGAAGCAAATGTAACGATTATGGCCTATGAAAATATAACTGCAGAAGTTTATGGCACAACCAACTTGCTTTTGAATTTTGTCAAACCATGGGAACAATTGTCGAAGGTAAATATTCATATTTGAGATTTTAATAATTTATAAATGTTTACATTTTAAAAGATAAAAATAAACAAAACTATTTAAATAAAGATCTTATTTGTTGTCATTGAGTAATTACTATTATAAAAATAATAACAATTCTAGTCGGATCGTATGAAATCTTTTGTGAGCGTCCTAAACCTAATTAACGAAGGCGGTTACCAACTCGGTACTAAAGTTGGAAACATCTCCATGGTCGAAAATGATAAATATTCAATCACTCATAACGAAAAGGCGTTCCTAGTCGAATCAGGGCTTTCTAAATCTGAAGATTTGAGAAACTTTCCAGCTAATGGTCGACGAAAGAAAGGGAAGGATTCATTCATACAACTGCCAAGAAATTGGGGAGCAGCAGAAGAAGACAATTTCATTTTTCAGATTGAATCTGGACAAGAATTGTATGCCGGAGTCAATATTGGAGTTCAATATGCGAAGAACAATATCCCTGCACAAATGTAAATGTTTTTAATTAACACTTTCCACTTCTTTTAGACTTAAGGCAATTTGAAGATTTTATAATTTGTGTCGCATAAATATTTTAAGAAGTTAAGTGAAAATGTGTATATAATGTGTATTGATGTTTAATTATAATTATGAATGGAATGATATACAGCATAAATTTAGAAGAGCAGAGAGTTGACTATACGAAATCGGTAAACGGAGACTTACTAGGGTTTAATGTTCAAAATAAAGAAGCAACAATTTCTTTCCAAGGTAATCATTACCCTACATTTTGGCATTATTAAAAATATCTATCTCTATCTAGGTTTTATACTTTTTAAAGATGGTGAGCGAATTTATGTGACATTTAAACATGATTCGGATTCATGGGGCGATAAACCAAAGAAAATTCCTAGAAAGCTTCACGAAGGAGAACAACCAAAAGCCGCTGCTGGAAGCACAGAGTGTGTTTATTTTGATGAAGAACACAAGTTAGTAATGGTCGTAGGCTTAAAGACTTAAACTTATACTTAAGCAATATAAAGTAAAACTTATTTATACCAGTGTTGTACAGTTGACCACTTTTTTGCATTTTGACCGGGCCACTGGTCAAAATGGTCAATATATCAGTATACAGTTACTTAGGCTAGCAAAGCATATTTAAAATATTTAGAGAATGAAATATGGTCTAAAACCAATGAAACACTATTCTACTGACATCAGACTACATAGTGACACTCTCTAATCATTTTTAACTGCAATCTTTAGAAAGTTATATTCGTTGTTTACTGTTGCAGTAAAAGCTACCTTGGGGTCTCAACTAACCCCAATAAGGCATTTTGTCCATTTTGACCACCTTTTGAGTGTAATTTGAACGGTCATTTTGATCATTATGACCACTAGTGGTTTTAACCACTGCACAACACTGATTTATACTCATTAGTTACAAAAGAAATTTGAAACTAGGATTCAGCCCAAAATATAAAAATTCTCAATCAACCATAATCAAAGATTTTAAATATTAGTCATTTGTGAGATCACATTGTACAACTTCATTTTGTTTAAATTAGTATGTGGTCAGCAGAGGGAAGTCAATTAGAAGAGACCAGTACGTTTTCCACTACTTGTTCTTACTCCAGATCGGGTTACTTTGCTATCGCAACTGCTTTCCATGAATATGTGGTAAGTTATGCACAGTATTATTATCTTCTATATTTCAAATAGCATCTTACATTAAATTGAATTTGCACAGGGAAAACCCGCTGGACTTCAAGCTGTGTCAATATTTTTCCCTGTCGTTGCCTCATTGTTACAGTTACGACAGGCAATGATGAAGCCTACGTCAGTTACGACAGATGATGATAACATTGCGAAGCCTATGAAATGGTTCATGATGACTATAATGGCGGTTACTAATTTGTTGCTGGTCGCATTCGTCGACAGGAATTTCTTTAATCTAAGCGATGTAAGAGAAGCTACTCACAAAATTAGCCTTGAACAAAAGAAATATTTATTATAGCTTATTTATAATACTTAACATTTTTCCCGACAGGGTTGGTGCTATTTTGTTGGAATGCTTTCCCATTTCCTTGTCCTTGCATCTTTCACTTTTTTTGTAGCCATGTGTATCAACATCTACTTAACCACTTGCCAAAAACGAGACAACAATGCTTCAACAAATTTTATCGCGAACTTATTTTTTCCACACGAAAAATTAATGTACATTGTTGTCAGTTTTGGAATTGCTACTTTCATTGTATTTGTTACTACGATGGTTGGAGTAGGAGCAGGAAGCCACAATCAGGTTTACGGAGGAGATTTGTAAGTATATTTTTGGCATTTTGCTTTATATCTCTTATTTCCTAAATTTTAGTTTATAAATAAATAAATATTTTGTAGTTGTTGGCTTGATGGTAGTTACATTTGGGCTCTTTTTGCACCTGGAATATTGGCAGTCGTTGTAAGAATACCTTTTCTAATTTCTGTTTTTCAACTTTTTGATTCTACAATTTTTAATTGTGTACTTGTGTTTCTAGGTCATTTTGATTGTGTTATTCATATTCAACAAACAAATTCAAAATGAATTACAGACAATACCGTCAAAGGAAAATAGGAGTGTGGAAGAAACTGAAAAGGAAGAAGCGCTAAATAAAGCCAAGTAAATAAATATTTTTGATGAGTATTAAACCATCTAAATTCAAATAATAATATCCGTATAATTTCGTTATTTAGAAGATACAGCGGTATTGATACTATTAGTTACTACTGCAAAAATTATGCAGAAGGAAAACAATTCTAATTCTTTTTTTCGAATACTATAATGAATACTAGGTCACGAACGTTTATTTAATTTAACTATGGATACTTTATTTAATAATCAATACGTAAAAAATATTTTAAAAACTATACCTATGAGTGAGACTGGGCATTTTTGCCGAAATATATTAAAATGTTTAGAATTGAGTCAGAATAAGGCTTAAGAGTTTTATAAAAAGAGCATTTGCTTCTACTGAAATTCATCTGCTTTTACAATATCCTTCAAAAGCAACAACAATACGTACTTTAAGGATATCGCACAGAGTCAAGCGCCGCCTCTGACTGCCAGTCCAAATCTAAAAATAACTTAATCAATCCCGAATTATTTGATGTTGACTAAAAAAATAATTATGTTTTAATTTTTTATCAACAGAAATAAAATTTGGCACAATTTGACGTTTTGCATTTTGTTGGGAATTACATGGCTTGTTGGATATTACGAATTGGGACCAAATTATATGGACACCCCTGTTCTACAATATTCGTTTCCTATTCTATTGTGTGTTAATGTATGAGTTGAATGCCAAAGACTATTTTTATACCTATGTTGCTTATGGATGTAATATCTTTAAAGTGATTTCTTTATGTCGTATAGGGTGCATTTTCCTTTTTGTTTGACGAAGACAAAAGTATTAGAGATATTCTCTTCTGTGCAAGAAAAGAAAAAGTAAAAGATGACAAAAACAATAATGTTGAAGGGAAAAGTAAGGTAAGTTGTAGTCTCTGTTGTTTCACATTCCATTACACATTTTTTGATCACAAAAGATAAAGTAATTTTATGTATATGTTCTGGATATTAATTTTTCCAGAAAACTTAATCATCATTACATGTTTCACCTACATTTTGCTATTTAATATAAGGCTAATGATAAAGTTGTTATCCCTGTTTAAGGTTTCGACTGAGGAAAGAAACCATCTCAGCATCAGACGTAAAAGACAAAACCAAGAAAACGAAGATTCAATTGCTTGATTCAAAAATACAATTTCATTAGCATTAAAAATAGCATCTGTCACAATAAGTCACAGTACAGTAAGTGAAAAAATAAATATACATTTTTAAAGTGGAATGTTGCTAATCATTCATTAAATTTAGGGTAACAGCCGAAATGTTACCTAAGTTCTTCAAAATTGATATCGATAAAATGTGGCAAATGGGACTTTTTAAATGGTACTTGGGCAAATATTTATTAATGAAATACATAAATAGAGTTTCAGTTAAAACCTAAACCCAAAAACGGTGTTCTTAATATTCCACTGTGTGCCATATTTGATTTCCGCATGTATTTTCACTTATCAATTAAATCTTAAATAATTGAGCAAGCTTGAAAGGGCGGCATATTCTAATTTGCACTGGGCGGCAATTAACCTAGGGACGGCCCTGGTGGTACACATTTAAACATATAGATAAATACCTTTTTCAGATGCAGATTCTGAAAATTTGAAAAGTTTATTAGCGTTGTGCAAACAAATTTGAGCATATAAATATTGCCTACAAATAGGGTTACCAGGTATACTTCAATGGCAAGTATAACACCTAAACTAGAGCCTATACTTAAAATACTTGTAAGTATTTTAAAATACTTAAATTATACTTAAATATACTTAAATGAAAAAGAACGGCTCTCTAATGAAGGAAAAGAAGAACGCCAATCACGCCTTCATGATTTAAAAGAGCGTGAAAAAGTGCGCCGTTGTAGTGAGACTAAAGAAAAACGAGAAATACGCCTTATATGTATGTGGTTTTATTTCAGAAAAGTCATAGGCAGTCAATCATTATTACATATACATACTTATTGAATAGGCACATACGTTATAATAACTTCAACTGAAATTACAACTTTGAAGTACAATAACTTATAGGATAGAGTTACAGACAAAACAAAAAACTATTTCATTGGTATTTTTTGCAGAGGCAAAAGAAATAAATCGAATTTAAGAATTATAAGGGAACAGCCTTAAAAGTAAGGAATGAGGCCGAAATTAAACATAACAGGGACCGTGAAAAACTATGTCGTGCAATGGAAGATAAAGAAAAGCGTCTTCAAATGCTGAGCAATCGAATTAAATTGCGTCTAGCGAGCGATACTTTAGAACAGCGCCTTTCTCGCCTTGAACAACCAAGATTACAAAAAAGAGCACGTATTGCAAAACAATCAGAAATCGATTGTTTATTACGACTCCAAGACTTGCGAGAGAGCAATAAAAAACGCCTGCAAAATCAAACTGTAGAAGAACGTCGTTGTCGCATTCAAAATTTAAAAGGGAAGATTAAAGCCGGTCTAAGAAAAATTAGTAGTAGATCCGTTCTTGTTTCAGAAGAACAGCAACAATATATGCAAAATATAGTTAGCATGAGGCTATTAAAGAAAAAGTCTCGGAATTCCGTTGTTATTGACGAAAGCGTAGTTTCCGAGGATTGTTGTGGCACAATGAATATTAAGTGCCGTCATTGTGATTGTGACTCCCTAAATTTTGCCAACTAATATGTATTTGAAAAAGATAAAGAATTCGAATTTACTTTTTGCTGTCAAAAAGGTAAACTACTTCTTGAGCGGCTACGAGAATTTCCCGAATTACTTAAAGATCTAATGATTGGGTCAAATAAAGCATCGCCAAATTTTTCCGCTAATATTAGGCAATATAATAGTGCTTTTGCCTGTGCCACCTTTGGAGCAAACATTGTAGTACCACCTGGATTTGGAAAATATTGCTTTAAAATATAAGGACAGATCAATTTCAGGACAGGTCCTCTTAAACCAAGTGATAGTGCTACACCTACTTTTGCTCAAGTGTAGGTGCTGAATTCTGAAGATGCAAATGTTATTCGTTGCAATCACACATCTAATACAAAATGCGATGCAAATATTATGTCGCTACTGGATAGACTCTTCAGAAAAATTAATCCTTATGCTCAATCATGGATGATGATGAAAGAGGTTCTAGATGAAGAGGAAAGCCAAGCATGACAGGGGTGAATTTCCAAGGCCAGTATAAATGGCAATTGTCCATAATGCGTTATTAGATACACGGAGGTATAATCCCCAGAGGGCTAATGAAGTTGCAATGGTTTTTGTTGCAAAAGATGGGGTCCCTCCAATTGATTTAGCATTTATTTCAATACCAATCAGAACCAAAGAGAAAAAATACCTCAATTTTATGAACCCAAACTTAGACCCAATGTTGTATCCTATAATTTTCCCAAGGGGGGATTTAGGGTAGCACAATCAGATAATGCAATGGGACCCAATAACACAAATGCATACTACAAAAAGAGTGACTCAAATGCAATTTTATTCTTACAAATTGGCAACTCGAGTATATGTAAATGAAGAAATTATTTTTAATGCATTGCTAAATGCTGGAAAACTTACCCAGCAATATATTGTAGACGCTTACACCAAGGTTGAAGCAAACCGATTAAAATGGATAAGAGATAATCAAATTGAACTGAGAGTTGAAAATTACAAGCTACTTGAAGACCATATAGCTAATTCCGCTAATTCGGAAATTATTCCTATAGGTAAGCCAGTAATTCTTCCATCATCCTTTCAAAACGGTTAAAGGGCATTGACACAGAATTTTCAAGATGCAATGGCTATTGTTGCGCGTTATGGAAAACCTGACCTTTTTATTACTTTTACAAGTAATCCTAAGTGGAGGGAAATTGTTGAAAATTTAAATGGCCAATCTTCCGAAAATAGGCCTGATCTAATTGCAAGAGTCTTTCATTTGAAGCTTAAGGCATTGATTAAGGATTTAACAGACAACATGATATTGGGAACTGTTTTAGCCTTTGTTTACACCATAGAATTTCAAAAGAGGGGACTACCACACGCCCACATTCTGTTAATTCTTGATGAGAAAGACAAATTTAGAAATACTGGGAGAATTGATCAGTTAGTATCTGCTAAAATATGTATCTGCTGCTATTCTATATGTCAATCATTGTACTTTCGTTTCTTTCCAACTTTGATTTGTTACTACATAAAACCACCATTTGACGAAATAGGAACTAAATGTTTATAATTAGGTATATCGTCAAAACTCTCATTAAGTTTGTAAAGTTAAATCAATCGTTATTATGAGAAATAGTTTCTCATTATTGCAATGCATCAATTGATGGTGTCTAGTTCCTTGTACTAATATAGTACAGCAACAAGGAAATGTAAACGTAAAAAAATAATATCATCATTTTTAGGCCAGAGTAAAAGATGTAACAATGCTAGTCTCTATTTTGAATACAAAATTCATTAGATGGTGTATTGAATTAAACCAGTGGCACATACATTGCAATATTTAATGCCATCTACATTCGTATAACCAAATCCCTGATTTCAGGTGTTGTAGACTATGATCCTCTAATCAGTCTTGTAAATTAATACAACCCCCCCCCCTATTTTAACGTAACAATGACTCTCACTATTAATTTTATTAAGTTTAATATGTCTTGCCCATGCTATCTTAAAATAGAATTAGTATAAGTCAATTAATGTATAACAACAGTATCAAATATTGCATATCAAGGCCGTATTGAGGGGGGCATTGGGGGAGAATCCCCCCTTCCCCAGAAATCCAAGAAAAAAGGAACTTTTTTCTCAAAATACTAAAAAAATTGCTCTTCGCACGATTTTATGTGATTTTAGACTATTTTTGACTCAATTTAGACAAAACAAGAGCAAAATTTTTCGCGATTTGTACGAATATGCCTAATATATATTGTTATATGGTGTCATTGCCCCCTCCGAAATCGACTTCTAAATACGGTACTGCTGCATATACCTGAATTAAATCTATTGTAATCATACAATGCCATTAATAACTACAAGAACTATAACTAATTGTCAGTTTCAATATAGTTATATTAAATAAGTGTTATGGATGTTGGAGTATAAATGACTTTGTAATCCTATAATCTTCCAACCCAATTGACGCAGATATCCCGAATAGCATTAACAATAGGATATAAAAATGAAGCAAAGATAAAATACAACATGATAAAAGATGTCAGACAGAAATCTTTTGTCAAGACTAATGAACTGGATTAACTGAGGCGGGTTTTTAGTCTTTTATTTTTCGTAAAAGTTAATGCGTGTTCAACGTGTGCTTTAATACTTTGTTCAGTCAGGATGAATAATCATGTAGATTAAGTGAGCAACAGGCAACAGGTAATTACTTGCGATGTCAATGCAGTTAATTCAAACTACTAGACCGCTGGTATGAACCAGATAAATAATCCGACTAATAAAGTAAGTTACGTTTGTGTACAACACATTTTTATGGAAGGACGTTTTAACATGCTTAGGTGGTAAATGGTATTGTGTACACTGTGCAAGTATGATTGCCGACTCTCGGGGGATGAATTCTAAAATGCCATGATACAGTAATGCCAGTTCAACGCAATAATAGTTTATCTCACAGTTCAATGATTATTATTTTAGCCAGATATTTGCACTCAATATAGATTCAATAGGAAATGATAAGTAGTAACTGAAAGAATTAGTAAATCAATTGTAATTCAAATATAATTCGAAAGAATGGCGAAGCTCGACAGGCAGACCACAACAAGATTGTAGTTGCAGGAGCTAGAGCCGAAGAGTAGTGGTCGGGGCCTAAGCCCAAAGAAGAGTGTTCCGAGTCAGTTGGGTTTCGTCGTCGTTGTTTGATTTGCTCCTCCTCTCCCTCTGCAGCTCATTTCTCTTACAGTGCATCAGCGCAGAGCATTATTAAAAGTTGTTATCAGTTTAGTGAAAGTTTAATGTCAGATCTTGTTAATTGGAGGAAGTTAGAAAGTGCCAAATAATTCGGCACACGTCACGATAAGACATCTTTGGATTTGGACACCAAAGCTGGTTGAATTTTTTTGATTTCGCTTTTCATATATTTGGACATTCTTAACTGTGAGACAAAATATTTTTCATTAGCGAATTGAAATTAAATTGAAATTTGTTAGTATTATTTACAAAATGTTAATGACGAAGACAATAACAAATAAGGAAAGGAATTATGGGAACTTCCCAAAGAGTCATAGTGAAGACAGTTAGCATGAGGTTGCCATTATTTTTGAAGGTAGTAGAGTAATGAAATTTAAGTACTAGGATAACTACGATAAATGTTTTTTGTTTTGGTTGGTAGGAGTGGACCAAATAAAATTTTAAATTAATTTTCATTTTCGTAAACAGTGGTTGTGAGAAACCTAAACTCTTGGCATTCGTACAAAGGTGTACATAGGAAATCACAATTGTGTTCATTCCAAACCAAAAAATACTATTATGTTGGGAGGTCAGAAGGTTATTCCTACCCCTATTTGTGCGAGAGGCCTGTCGCCAGCTGCACTACCTACGAGGAAATATTTTCGCTGTAGGATTTTTATACAATGTGCGAGTGACATTTCGTCACTGCACTACCTATGAAGGACTGAGCCGTTATAGGACTTTCTATACATTATGCGAGAAGCATTGCGCTAGCTGCACTACCTGTGAGAATTTTTAATTGCTACAGAATTTTTAATATACATATTAACAGACAGAAATTATTTGATATAGGAAAATAAAAAACCCGAAGTGTTCAAAAAACATTGCTAACTACTTTTTTATGTCCGCTTAATGGGTGTGAACTAACATCTTTAGTCGGAAAAATTAATTTTTCAGTGTTTCAGGGGCTATGTAGTAAAACACCTCCAAATCGGAATATGGAATAGCTTCAAAAATACTGAACCGATTTGGATGAAACTTGGACCAGATGTCGACCTTTACCATATCTCCAGCTGTTTTTTGAATTTGTGAAAAATTCGCATTTCTTCCCTTTCAAAATTACGAAATAAATTTTGAAATAGGCGATTTTTCATACAAGGAATTTTTTATCAAAATTCCAATGGATTGAAATTAAAGCCCTTTATAAATAATGGTTAATGAGCAGAAATGGATTTTCGAAATTGTTGACCTCTACGAGATGTCAGGGGTCAAATTTCATTTTTCGTCGAAAAATGGCCATGTAAGGTGTCCTTCGCAAGCTAAAGATATAGTAAAGGCCAAATAATTACATATTTTGGCAAACGAGTACTTCATAAAGAGGTCAAAGGTCATGTTTGTCACAATTGGAATCTTTGATGCACAAGCTATCCCGCTAAGTAGTGCATCCTGCATTTGGGTAGATACTAGCCATAACCCATTTTTAACATAGGCTTGTGCCTACATGGCAAAATGTCTTTAACTTTCCTGCCAATTTAAGGACATGTCTATATCTGTTTGCTTACTCAATCTAATACAATTGATCTATAGCATCGTAATGTTATATGTGTTGTCAAATAGAAAGCTTATGATAAGAAAAGTTATTACATCGAAATGAAAAAGATGTGATCAATTGTCAAATGCCATAAAAATTATGGCACTTTCTAAATATTTAACTACACTTTTTCCTGCAGAAAGTATTTTTGTCCCCAACTCATCTTAAATACTTTGTTTTTCAAAAACCACTTGTTGGGCTTCCAAAAATGGCCAATTTAGGATTAATGACATTCAATAACATCTCTATTTCATAAATAACGATGGCAGAGAAGCAAACAAATGTATACAAGTGTGTAAATTGGCCGGAAAGCTAAAGACATTTTGCCATGTATTAGGTAGGCACTGGAGCAGGCACAAGCCTATGTTAAAAATGGGTTATGGCTAGTATGTACCCAAATGCAGGATGCACTACTTAGCGGGATAGCTTGTGCATCAAAGATTCCAATTGTGACAAACATCTCGTAGAGGTCAACAATTTCGAAAATCCATTTCTGCTCATTAACCATTATTTATAAAGGGCTTTAATTTCAATCCATTGGAATTTTGATAAAAAAATTCCTTGTATGAAAAATCGCCTATTTCAAAATTTATTTCGTAATTTTGAAAGGGAAGAAATGCGAATTTTTCACAAATTCAAAAAACAGCTGGAGATATGGTAAAGGTCGACATCTGGTCCAAGTTTCATCCAAATCGGTTCAGTATTTTTGAAGCTATTCCATATTCCGATTTGGAGGTGTTTTACTACATAGCCCCTGAAACACTGAAAAATTAATTTTTCCGACTAAAGATGTTAGTTCACACCCATTAAGCGGACATAAAAAAGTAGTTAGCAATGTTTTTTGAACACTTCGGGTTTTTTATTTTCCTGTATCAAATAATTTCTGTCTGGAGCGGGGTGTATTGACGACATAATATGTGGTTGTGAACCAGGGTGGAATCTAAATCCATTACTAAATGTGTGCATTGAAAATCCAACCAGGGCATGAAAAACCCAAAAACCCGGGTTTTTGGGTGGCAAACACCAAAAACCCAAAACCCGGGTTTTTGGGTTGGGTTTTTCCTAACGAAAAGCAAAAACCCATGGGTTTTTCATGCCCTGAATCCGACCAAGCTCTACGACCCTTGCCCTTCAACTGAATATTGCTCCCAAATCCCAAACACCGTATGTAGCGAAAATTTATGTGTGTGTCACAATGAAACAGATTTAATTAATCTATGGACAGAGACGTGTGACCCTTTACCTACTCAGATTGGCGATCCTTGCAATTTTGACAATGATTGCTTACGATTTAGTAACTTTACTACTTGCCAAGAGACTGGATCAAATAGCACATTTGAATCTTGCGAATGCTTACCAAACCACATAGTAGACGTTAGAATTTGCAAACCATTATGTGACAATGGAGAATGTGAAGATAAATATTATTGTGACAAAGGCCTCCTTTGTGAGCTAAAAAAGTATATTGGGGAAGTTTGTTCTGCATCCGTTGAATGCCTCGATTCCAATTCTATATGCAGCGGTTATTGCACTTGCACTGAAAGGTATAAACCAAATCCCGCAAATAATCTAACTTGTGCGCCACGAGTTTGTCCTACCGAAATTAACTGTACTAACACACTAACACCGAATATTGTGAACGTGGAGAGTGTTTTCTGAAATCAGCTCTTAATGAAAGTTGTACTGATTCTGACAAATGTCTTGGAAATCATTCCATTTGTGATGCTGATAAAGTTTGCCGATGCCCCGAAAATTACAAAAATGAAACATCGACCAATGAGGTGTGCATTCTACAGACGGTGTCCGGATATAAGTGCCAAAATAAAAGTGCCAATTGGCAATCTCAATGTCCATAAGTGTCAATTTCAAAAGTGCCAAAGCATTTAATGCCAAAATCCCAAAATGATCTATACTAAAATATTTATGCTTTCCTAGCATTCTATAGTAAATGGAAGGCTATCGAACTAAGATCTATCAAGAATTGTGTAATTTGAATACGCTGATATGTAAACGCTAAGCAGATAAGCTAAAGTCCTAGCTTAGGGAACAAATATCTTCGATTTTAGATATCTATATATCTTCCATATATTTTGAAAAAACATATGTGGGACGTTACAAAAATCCTCTTTTCCCCCCAACAATGTGGTCGGTTTACAAACGTGTACAAGAAGATGTACCAAGAGCAACAAATTCCTTGGAAGGTTGGCATCATGGTTTTAATTATAGAGTGGATAAACCGCATCCATCAATTTGGATGTTGTTGTCCCATTTCCAAAGCGAACAAAGCAACTGTTCGCTTATGATCGTTTACTTTAACAGCGGAATGCCACCACCTCAAAAGAAAAAATACAGGGAACTTGATGAAAAGATTTCTTTTCAGGTTGCACAGTATTTCACAAAACCTAATATCGATTATTTAAAAGCATGTACACATTTTGTGGGACGGAATAATCAAGGATGAAAGGTTTAAACTCACATACGGTTATAATTTTCAGCGTAATACACTTGTACATAACATGAGACTTAACAATGACTGATTAAAAACTTGTATTGGCATTTAATTTCATTGGCACTTCTCAAAATCTCTGAAAAAAATAATTTGACCGTTGGCACATATATCCGGGAACCCTACAGACTTGTCCTGGAGATTTTTCCTGTAGCTCCGAACAATTTTGTAATAATGATGGAGTATGTCAACCCAAGAAATCCCTGGACTCTTTCTGCAATGACACTTCTGAATGTCTGGTGTAAGATGAAAATGCAAAGACAGCTGAGTGCAATGGACAGTCATCTCAGTTGTCCTTGCATTTGCATACGAGGATGAACTAGCTGTTGCGTCTTTTCGAGCTGTCGCAATCCCATTGGATTGTGCACGGTTGACTCCATTTAGACCCCACCCACACAACAATTTACCTGGAGATACCTGGATACATGCACTAATGACCCATATCCCTATGCATGACAAATAGTATTATTATACGAGTGCATAGGAAATCCTCCAGATTTCCTATGCAATGGAACTCAGACTGTCAGACTCAGGACTCTTTGGCCAACTTTCGTCGTGGTGACTTGTCTTCGCCTCAGTGGCGAGACATTTTCTATAATTTTTGATTAAATCTCAGTAATTCAATCATTTTTCTTGTTATAGTCCATTTACTATTTTTGCCAGTAAAGCCATAAAATATAGTACGGCATAGTCTGCCTTTTCTTTTGCAATCACAAAATAATATTGTGTTATCTTCGTATATTTTATTGTACACCTACTCATCGTCTCAAAAGACATCGCGAAAAGAGTACCAAATACTTTTTTTTCGCCAGACTGGGTAACTTAGTAGTTTGTGGAGATCAACTGTCAAATGGAATCAAAACTTGTCATTGTCCTAATAATGGTATTCCTGACCGACCAGTTGATAATCCTGATTTCACATGCATTGAGATTAGCCTTAGAAGTTCGAATTGCTCTGCTCGAGATTCTTATGGCAATGACTGGTGGGCTGTTCCAAACGAAATCAAGACCCAAAAATGTCCAAGAGGACAAAGTGGATCCGCAACTTGGAAATGTCTATCTTCTGGCAAGTTTCAAGATTCCCAACCCAATTATGCAAACTGCACATCACAATGGGTTAATGAGTTAGGAAATCAACTTGATGTGCTGTTGGTAAGTATTCATTTATTACTATTTGAAATATGAATCTCATATCTTTGGAAAGGAAATTAAATATACCCAATAAATACATTTTCTAGTATCTAATTATATATAAAACAAACCATATAGCTCGCCCCATATTATGCAAATACCTGTATAATTGCTTGCTTCGTTTGTAATAATTTACAGTATTATATACATGTCTATTTGCTCTGCAATTCAATGAGTTTATGCCCATCCCTAATTTAATGTTTTGCGATAAGGAACCAGATAACAAGACCATCGTGGTTGAAAAGGCCAAAAGTTTTATGGATTCGATGAAAAGTCATCTGCAAAGACTGCAAACAGCTCTGATAGATGACAGCGACTTTTCCTCTGATCAAGATACTAGTCAATGATCAACATGATGAATATAATCGCTTCAAGAGTTGATGTCCCATTCGACATTGTAGCGAATGTAACGATTATGGCCTACGAAAATATCACAGCAGAAGTTTATGGCACAACCAACTTGCTTTTGAATTTTGTCAAACCATGGGAACAACTGTCGAAGGTAAACATTCATATTTGAGTGTATAATAATTTATAAATGATTAAATTTTGAAAGATAAAAGTAAACAAAACAATTTAAATAAAGATCTTATTTGTAGTCATTGGGTAATTATTGAAAAAGTAATATCAATTCTAGTCCGATCGTACGAAATCTTTTGTAAGCGTCCTCAACCTAATTAACGAACGCGGTTACCAACTTAGCACTAAAGTTGGAAACATCTCCATGGTCGAAAATGATAAATATTCAATCACTCACAACGAAAAGGCGTTCCTAGTTGAAACAGGGCTTTCTAAACTGGAAGATGTGAGAAATTTTCCAGCTAATAGTCGACGAAAGAAAGGGAAGGATTCATTCATACAACTGCCTAGAAATTGGGGAGGAGGAGGGGAAGGCAATTTCTTTTTTTCAGATTGAATCTGGACAAGAATTGTACGCCGGAGTGAAGATTGGAGTTCAATATGCAAAAACCAATATCCCTGCACTAATGTAATGTTTTTCTTATTACCATTTTTCCACTTATATACTTTAGGCAGGGCGTTTTAAAATTTTGAAATTGTTTTGCCTAGAGACTTTAAGAAATCAATAGAAAATGTTATATAATGTGTATTGATGGTTAATTATAATTATGAATGGCATGAAACGCAGCATTAATTTAGAAGTGCAGCGTGTTGACTATACAAAATCGATAAACGGAGAGGAGACTTACTAGGGTTTAATGTGCAGAATAAAGAAGCAACAGTTTCCTTCCAAGGTAATCAATACATTACATTTTGGCATTGTTGAAAGTATCTATCTCTATATTAAACGGTGAGTTATTAAATTTTTATATTTTTTGAAGATGGTGAGCGAATTTATGTGACATTTAAATATGATTCGGATTCATGGGGCGAAAAACCAAAGAAAATTCCCAGAAAGCTTCACGAAGGAGAACAACCTAAAGCCGCTGCTGGAAGCGCTGAGTGTGTCTATTTTGATGAAGAACACAAGTTAGTAATGGTCGTACGCTTAACGACTTACATTTATACTCATACGCAATATAAAGTAAAACTTATTCATACTCATTAGTTACAAACAGGGAAAAAAGTAAGCCTTTTTAGCAAAAAAGGTAAAAACTACTTTTTCTTAGAAAGCACTCCTTTTTTCCTTTTTTACATTATTTACATGTAAAGTGGAAGTAAATGGGGGTAAGTTTCTACATCAGAAAAGGTAAAAGGCAAAAAGGGACTGCTTTTCTAAAATCGTACTATAGGCAAAAAAGGTCATTTTTGTTCTATGGTTACAAAAGAAATTGGAAACTAGGATTTAGCCCAAAATATAATACTTCTCAATCAACAGTAATCAGAGATTTTCATTAGAGACAATTCTGAGATCACATTGTACAACTACATTTTGTTTAAATTAGTATGTGGTCATCAGAGGGAAGTCAATTAGAGGAAACCAGCACGTTTTCTACTACTTGGTCTTACTCTAGATCGGGTTACTTTGCTGTCGCAACGCAACTCAATTTGACGAATATGTGGTAATTTGAAGCAGTCTTATTCTACCTACATTTTTCCGATAGTATTTCACATTAAATTGAATTTACACAGGGAAAACCCGCTGGACTTGAAGCTGTGTCAATATTTTTCCCTGTCGTTGGTTCAATGCTACAGTTAAGACAAGCAATGGTGAAGCCTACATCAGTTACGACAGATGACGATAACATTGCTAAGCCTATGAAAATGTTCATGATAACTATAATGGCGGTTAATAATTTGTTGCTCAC
Source organism: Tomocerus qinae (assembly GCA_020055645.1). Taxonomy (NCBI): domain Eukaryota; kingdom Metazoa; phylum Arthropoda; class Collembola; order Entomobryomorpha; family Tomoceridae; genus Tomocerus; species Tomocerus qinae. Next base: position 23,212,563 of record CM034546.1, on the reverse strand, counting down.
CGCGTTCGTCGATAGGAATTACTTTAAACTTAGCGATGTAAGAGAAGCTACTCACAAAAGGCACGATGAACAAAAGAAGTAGTTATTAGAGATGATGTATAATATTAACATTTTTTCCGACAGGGTTAGTGTTACAGGGTTAGTGTACTTGCATAAAAAGAGACAACAATGCTTCAACAAATTTTATCGCTAAGTTATTTTTTAAAAACGAAAAATTAATGTACATTGTGGTCAGTTTTGGAATTGCTACTTTCATTGTATTTGTTACTACCATGGTTGGAGTTGGAGCAGGAAGTCACAATCAGGTTTATGGAGGAGATTTGTAAGTATTTTTGGTATTTTGCTTTATATTTCTCATTTCTTAAATTTTAGTTTATAAGTAAATAAATATTTTTTAGTTGTTGGCTTGGTGGTAGTTACATTTGGGCTCTATTTGCACCTGGAATATTGGCAGTCGTTGTAAGAATAACTTTTCTAATTTACGTTTTTCACTTTTTTAAGTTTTACAATTTTTTATTGGGTATTTGTGTTCGTAGGTCATTTTGATTGTGCTATTCATATTCAATAAACAAATTAAAAATGAATTACAGACAATACCGTCTAAAGAAAATAGAAACGCGGAAGAAACTGAAAAGGAAGAAGCGCTAAACAAAGCCAAGTAAATAAATATTTTGATGAGGATTAAATCGTTAAAAATGTTTAGTATTGAGTCACTGCAAGGCTTAAGAGTTTCACCACAAAAGTATTTGCTTACTGAAACTTATGCAACTGTTTTTGCAACCCCCTTCAAAAACAAATTGCAAAAATAGAAAAGGACTCAACTTTGAGGATATCGCACAGGGCCCAGCGGGTACCAAGCGCCGCCTCTGACTGCCAGTCTAAACCAAAAAATACTATAAATTAATTCCAATTACTTTATATTGAATGAAAAAAATAATTATCGTGTTTTAATTTTTTATCAACAGAAATAAAATTGAGCACAATTTGGTGTTTAGCATTTTGTTGGGAGTTACATGGCTTGTCGGATATTACGAATTGGGACCGAATTATATGGACGCCCCTGTTCTACAATGTTTGTTTCCTATTCTATTGTGTGTTAATATATGAGTGAATGCTGAAGAAAATTTATATTTTTATACCTATGCTGCTTATCGATCTAATATCTTTTTCTTTATGTCGTATAGGCTACATTTTCCTTTTTGTTTGATGAAGACAAAAGTATTAGAGATATTCTCCTCTGTGCAAAAAACGAAAAAGTAAAAGATGACAAAAACAATAATGTTGAAGGGAAAAGTAAGGTAAGTTGTAGTCTCTTTTGTTTCAAATTCCATTACACATTTCTTGATCACAACAGATAAAGTTAAATTATATGTACTTGATATTTATTTTTCAAGAAAACTTAATTATCATAGTTCATTACATGATTTACCTTCATTTTACTATTTAATATAAGGCTAATGATAAAGTTGTTATCACTGTTTAAGGTTTCGACTGAGGATAAGGATGAAGACTCAAGTAACTTTGATACCAACTGAGCACCGTTACAAAGAAAACATTTTAGCATCAGACGTAAAAGCCAAAACCAAGAAAACGAAGATTCAACTGCTTGATTCAAAAATATAATTTTACTACTATTAAAAATTCGTCACACTACAGTAAGGAAAAAAATAAATATACAGTTTAAAGTGGAATCTTGTTAATAATTCATTAAATTTAGGGTAGCAACAGAAATTTTACTTACATTCTTCAAAATTGTTATCGAATAAATTGGCTAATGGCAAGTTTACACACTTAAACATGTAGATAAATACATTTTTGAATTGCAGAGTTCTGAAAATTTGATAATTTTATTAGCGTGGATACATTACAAATAAATTTGAGTATATAACTATTGCCTACAAGTAACATTTTCCTATTATTAATATTTAACTGTAATTTATTTTCTATCATCCATTTATTTACACTGTTAATAGATCTTCCACTAGCTTAGCCAATATAATATAGCAATTGGGTCATTGGGTCCCCTGATATTAGATATAAAACAGGGAGGGACGTGATGCTTCAACGGCGTAAATCAAAAATATAATTTTATTAATATTATTATGAAAATGCCTATACGTCACATAGTGGCAAGTAAAGAAATAAATGGTCAATTTTAAAGCAGAATATTGGATAGGAAAAATCCAGAAGTGACAATTCTTTAGATTGCAAATACGTTGTCCAACTTATGCAAATATGAAGGCAGATGGAGTGGGGAAGGATAGCCATTTGAATTAAGTGGCTATAATGCTAATGCTAAGCGCTTGGAAAGAAGGCGTATTCCCAATACCAATATACTAATGGAATAATTCATTTGTTGCCGTGACACTTGCTTTTTTAATTCTCTTATTGAATAATTAAAATCAGAGATAAGCTTGATAACACAAATAACTCAATGCAACCAATTCATTGTAACAGAGTTAAATTAAAGTTATACCTCGTGTATGTTACTATATTCTTACTTTCAAACATTAATTTCATACAAGATAAGAATATCAGTCAGGCAGGGCAGGGCATATTTATGCGATGCAAAAAGTTTGCATTGACAAACATTTATTATAATGAAGTGCAAGTTCATATCGTTTGCGGTGACTTTAGTCGTCATTTCTGGTAAAGTTTTTTTAATAATAATATATTTATTATGTAATTGGACGTAAAGAATGACTGAATTGAAAATTAATTTTGATTTCTAAGTTTGTACTAAAATAAGAACATTTTTATAAATAATTTTACACTTAATTGCAAATAAACTAATAAAAACCTAAGCCTAATGATGTATAAATGAGGGTTATGAGAAGAATGACTATAGGAAATGAGTAATCATAAATTGAGAAAATTAAAAGTAAATGCAAGCCATGCAAATTTTTTAATGTTTTTTCAGTTTTCCCCTCACCTTTTTCAAGTGTATATTCTAAATTTCCAAAATTCACAGTAGCTTTGTTTGCTAATCGGATCTTAGCGGGCGTGACTAATCAAAAATAACTATAATAAAATTTTGGCAGAGACGTATTAAGATCTATAATAGATGATTCTAAGATATCTTAACTCTATGATTCCAATAAACTTTTATAGTTACCAGGACATCATGTCAACATTTTATGCTTATCGGTGGATCCTTAGCCACAGTTGGCAAATTTCCGTACATGGTTCGATTCGATCCTTCGTGTACAGGAATCCTTCTAAGCCCCTATCATATTTTAGTGCCTACATTGGGACAGGAAATTTCTAATTGCGCTCGGCTCGGTGAATTTCATGCAGGAACTACTGAACCATGGACTTACAATGAGAAAACAAAACAGACTTTAAGACTTATTTTAAATACTGGAACGCAAAACTGTGTAGAACCAGACTTAACTGTGATAACCATGCAACGTCCTTTCACTATTGATGAATACGTGAAACCCATTGCATTAGCCTCTGAAAATTTTCAATTTCCAGGTAATATCCATTACAAAGTTTTAAATTCATGTGGAACATTCAATATCAAGAATAGTAAGCATTTATCCATCAGTACCAAATTTGAAAAAATATATAGATGTCATTGAAAAATTTTATTATAATCAATTATTACAGCGATTCCATGTTACTAGGCCACCAAAGCTGCAAATATACTTCAAAAATATCAACATTTTAGTTTATTTTCAAAATTTTATGCTATAATACTAACCCTAACATTACAGACTATCATTCATACATACACATATACATGGATTATATTATAACCACGTAAATATTTTGATTCATCAAGTCTTCGATTATCCATTTTGAAGTCACCTATGCATTTGCTACTTCTCCGACAGTCGATAGACAGTATATTATAATATTATACAGCACTGTCTGTTATGATAATGTTTTTTTGATTACTTTTGCAAAAATTAAATTGAAAATAATAACGGCTAGGACGTTATTGGTATTAATCCCGATATAACTCTTCATGTATAGATTGTTTCAAGTAGTTTTTATTCACAAAAAATTTGAAGGAAATTAATTTTGAATATAACAACGTGACTCCAAAAATTTCATACAAATTAACATTTTTGAATTTTTTGACGAATTAAATACAACATAACTTTTACCAACACATTAAATACTGAAGAGCGGTTATGGCATAATAATAACAACATTTCTTTCTTAGACTTTCACTAATTTCTCCTCCATAAATTTACACAAGATGTTTATGTTGCGCTTTGTGATGCTATATTATTATGTAATATCGTATTAATTTTGCGGTGTAGATAATGGATATATCGTTGGGTTTCCAAGAATAACTCGTGCGCCTCAAAATACAAATTCATCTTGGTATCAACAACAACATTTGATGGTTAATATTAACAATAAAACGTACTGTGAAAAATATGGCCATGAAATTTGCACTGGGAGTATTGAGGGTGGAGCTGGTACATGCACTGATAACTGGGGTGAAGGCAGACAAGATCTTATACCACTCATTTGTAGACTTGAGGATGGTGAAGACTATGAAGACATACTTTGTGGCTTACTTCAAAATGGCTGTTGCGGAATGCCCCATTGTCTAGATAGTTTCATTGATCTCACACGACCAAGTGTGGTGAATTGTTTAAATGAATTTATGATTTCAAAATCAAACCAGCTAAATACCCACAAATAAAATGTTTCACAAATGTATAATAAATTATTTATTTATGATAAAGATTCTTATGTTTATTTTTAGAAAAACTTTAAAGGAAATCAGAAATATACTGATATATTTATCTGCAAAAATCTGCGTTTCTAAAACAGAAGGTACATTCGAAATGAAAACTAACGACAATCCATAATAATGATCTTTATGAGATGAGATACAGCAACAGCAAAGCCGAGTAAATCTTTTCGATGTCACAATGAATTAAAACATGCAATTCAACAGCATTTAATTGACTTTCTGTGTTATTAATGGGTAAGCATTGTCACTGTTTTTCCATTGAGGTTGAGTGTTGTCATGCATTCCTATGCGAACTTATCCTCTAAACTCTTTACCCGTTTGACCTTATCACATTCTGTTTTTAAAGGATGAAATTATTAGGTTTGAAATTTCAATTTCATTTTTGACGAGTTTTTGCCTTTTATAGTCTCAAAAATTGAAAATACAAACGACATATTAAAACGCACATACTTATACATGAAGAAATGTTATTTAAAAGTATTTTAAAGGCCTCAAGATAATGTGGGAACTAAACGAAACATTTAAGACAATTTACTCTCTGAATTCATTTGTGAATTACTATATACTGACTGTGCAAAAGGTCAAAAGTTGGCTTGAGAATCGATTATAATTGTTTGTTTATCAGTCAGTGTTTAATATAAATTGTATCCTTACTAACCTAAGGAATACTGGTCATTAAAATATTTAAAGGTTTACTGATAATTTAGCAATTAATTTTTTAATGAATAATGTTAAAGTTTAGATAAATCAACTCAAGTGTTAATTCAATCTACTACGACTGTTTTAAAATACCGACGCCACTTTAATGAATTTAATTACTAATGGGTGCCAATATCATGTTTTTCATCGAGTGAAGTGTAATCATGACAAATATTTTTAACATTAATCAAGATATACCAATTTGTTTTGCAGATAATCATCACCGACATTTATAATATCCAACTGCTTCAATGAAATCATTTGAGATAAAAACGACTTTTGTAATAAACGATAAACATGACCTTTACTATAATACAGTCAGTAGTAGTGGGTATTAAGCATGTTTCCCTGCCTTTTGGTCTCATTTTGACTCATCTCATATATCCCATATAAAAAGCCATTTCATGGAAGCGCTACATCTATAAGCAGTGTAAGCCATATCATATCGCCAGCAAAGCATATCCCTATAGCTCCCCTCACACATGTCAATCCCTCCCCGCACGTGTTAACCCCTCCCACGCACGCAAGATAAACTTTAGCAATTCAATTAAATTTAAATTGCTCTCTTATACTAATAATATATATCCTAATAATAAATATAATATATAAATCATTCTTATATATATTCCATATACACATTGCACTTATGTAGCTTAACTTCGGAAATTGGTACTCTGGGTGAATAAAATTATTTAAGTTGTGCACACGTTGATGCTCTGGGGATCACAATTCAAGTGTTAAAACCAGTTTAAGCTGGCACATATGCTAAATGTATACATCGGTATACGGCTTGAATTGTGATGTGATTATGCACTATTATTTTTGACTGTTACTCAAATGAAACAAGCCTTGTTACTTGCCACTACTCTTACAAATTAGTTTTCTTAAATATAAGTACTTAAATGTTTTACAATTTTCAAAGCAATCAGTTTTAATGTTGTGTCAGTTTTATCAGTTTTAAAGATTAGCTATAAGTGCAATTGAATTTCCTTAATTCTGCGGTGTTCCTTTACCTCAATTGCTTTGTGTTATTCAAATAATTGCTTCGTTTTTCTAAAAAATTTGGCTAGAAATATTTAAAAATCTAGAAAGTGTTAATATTTCGTTTAAAACTTTTGTAGTAAATGCACATTTCCATTAATTTAAAATTAAAAACATTTGAAATAGAATTATTAATAATTGGTAAAATTAAAGTTGTTTAAAATATTCTACGGTGTCTGAATAAAATATAAAAAATTCACAACCTAACTATTTAGAGTTGTAATTGTAATCCCAGGGTCTACGATTTCAAATGCGTAAGTACAAAAAAATGGAATAAGTAGTAGTAGTAGTCTGGAGGAATTAAGCCAGTGGTTGTTGTAAATTATGTTTAACCTGCATTTTAATCGTGGGATCATTACTAGAGCGTTTATAAATTGAAACGTTAATTAGTTTTTACTTATTTCGACATCATTTTCAATTGTTTCTTTAAAATTCCTTCGAAATCAAATGCCTAATTACTAATTGGAATATTTTATGTGTATTTATTTGTAGAAAATCGACTGCAGTTACCAGAGTATAAAGTCGGCACGCCGTAAATTGATTTGATGTACGGCATGCCGTATATGCCGTAAATGCCAAAAAATGCCGTATATGCCGTAAATTAAGCAAAGTCGTTTTTTATACGTCGTTTTTGACAGGGAATAAATCCGATTTTTGGCGTTATTTTTTAGTTTACGGCATTTACGGCATTTACGGCATGCCGTACACTATTTTTGTGCGGCATTTACGGCATTTGCGGCAATTTACGGCGTGCGGCATTTACGGCACACTCGATACCTTGGCAGTTACAATGACGTCAATCAAAGTTTTGCACTTATTTCTATGGCTAGTATGCATAGAACGTAGTCTTTCTCAAATGCCTTGTAATTCTTCAAATGATTGCAGCTCGAATTACATTTGTGAATATTTAGACCAAATCGATGAGTGTTCCTGTAGACATGGGTTCGTAGAAGTCGAAGACTCTGGATGTTTAAGTCTGATTGGACAAGACTGTTCAGATGACATCTACAAAACATTTTGCAAAAGGGCATACACTGGAGCGGGATGTATTGACGACATAATATGTGATTGTGAGCCAGGGTGGAATCTAAATCCATTACTAAATGTGTGCATTGAAAATCCGACCAAGCTATATGATCCTTGTGTCACTACTGATGATTGCGAAAAAATTTTAGACACCATATGTAGCAAAAACCTATGCCAATGTAACAATGAAACACATTTGATTAATTTGTGGACAGAGACATGTGACCCTTTACCCACTCAAATTGGCGACCCTTGCAATTTTGACAATGATTGCTTACGACTTAGTAACTTTACTACTTGCCAAGAGACTCCATCAAATAGCACGTTTGAATCTTGCGAATGCTTACCAAACCATATAGTAGATGATGGAATTTGCAAACCATTATGTGACAATGGAAATTGTGAAGATAATAAATATTATTGTGACAATAGTCAGCTTTGTGAACTAAAAAAGTATATTGGGGATGTGTGTTCTGCATCCGTTGAATGCCTCGATGACAATTCTATTTGCAGCGGTTATTGCATTTGCAACGAAAAGTATAAACCAAACCCAGCATTTAATCTAACTTGTATTCCACGAATTTGCCCCACGGAAATTGCCTGCACTAATAAAGAATATTGTAACGGTGGATTGTGCTATCCAAAGTCAGCTATTGGTGAAAATTGTACTACTTCTGACAAATGTCTTGGGAGCCATTCTGTTTGCGATAGAATTTGCCACTGCCCCGAAAATTACAAGGTAAATCCAGACTCAACAAACGATGAGGTGTGCATTCTACAAACTTGCCCTGGAGATTTTTCTTGTAGCTCCGAACAATTTTGTAATATTGATGGAGTATGTCAACCCAAGAAGTCCCTGGACTCTTTCTGCAATGACACTTCTGAATGTCTGGGTAACTTAGTAGTTTGTGGGGATCAATTGTCGAATGGAATCAAAACTTGCCATTGTCCTAATAATGGTATACCTGACCGACCAGTTGATAATCCTGATTTTACATGCATTGAGATTAGTCCTAGAAGTTTGAATTGTTCCGCAAGAGATTCTTATGGGAATGACTGGTGGGCTGTTCCAAACGAAATTAAATCAAGAAATTGTCCAAGAGGACTAACTGGCACTGCAATTTGGAGATGTCTACCTTCTGGCAAGTTTCAAGATTCCCAACCGAATTACACCAACTGCACAACAAAGTGGGTTATCGATTTAGGAAGTCAACTTGAGGAGCTGTTGGTAAATATTCATTAATTACTACTTGCATTATTAATTTTAAATCCTCGAGGAGAAACTTAAATATATGCCTAATTAATATATTTTCTAGAATTTAATTATACACATATTAAGCTTAGTAACCCTCCCCAGTTTTAGCATAGCAACAATTATTTATCCCTTACTGTGCAACTACCTTTATAACTGCTTGCTTAGTTTGTAATAATTTAAAATACTATATATCTATTCTGACTTGTAAATCTTCTACTTGTTTGTTTTGCATGAAGGCCCCAGATAACAAGACCATTTTTGTTGAAAATGCCAAGGTATTTATGAAATTGATGAAAACCAATCTACAAACAGCGCTGATAAGTGACAGCGACTTTTCCTCAGACCAAGATACTGAAAATCAATTTTATGGTCACGAAATCCAGTCAATGATCAATATGATGAATATAATCGTCTTAGGAGTTGTTGTACCATCCGACAGTGAAGCGAATGCAACAATTATGGCCTACGAAAATATCACCGCAGAAGTTTATGGCACAACCAACTTACTTTTAAATTTTGTCAAACCATGGGAACAATTGTCTAAGGTAAATATTCTCATTTCAAATTGTAAGTTTATAAGTGATAGATTATATTATATACTTAAACAAAATTTTGTAATCTTGGCTTCTATTTGTATTCATTGGGCAAATATTTTTTTAAACATATCAATTCTAGTCGAATCGTACGAAATCTTTTGTAAGCGTCCTGAACTTAATTAACGAAGGCGGTTACCAACTTAGCACTAAAGTTGGAAACATCTCCATGGTCGAAAATGATAACTATTCAATCACTCATAACGAAAAAGCATTTCTAATTGAATCAGGGCTTTCTAAACCGGAAGATGTAAGAAACTTTCCAGCTAATGGTCGACGAAAGAAAGGGAAGGATTCATTCATACAACTACCAAGAAATTGGGGAGGAGGAGGAGAAGGCGATCTCTCGTTTCTGATTGAATCTGAACAAGAATTGTATGCCGGAGTCAAAATGGGAGTAGAATATGCAAGAAAAAATATTCCTTCAGAAATGTAAACACTTTTCAATATTCCGATTTTAGAAATTCAGGTCTTATAATTAGAAGTTACGTATCTGTCGGTCTGTGTACCTATTTCTCTACGTAAAACATATGAATCATTTTCAAATTTGATCTTTCGAACCTCTTTTTACCTTCTCTCTGTTACACAGTTTATCATTATTATTATTATTATCAATTTGATTTAAAATTTTAGATAGAGCATAAAAGCTATTTTTGTGGGCCTGTATATAAATTTCAGTGAAATTGTGTATAATGTGTATTGATGTTTAATTATAATTATGATTGGCATGAACTAACAGCATAAAATTAGAAGAGCAGCGAGTTGACTATACAAAATCGATAAACGGAGACTTACTAGGGTTTAATGTGCAAAACGAAGACACAACAATTAATTTCGAAGGTAATCATTACATTAAATTTTGTTTCTAATATTGAGAGTCTCTATTGCAATGGAACGGTGAGTCATTAAAATTTTCTACTTTCTAAAGATGGCGAACGAATTTTTATAACATTTAAACACAACTCGGATTCATGGGGCGACAAACCAAAGAAAATTCCTAGAAAGCTTCACGAAGGAGAACAACCAAAAGCCGCTACTGGAAGCGGTGAATGTGTTTATTTTGATGAAGACCGCAAGTGAGTAATTGTCGTAGGCTTAAAACTTTTTCTGAACTTTACTGCCATAGTATACAATAAATACTTAAGAAAACAATATAAAGTCCAACTTTAGATACATTAAATAAAAATACATTAAAAGAAAGCATAATAATTGTAATATCAATCAATAAATAATTTTCAGTATTTAGTATGAAGAAAACATACTAATCGTCAATTAACAATTACTAAAGATTTCAATTAGTCATTTGTGGGGTTTTATTCAATTAAAGTTTTAATTAGTATGTGGTCATCAGAGGGAAGTCAATTAGAAGAAACCAGCACGTTTTCTACCACTTGTTCTTATTCGAGGTCTGGTTACTTTGCTGTCGCAACTGAATTTCATGAATATGTTGTAAGTTGCAGCAGTAGTATTATTCTACTTACATATTTTCAATAGTATTTTAAATTAAATTGAATTTACACAGGGAAAACCCGCGGGACTTGAAGCTGTGACAATATTTTTCCCCGTCGTGGCTTCGATCATTGAGGTAATAGTAGCAATCAAGAAGTCTAAATCAGAAACGACAGGAGACGAGACTAATGATGAAATTGCACAACCTATGAAATTGTTCATGATATGTACAATGGCAGTCACTAATTTGTTGCTCACCGCGTTTGTCGACAGGGACTTCTTTGATCTTAGCGATGTAAGAACAAGAACAAGTTATTAATGCACTAATGCGCTAAGAGCAAAAAAGATTTTCTGGAAGTGATTATTGTAGATGACGTATAATAAGTAATATTTTCTTTGACAGGATTGGTGCTATTTGGTTGGGATGCTTTCCCATTTCCTTGTCCTTGCCACTTTCACCTTTTTTGTAGCTGCGTGTATAAACGTCTACTTTACCACTTGTAAAACACAAGGCAACAATGCTTCAACAAATTTTATCGTCAAGTTTGTTCTTACAAATGAAAAGTTAATGTACATTGCTGCAACTTTGGGATTTGCCACTTTCATTGTATTCATTACTGCTATGGTTGGAGTTGGAGCAGGAAGTCACAATCAGGTCTACGGTGGAGATTTGTAAGTACTTTTAAGCTGTATATCTAATGTTTACTAAATGTAAGTTAATTAAAATATTTTTTAGTTGCTGGCTCGATGGTAGTTACATATGGGCTCTCTTTGCACCTGGAATATTTGCCGTATTTGTAAGAATATTTGTTTTAATTTTTTAATTTGATAAAATCAATGTTGTTTACTTATTTTTTTTTAATGCTTAGGTTTTTGTGTTTCTAGATTATTTTGGCTGTCTTCTACCTCTTTAATAAACAAGTTGGGGAAGAGTTACAGACAATAAAGAAAAATGGCAATACGAACCAGACAGAAAGAGGAAAGGCATTAAATAAAGCCAAGTAAATATTTTTCATGCATAGTTAATTGCCCAAATTCAAATATAAATATCTCTAACATAATTTTTCAGAAGTAGCATCTGGTTCCTAATTTAGTTCAGGAAACATATATTAAAGGATATTTTCTCCGAAAATTTAAAATAGTTCAAATTTTGGGTGGTATTTAAATTACAGTAACTTACGATTGTAATCTGTAATATTCTTGCCAGATGTAACTTTTATATTTAGTTTTAATATACCAAACAAATTTCGCCTGTCAAAATAATTTTGTAAGGCTAAGCGAACTAAATACTCTTATTGCATTAGTTTATCTGTTTTTCGTTGACTGCAAAACGAGGCTTTGTTTTTGTTTTTAGTTAATTTTGTATCCACAGAAATAAAATTGAACACAATTTGGTGTTTTGTATCTTGTTGGGACTTACATGGCTTGTCGGATATTACCAATTAGGACCAAAATATATGGACGCCCCTGTTTTACAATATTTATTTCCTGTGCTATTTGCTGTTCAGGTAAGAGTTGAATGCTAAAGTCAATATCCATTTTAATAACTTGCTGCTTATGGATTGGAACTGCTTATGCTTGCTTAATTGTTGCTTATTGGTATAAATTGCTTATGGATTACACCACTGGAAATTATTTTTATTTCGTAGGCTGCATTTTTGTATTCGTTTGATGAAGACAAAAGCATTAGAGAGATCATCCTCTTTGCAAAAAAGGAGAAAATAGAAGACGATAAAAACAAAAACGTTAAAGGAAAAGTAAAGGTAAGTTGTAGCCTCTAAGTTTCATGTTCCATTATTCTTTATGACGACAGTCCACAGATGAATAATTAATCCGCATAGCATTATTGATATTATTTCACTGGGCGTTTACTTTTCATATAATATAATTGTCGTAGTTTCGTGTTGTAGCGTTGTGGATTAGAAAAAATTGTTTACAATTTTCTCCATATAAAGTAAATTACTAAAAACATAAATCAATAAAAATTATTTCATAGATTCGTTTAAACTATCTAATTTCCAAATACGGTCTTAATTGTGTAGTCTATGCATTATAATTATTTTGTTCATTGGATGATTAACGAACGCTTACCTATTTGATGTAATTCTAACAGCAAAGTTTTTGTTAATGTTTAAGGTTTCGGCTGAAGGTAATGATGAAGAATCTAGTAACCTTGACCTGAATGCAAAAGAAGGGCCGCCACAAAGAATACATTTCAGCAACAGACCTAAAAGTCAGTACAGGAAAAAACATGAAGGGTCAACTGCGTAATTTAGAAGTAAAATTTTGTTAGTATTATGAAATATTAATCACAGGCAATAATTAATCAATTTTGATTTTCTGTTAATTTTCATAGTCAACAGAAAAAAATTTATTAATACTTTTTTTCATAGTCAACAATTATCAATTTTAATTTAATTTTGATTTTTCAAATGATAGTTTCGTTGCCTTATAGAATCAATTTCTGAAATTTTAATATGCCGTAGCTACATATATAAAGACTCCATTCTGAAAGGTTGATCAAAATCCGTACACTCGGTTTTTTGTTACGTGCGAGTACTTTTCGTCTACCAAAATGTGTACATGGTAACCTTTACTCAGGCGAGCTTCTGTTACGGCTTGTGTGTTAGGGGGAGAGCACAGCTACTAATATTGATTAGTAGAGCTATGCTACCGCTCAAGCCGCGAGGGCTTACTTGCAGTGACTCCCGGAACAACTTTACTAAGTGTACAGACTTATACAAAGAGACTTAGTGAAGAGTACTGAACCATGAGACGGAACGACTCAACACTGTCCCGCAACTCGATCTGGTGAGCAGGCAGAGAGGGACCGGGACATGTAAGCCGACCACCAGTGACCCCAAGCAAATCACTTATGGCAGTCTACTTCAACCCACCTTATCACCACATGTGCATCCCATTGTCCAGACTTGTGCTAGGTAGAACTCGTAGCACGTATACAGACCAACAGAACAATCCATACACTACAGTCAGGGCATTGATAGATAATCATATTGTCACTAAGATAGGCAAATCAATGCTAATAACGAATATACGGCAATGACAGCTTCTCCCAGCTCCAGACTACTACCTTTTAGACCTAAGGCGCTCCAGAGATTCGAACTCCAGACCTCAGCCTGAAAAGGGGCTGTTTTAGATCACTAGACAGACCTGTACGCCCTCTGTTACGGCTTGCTGTAGGTTTTATATTTGGGTATTTTTTTATATTTGGGTCCGGTTTTATATTTGGGTATGTTTTTATATTTGGGTCCGGCTTTATATTTGGGTATGTTTTTATATTTGGGTCCGGTTTTATATTTGGGTATGTTTTTATATTTGGGTCCGGTTTTATATTTGGGTCCGGTATTTTTGGGTCCAGTTTTATATTTGGGTCCGGTATTTTCGGGTCCGGTTTTATAATTGGGTCCGGTTTTATATTTGGGTCCGGTATTTTCGGGTCCGGTTTTATAATTGGGTCCGGTTTTATATTTGGGTCCGGTATTTTCGGGTCCGGTTTTATAGTGGGATTCTACAAGAACACCGGCGCAGCGCAAGAAAATACGCAAAATAGTCTAATCCATCAAAAAGTAGAACCGTTTTCTGTCTAAAAAATGGCACTCGTCCCATATTTTTACAACAATTTACTACTAATTTTAATAAATCCATTTTCTAGCTAAGTTTAGTAGGCTGCGCCGGTTTTCTTGTAGAATCCCACTATTTTAGCTTTAGGTTTTAAAAAACTATATCCGGTTTGACTGGACCTCCCGGCCCAAGAGACTGTTGTTTATATTTAAAATGCATTTTCAGACTCCGGCCCATGAAAATGTTAAGTGACGTCATAGTATAATAAAAAATAATAGGCAAAATATAATTGATGTAAGCTCGTAATTTCCAGATCAAGTTATTGTATCTGAAGTTTTTGAACCACAAAATGATTTTTTATAGGTATAAATCCTAAAAATGTCAATCGTATCAGAAACACAAAAATATTAAATCTGCTTCCGATAGTTGGAATAGTAACGCAGAAGTCTACCCGGTTTCGGAATTTCGACTTCCTTATCATAGTTTTCTTATGAACATTGGTTGTTTTACGAAATTCTGATTGTATATTTTGTAGCGCAAGCTACATTGTAAACCTATGGATTTATTAGGCATGATATAATTGATGTAAGCTCGTAATTTCCAGTTCAAGTTATTGTATCTGACGTTTTTGAACCACAAAATGATTTTTTATAGGTATAAATCCTAAAAATGTCAATCGTATCAGAAACACAAAAATATTAAATCTGTTTCCGATAGTTGGAATAGTAACGCAGTAGGCAACCCAGTTTCGGAATTTCGACTTCCTTATCATAGTTTTCTTATGAACATTGGTTGTTTAACGAAATTCTGATTGTATATTTTGTAGCGCAAGCTACATTGTAAACCTATGGATTTATTAGGCATAATATAATTGATGTAAGCTCGTAATTTCCAGTTCAAGTTATTGTATCTGACGTTTTTGAACCACAAAATGATTTTTTATAGGTATAAATCCTAAAAATGTCAATCGTATCAGAAACACAAAAATATTAAATCTGCTTCCGATAGTTGGAATAGTAACGCAGTAGGCTACCCGGTTTCGGAATTTCGACTTCCTTATCATAGTTTTCTTATGAACATTGGTTGTTTAACGAAATTCTGATTGCATATTTTGTAGCGCAAGCTACATTGTAAACCTATGGATTTATTAGGCATGATATAATTGATGTAAGCTCGTAATTTCCAGTTCAAGTTATTGAATCTGACGTTTTTGAACCACAAAATGATTTTTCATAGGTGTAAATCCTAAAAAATGTCAATCGTATCAGAAACACAAAAATATTAAATCTGCTTCCGATAGTTGGAATAGTAACGCAGAAGGCCACCCAGTTTCGGATTTTCGACTTCCTTATCATAGTTTTCTTATGAACATTGGTTGTTTAACGAAATTCTGATTGTATATTTTGTAGCGCAAGCTACATTGTAAACCTATGGATTTATTAGGCATAATATAATTGATGTAAGCTCGTAATTTCCAGTTCAAGTTATTGTATCTGACGTTTTTGAACCACAAAATGATTTTTTATAGGTATAAATCCTAAAAATGTCAATCGTATCAGAAACACAAAAATATTAAATCTGCTTCCGATAGTTGGAATAGTAACGCAGAAGTCTACACGGTTTCGGAATTTCGACTTCCTTATCATAGTTTTCTTATGAACATTGGTTGTTTCACGAAATTCTGATTGTATATTTTGTAGCGCAAGCTACATTGTAAACCTATGGATTTATTTGTCATGATATAATTGATGTAAGCTCGTAATTTCCAGTTCAAGTTATTGTATCTGACGTTTTTGAACCACAAAATGATTTTTCATAGGTATAAATCCTATAAATTTCAATCGTATCAGAAACACAAAAATATTAAATCTGCTTCCGATAGTTGGAATAGTAACGCAGAAGTCTACCCGGTTTCGGAATTTCGACTTCCTTATCATAGTTTTCTTATGAACATTGGTTGTTTAACGAAATTCTGATTGTATATTTTGTAGCGCAAGCTACATTGTAAACCTATGGATTTATTAGGCATGATATAATTGATGTAGGCTCGTAATTTCCAGTTCAAGTTAGTATCTGACGTTTTTGAACCACAAAATGATTTTTTATAGGTATAAATCCTATAAATTTCAATCGTATCAGAAACACAAAAATATTAAATCTGCTTCCGATAGTTGGAATAGTAACGCAGAAGACTACCCGCTTTCGGATTTTCGACTTCCCTATCATAGTTTTCTTATGAACAATGTTTGTTTAACCAAATTCAATTGACTATCAAAATGAAGACAAAAAGAGCGCGCGGTGTCTCAGCAACCTTTGGACCGATGTACCCTAAAATCAATAGTCCATAGGCATTGTTGTCTCTAACTTTGATCAACTTCCGACTTCGTTGGTACGGACGGACGGACGGCGTATGTGCGACCCTGCGACCACCTACGTACGACGTAGGACTGTGCGATTCATTAAGCTGCCTTATTCAGGCGAGATAAAATCGTCTCTGCACCACAAAAATACCGCCATAATTTATTTAGTGAATCCTTCAACCCAATTTAGCTGGTAAATGTATTGTAAACTTTTGAAAAAAGTCAGCAAAGGCTGGAAACAAAAGTTTACAACAAAAAAGAAGTTTTATTTTGAATTGAGAATTTTAAGGCATAAAGAATAAAATAAGAGTAAACTTTTTTTATTATAAACTTTTTGTACGTAATCTAGGGATAAACTAACCGCAAGCCATACCAGAAGCTCGCCTGATTGAAGCGAACCGTGTACACATCTTTGTAGAAATTAGTGATGTAATGATTAATTAAATCTAAAAATAATCAAAAGATTGACCTTGATTAATATTGACTAGCAAAATCAAAATCGAATAAATCAACATAAATTAAAACAAGATTAACATTGACTAATACCATCAACAGATATTAAAAATGGATTAAAATTCACTATTACAATCAGCAGATATTAAAAGTAGATTAAAATTGACCATTAAAATCAAAAGAAATAAAAATAGATTGATTTTATTTTCCATAACAGACAATGTTGGATTTTAATCATTTTACGGAAATATCTCAATAAGAGCCACGAGGGAGCGCCAGTGGTCCATTGTTATTGTCAAGATTGGTCAACATCCGTCATTACATTCGAAAGTTATCAAGGGTAGGGACAGACCGACGGACTGTGTGGTTTTATAAGCTAATCTGGCGAGGTTAACCGGGCCAATATGATGTGCTGGTAGTTATAATATGGTAGCTAATAAATATTATTCTTCGTAAAACTTCTTCGCCTTGTCTATTACAGGACCTGGGCCCTGTGACCAGCTAGTAGTAATGTATGATAGTTTGATTTCTATCGGGACCTGTTTGTAGATTTAAAATGCTAACATTTGTTTGACTAAATCAAATCTGCTAAGTCTATTGACTTGGTTACCAATTACGATTATAGTGAACTTATGTCAAGGCATTATGACGTCATTCTCTAAGATACCAAAGAAAGCATATGTAAATCGCAAAAAAATCTTCCAGTTGCAAGGACTGTTTGCACGCTGAATTTTACCTATGCCTAGTATGTAAATTGGCAGGAAAGCTAAAGATACTATGCCATGTATTAGGTAGGCACTGGAGCAGGCGCAAGCCTATGCATAAAATGGGTTATGGCTAGTATGTACCCAAATGCCGGCTGCACTACTTAGCCGGATACCTTGTGCATCAGAGATTCTAATTTTAACATCCATGACCTTTGACCTTTTATGAAGTACTCGGTTGCCGAAATATGTTCACATTTGGCCTTTACCATATCTTTAGCTTGAGAACGACACCTTACATGGGCATTTTTCGACGAAAAATGAAATTTGACCTCTGACATCTCGTAGAGGTCAACAATTTCGAAAATCCATTTCTGCTCATTAACCATAATTTATAAAGGGCTTGAATTTTAATCCATTAGAATTTTGATAAAAAAATTCCTTGTATGAAAAACCGCCTATTTCAAAATTTATTTCGTAATTTTCAAAGGGAAGAAATGCGAATTTTTTACAAATTCAAAAATAGTCCCGAGATATGGTAATGGTTGACATCTGGTACAAGTTTCATCCAAATCGGTTCAGTAGTTTCGGAGCTATTTCATATTCCGATTTGGAGGTGTTTTTTTACATAGCCCCTGAAGTACAGAAAAATTAATTTTTTTGACCAAAGATGTTAGTTCACTTTCATAAAGCGAACATAAAAAAGTACTTGGCAATGTTTTTTGAACACCTCGGGTTTTTTATTTTCCTATATCAAATAATTTCTGTCTTAATTATATTGCATGTGGTTGGTATTTTACGTTAAATAACATTAAAAACTACTTACGATTGGTAAGTGATAAATGGGATTCTTCACAATTTTCTTCAATAAAGAAGAAAAACCTACAGCAAGCCGTAACAGAAGCTCGCCTGATTAAAGGGGACCGTTGTAGAATAATAGAAATAGGTTTATTTTGATATTTATTGATTAGCATTAAGTATCAAAATAGATGAATGTTGACCATCAAAAAAAATAGAAAATCAAAGTAGATAAACGTTGATTATGCAAATCGACAGAAAATAAAAAAATTAATGTTGACTATCAAAATCAACAGAAAATCAAAATCGAATAATGTTGACTATCAAAATCAACAGAAAATCAAAATCGATTAATGTTGACTATCAAAATTCCTTATTGAGGCGAGCTAAAACGTCTGTGTACAATGATGGATTAATATTGTCTACCAAATGAAATCGTATCGCTTTTTTAAACAAAAGCACATTTAAATTTTCAATTTAATCTTTTGTACCCTCGTTTTTCGACAGCTGGAAGCAGTTTTAACAAAAAAATCACATTGTTGATCTTACTATTGAAAAAAGTCTAATTTAGAAACCTTCAAATGTTTTTATTGTCATTTTTAATTTCCACTAACAGGATCCGTTTTAAGTGAAAACCTTTATTGCGACTATAAAATTACCTATTAAAAGCCAGCAGAATAAAAGGGACAATTTGTAGGTTGAATATGTTAACCAATGATTTGAAAATTAATACTCTATTATTACTTGTTATTTTAGAGCAGAAATTCATGTTTGACAAGCATACAGATTTATTTTGGTCTGTGCTTTACAACCATTACAAATATTTCAACAAGTTTTCAATAAAAGCGGCATTATGGCAATCAACAGTAACACCGAAGATTAAATAATATATTTTTTCGGCTGTTATTAGCGAACCGTAGCACATATTTTGTCAACAATCAATAGGGATCGTCACAAGGCCATAGACGACGTTTTTGCCAAATTTCGTCAAATTTCGTGAATTCCTTCGGGAGTTATCGTGGGGACGAAATTGGTGTAGTTTCATCGCGCAGACGGACAGACTGTGCGATTCTATATAGCTCGTCAGGCGAGCTAAAAATTGAATCAAAATGGGCATTTTCAAAAAGCTCATTTCTTGCTTGGGTTTTATAGGACACAATACTGTAACGTGAAACCTCTTTATTTATGCCATGATTTCTAATGTACCGTGCTTTATATATTATAAGTATGCATGTTATAAAACTACAAGTAGCCCTACAGTTGTCCTTCTCATAGAAGTTCATGGACATCCTAGTTCAAGAGGCCGGCCTTGGTTGCGGAGTTCTTGGTGTCAGAGCCCAGAGCCCTTTGCTTACAATTTTGACCTTTTTCATAGTTCATGCCGTGTTGGTCCTAGTACCCTAGTTCTATCTAGATCAAAAGAAAACTAAATACCTATAACATGATGCAGTGTATATTGCTATTCGAAAGAAAGTACCAACTAATAATTTTCCTGCATCCGAGCCTCTATACCGCTTAGTCTATTTGTTCTCTTACACCCGTTTGTCTGGTTATTTAAGATTTCCCATTTCGAGGATTCATTTAGTATCTGTTTAGCCACTACCCAGATAAATGTCGTCACTAAATACAAATCGTTTCTGACAGATATTATTTGATATCTGAAAGTCAAAGAATTTGTGGCACAGTGGGTAAAAAAGGAATGTGTATTTTGGTAGTTCATAATATTAGGAGAAAACAACTTTCAGGAAAAAAATCATTTTTGCCCCTGTCTGGGGTAGGGGTGCCACAAAGGCCAAAATCGGAATAATTTCTACCAAGAGAACCAATCAACCGATTTGGATGAAACCTTTTTTAAAAATTATGTTAAATAGTACTCTAGAGAAGGTTTTAATAAAAAGTTGAAATTCGAAAAATTCAAATTTTAAAAAATAAATAAAATTTTGAAAAAATTAAATTTCGAAGAAAAAATTTTTTTTCGAAAATTCTGCAGGAATGAAATGAAAGAGCTCATAAAATAACCCAGTACAAAAATATAATATCTCCCATTTTTGCTGACCTGTACCTTACATCGGATGGCAATTATGGATTACATTGTGTTTAGGAGAATAAATACTTTATTTTGACTAAACGAATCAACAAAGTTAGAAGTAAACTTCCTCAACAACTAAGTAAAAGCATTTTCAAAAGCAATAATTTAAGATTTTTTGCAATAAAAAATTTTAAACTTCAGAAAATGTATTTGGTTGTCAAATATCGTTTATTTATTAAATCTTACTATTTAATCTTTAACTTTCCTTGGTAAAACAAAGAGAATCTGGCATAACTTAATGTTTCCAAACGTTATCATTCAGTATAACATCATTTGTGTGTGGTTATGTACGGAATTATAGATAACACCTTATAAGCCTACATAATGCATTGACTAGTGCCTACGTTATACACAAGAGATGTTCAGATAAGAGCCTACTTAATGCATGGTAATAATTTTTTTCTACCAAGTAGAATTTTTTAATTTTTACGGTATAATAATGTTATAACGATTTATGTTAGTTATGTATTTGATGTTTATTGACAAAATAGGTCCCATTATATGAGAAATAAATGCAGTTGTGCCAAGCTAATATACTTTCATTTATATTAGACCACTGATATAATTTACATGTCAGCAAAAATGGGAGATATTATATTTTTGTACTAGGTTATTTTATGAGCTCTTTCATTTCATTCCTGCAGAATTTTCGAAAAAAAATTTTTTCTTCGAAATTTAATTTTTTCAAAATTTTATTTATTTTTTAAAATTTGAATTTTTCGATTTTCAACGTTTTATTAAAACCTTCTCTAGAGTACTATTTAACATAATTTTTAAAAAAGGTTTCATCCAAATCGGTTGATTGGTTCTCTTGGTAGAAATTATTCCGATTTTGGCCTTTGTGGCACCCCTACCCCTGACAGGGGCAAAAATGATTTTTTTCCTGAAAGTTGTTTTCTCCTAATATTATGAACTACCAAAATACACATTCCTTTTTTACCCACTGTGCCACAAATTCTTTGACTTTCAGATATCAAATAATATCTGTCTTCTAGTTAATCAATTTTTGTTTCAAAAATAATTTTCCTGTTTTGCATACATCAGAATAAAATAAAATAGTCTCGTTAAAAAATCTTTGTAACGAATTTAAAAAATATCCACGAAAACTATTTCTTTGTTTTCAGTATTCAGTACACACTGTCTGAATATTTCCATTTGTCAAAGTGCTTATTGTAAATAAAAAACGTGCAGGATTAAAACGGACGAAAATGTTTTTTATAGTTTTAGGTTTGTGTTGTTTGTTATTAAATCCTGTTTTGTCAGCAGTGGGGAATGATAGTGGGGATGATTTAAGTGACACAATCGATTACCCGGTTTGTGTTGTGGGAGCAGGGTTGAGTGGACTGGGAGTTTCTACCTATCTTCAAAGAAAAGGCTACAAAGTCCAAATTTTCGAGCAAAATAATAGAGTGGGAGGGAAAATGAATACTTATCGGGAGACGGACGAGATTCAGGTGGAGATGGGTCCAGTCTTTTACATTTCAGATTCCAAATTCCTCCTAGAATTTATCAACTCCTTCAATCTGACGAATGTTCCATTCAACTATAGTGATATGGTTGCCTTCGATCCCAGTTCTGGAATTTTCCAGAAATATCCTATGCCCAGCACCCAGGAAGCGTACGAACTCGGAAATGCCTTGGTACGTTACATATCTGAACGTGCCAAAGTCAGCCACCAGTTGGAAACCGGGTATCTGCACGCAAACTCAGAACTATTCCAGCCAACCGCAGTCTGGCTGAAAAAACACAAACTCGAGCTCCTCAATCATGTCTTCAGTATCTTTGTCACTGTTATAGGTATGTCACTTTAATTTGAAAAGTCGTGTTGTCGAATATTTAGAAAAATTACAAAAATAGGCGTTCATCAGAAAATACATTTTCTAATGTGTCAAAAACAGTCTGAAGCTAATAAGCTTCACTCAATTTTTGCGACTTTGGACATTTACATCTTGTCGTACGTAAAATCAATTTATGGCGTGTCAGATTAAGGGGGCTGTTCCTTTATTATTTCGAAATTCGAAGTTTTGAAATATTCCGAAATTCGAATAAAAATATGCTTTTAATAGTAGCCGAAACCCATAGCCCTACTAACCGACGAGCTACCTGAGGATGCAACTACAAGACAGTAGTGCAATATACTCAAAGTAACAAAATGTTTACGTTTACATCCGAGTTCCTAATTTTGAATGGGTTATGTAGCTGTTTAACACAGGGAGCCAATAGCAACAGCAATCTGCAGAATCTTCATAAATGTAGCTCCTACCGTCCTACCACTTTTGGTGAAGTCAATGAGGATGTCTTTTGTTTAGCTCTCCTTCTTCTGCCATCAGTTTGCATAAGATAAAAGCGAGGGGATCAGTGGCTGTATCCATGACCACAGGCTTTTCCCAGCCCGTGGACTGAATGCATCCAGCTAGACTTCAATCAAACAGGCTGCCGAAAAAGGCTGACTTGGACACCTTGGTGCACATTTTGCACTCATGCAGTGTTATTTCGAGTATTGTCATTGTCGAATTGCACTGCTAGATCTCTGTAACCATGGGACCGAATTACTGTGATATAAGTAATTTTATTACATAGTGGAAATTCGCAGGGCAAATTGACTACACCAGCGTTGGCATAGAGGAAAGCTCAATGCTCTGTCTCATGTTAGTCCATCGCTTCAATCTGTCGGATATTCATGACCTGCAAATCCGGTCAAGTATAGGGCAGTTTACATTTCAAACTTTTTCATGCAACTCTCTTTGCTATTTTTGATTCAACTTCCTGAGTTTTACTCCAATTTTCTAATGAAGTACATTTTTTGAAAGGTAAAAACATTGGCTAGGATTTGGATAAGGAAAATTTTCGATTATTGTCTCAGTTTATATACAGTTCACACTTTATGTTGACTTCTGGATAGAAATTCAGTTAAAATTTTGAACCATTGCTAATTGCTACTCCTAAATTATCAAAAAATCAAAAGTTTTCCTTGTCCAAATCCTAGCCAATGTTTTTACCTTTCCAAAAATGTACTTCATTAGACAATCGGAGTAAAACTGAGGAAGTTGAATCAAAAATGGCAAAAAAAATTAACATGTAAATTGATAGTCACCTGAGTTTCCCAAATCGTATACACAATCACCTTAATACAAATTTCATTTATTTACTGCCATTTTACTTTAATTTTTAAAGACAATTTCCATTAAATAAAATGACAAGATTTTAAAAATAATGACGTCTACTTTTTTCTGACAAATTACATTAAAATAAAGACGGGTTTATTGACAGCCAATGATATATAATCCCACGAACCGTTGTCAAACAGATTGATTGGACATTTCCACTCTGTTACTTAAATACTCGAGTGTCCAATAATTTGTTTAATACTAGGCCAGAAATTAAGTACCAAGTGTCACTATGTGTGTGTTAGGGGGAGAGCACAGCTACTACTATTGATTAGTAGAGCTATGCTACCGCTCAAGCCGCGAGGGCTTACTTACAGTGACTCCCGGAACAACTTTACAGGTGTCACTATAGTCAATGAGGTTGTCAGGTTCATCGTTCACTTAAATTGGAATTTTTCTATGCTACTAAACTGCATTCGATATTCGATCATTTGTTTTCCATTTTAACCTAATGATTTAAAACCTGATTCTAGGCTACGGAGATCTGGACGACGTGCCTGCCATTTACTCCTTGCAGGTTGTCGACCCGCGGTACATAGTTAAAATAGGTCTTGGCCAGTCAGATGCCCTTTACGTACTCAAAGAAGGCTATGATGTCCTGGCCCGTAAAATGTCCGAATCACTTAACGTTCATTTGAATCATACAGTCATCCACATCAACAGGGAACTGGAACATCCGGTGATATTTTTTGAGGAGACGAAGGACAACGTCACTGTGAAAAACTCGATGAACTGCAGCCAAGTGATTCTCGCCTTTCCGCCCATTTACTCCAGCATGAAGAAAATAATGAATTTGTCGAAGGACGAAGAAG
The DNA here is from genome assembly GCA_020055645.1 of Tomocerus qinae. Taxonomy (NCBI): domain Eukaryota; kingdom Metazoa; phylum Arthropoda; class Collembola; order Entomobryomorpha; family Tomoceridae; genus Tomocerus; species Tomocerus qinae. Next base: position 23,187,815 of record CM034546.1, on the reverse strand, counting down.
ATATTTTCAAACAGGTCAAAATACACAAATACACCACATCAGCCAATTACATCCCCACTTTGGAACATTATGGGTATTACGAAGGGTACAAATTGGACCCGAATAATACTCTACAGAAAATAACTCCCGAGGGGAAGGGAGAAATCATTTGCTTCATGGCCAGCAGTTCACCAGTAAGATCCCTGTTAATGGTTAAATTTATGTACATCTAATGTTATAGTATAATACATACTATAGATTTTATATACTGCTACCTTTCAGGGAAAGGGACACAAAAAATTTTATTCCACTCAAAAATCAAACCAAACACTCTTTTAAGTTTTATCCCACTAAGAAAAGTAGTTTTCGCAGTTGTTTTACTTCGTAATTGTAAAATATTATTATTGTTTATAGAAGAAGAAGGGTATCTACAGCAGCTATCATTGGATTCGAGGCGATTTTGACGAACTTCCAACGAAAGCTGATATGGAAAATATTGATAGTCAATTAGAAGCTACTCTCAAAAAGATTAGCAAGGATGCGTACACTTTCCACAGATACCAGACGGAGTATTTCCCCCATGTAACTAACGAATCACTTGAAAATGGATTTTACAAAAAGTTTGACAGAATTAACGGCCAAAAGAATATATACTATGCCACGACCCTCCTTCGGTTCGAATCTATGGAACACGCTCTTGAGATGGCACATGATGTAGTTCACCGCTTTTTCTAATTCTATTTTATTTATTTGTAAATACTTCTAAATGTATGTCGAAATAAACTAAAATATTTCTAAAATATGGAATTAAATGAATCTCTTCAAATTAAAAAAATTATCCAAGTAGAACGCCATACCTAACTTTTTGTTTTCACCTGTTTATTGTCTGCTTGGGACGGTGAAATGATTGTGAAAGAGAAATCTTGAGCTAATGCAAAATTTCCTTTCAATTTGAGTGAAAGGACAAGGTTGGGAGATGGAGACGCGATGAGAAGAGAAAAATAGGTTTCTATGGACGAGGCGGAGACTACATGGGTATAGCGAATAATGTGGACTGTCTTTGTTCTTGTATGGAGAATTGTGTAGATTTTATTCTGGTTTGTAAGAAGTTATTTTATTATATTTGTGATTTAGGTACCCGTAGTGTAACCTCGTAAGTAAGTAATTATGCCTAAAGTATATGCACTTCTTCCTTTTCCTTCAGCATTTAAATGTTTAGGATTGTCCATTTACTGATGTTTTGTTTGCCCTAGTGCCCTAGTTCGATAAAAATCAAAAGAGAACGAAAATAAAAGGATCTACTCCTTGCAGTTTCTAAGAAATAAGCCAGCGAATAATTTACCTGCATCCAAGTTCACGCCATATGCTTGCTTAGACAATGCTTAGACTTACCTGTCTGAATATTTAAGATTTCACATTAAATTATTTTTAAACATCCAGTTAATATTCTAGGTCCACGTTGGTTTATAGTGGCCAAATGGTGGCCGACAAATTTGTGTTTCTATATTATTTATTTAACACTGATGGTTACTAATGTGTACTGTAAAATTCATGAGCCTTCTAACGAAGACTTAAGTAGGATCACAAAAAAGTCGATTTTTACATTATAAGCTCTGATACTATTACATATCACGGCTTAATATTCATTTACTTTATAAAATATTTAATGTCGGCTTTAATTTGAATTCTTGAATTGTGAAAATTAAGGAATGCTGATTTGAGTGAATCTTAGTTGTCATTTTACTATTCAATTCAATGAACCAACTTTGGGCAAACATTGAGAATTCAGAAATTGATTTATGTAATTAGATTGTTAGTGCTTAATTGTACAAGGAGCTTACTAATAAAAAATGCAAACCAAGGACGTATTTAGGGATGGGCTTAACGGGCTGAAGCCCCCCCCCCCGAAATCCAAGAAAAAGGGAATTTTTATCTCAAAATAGCAAAAAATTTCGCGCTCCGCGCGATTATTGGCCATTTTTTGGCCATTGTTGACTCATTTCCTTCAAAAAACGCCAAAAATTTTGGTGCTACGCGCGAATATATATACTTAAAATGTCTATTGGAAATCTAGCCCCCTCCGAAACTCAGTACTGCATACGTGCTTGATGCAAACTAACAGAAAATTACACATTTATGTTTTATTTTTTTTAGTATTTGTAGTTTACATGCTTCAAATTTAATTTAATTTACATTGTTCTCAAAATAAAAGTAAAATTTATGTCTTCATTTATTTCTGTCGGTCCTCTCGAGATCTCTCCCATGGACCCGAAGTAGAATAATACATTTATATGCCTTCTTTGTTTAAAATTCATTTAAATTGTCCTTAATAGAACGAAAATAATTAATAAATGAGGACTTGATGACGAAATAGTTGAATTGCCATTTAAAGGAGCAATTTTTCGCTTTTTTGGCAGCTTTGAATAGACCAAAGCATAATAGAACGACTTTTTGTTTCAAGGATCTTCTTGTTTCCCATAGAAATGCAATGGCGTATAAAAGTACAAGTGTCAAAAATATATAAAATATTGTACCGATATTTGAGTTACGAAATGTTAGAGCTGGCACTGAAGGTCTCGTCCAGCAAGTTTTGCATTCTGTGAAATTCCATCTGTTGTAGTATTCTAACCACAAGTTAAAAATTCCAGAGTGCATTAGAAAGTAGAGCTTTTGGCGAAGAAACAGTGTAAACATGGGGCTAGTATCAGAAATGATTCCGCAATAAACAGGGATGGATAGTAATGAAGTCTCGTCATTTCCGCGATATAATTGATGAATTGGTTCAACCCCGCCACTTTCAGGATTCCAGTTGGAGTCATTGAAAATCCGATGAAGAGTTGAGGATGAAAGAATCAGGGCAGATTTATTGCATGTGGCTATCCAATGGTAAACATTGTCTTTATAAGGGAATCCAGGATACATCTGAACCTTATCTTTAAGCTTCATCAACATTTTGATATTGCTTAAAGGAGTGGCAATGGAGTGTCCGTAATACTCTAACATTAAACGGATCATATATCGAAATTTAAAAGCTGTATCTGGTGACCCTGAAATAGAGTCTTGAAGCATTTCTTCAACTATTGCCCGATCTATAATATCTAATTCAAAATCTACCCGTTCTAATATTGCTCTGCAATACGATGAGTTGAACTGATTTGTGCCATTGAGCTTCAAACATTCCTTGTAGTAAGCATAGAGATTCATTTTTTGAATTTCAAGACCGAAATGGAAAGGATCAAAGTCATTTCCAGTAGAAATTTCCCCACTGACAGTGACTTCTGTAAGATTTGCTAACTGTTCCATGGATTCAATTATCTTTACAGGGCGTGGCTCTACTAAATCCGTAATAACGATTCCCTTGTACGCGTTGGTCAACACGATGAGCATTAGCGATAACGGAACAATGACCAACTTGATCCAGAGTATTTTATCCGCTTTTACTGATAGAGAGTAACTGACCTCTATCATAATATGACTATGACACCTTATTTCCCAATGTCAAGCACCTTCTTTTCTACTTCAGAGCGTTTACCGTATTAATCGATTTAGTTCCCCAGGGGAACTTCCATTTGGAGACCATTTTTTGGTCAAATATATTCTTATAGTTCCCCACATGGGGAATTATTATGATATGGGGAACTATATTTCGAATGGCAAATTAAAAAACTTCAATGTCAATTTTTTATATTATTTCAAAGCAAAATTAAATTTTAAATATAGTGAATGAGCATATTAGTAGGAATTTATTTAGATTTCAACGTCGTCGTCAGAGGATAGAGATACGTCCATAGGTTCGGTTAGATCAACATCCATTTCTTCGTCATCATCGTCATTCTACTTTACAAACTTTACCACTTTTTAGCCTTTTTCATCATCACAGTGGTAAAAATGCATTTAATGGTAAAAATGGTAAATTATAGTGAATACTTAGCAGAGATTCACAAACGACACATTAAAATAAGTTTTCATGCTCTATTTTTTCTAAAATAATTATAATTAAGATTTATATTTAAATGTTCACTGAAGTAGTGAAACAGTCGTTTAAACGACATTATTCGCTTGGTATACAACCAACTTTCATTTAATTAGAAAAAGTACTCATTTAATTAAAATTAATTATTTAATAAGTTAGTAAGGATGTGTTTGTCCCAATTAGTTGACCCTTTCTTGGATTAATTCATAGATTAAACTTTCGCAAGTAAGAAAAAACATTATTTTTTCTTACTTAAGATGTACAGAAACAATATACTACAAGGGGTCTAGTGGGTTATGGTTTCGTAAAAATGCGGCGAAGCCCTATAAGCTCCTCCCTTCATCCAATGACATGTGATACGGGGCACTGCGGAAGCCAATCAAAACAGATACGGGGCAAAAAATTGATTACCTTGTTTTAACATTGTTCTGTACATCTTATATGGATATTTTTCCATACGTTTATATAGTCTATGGGATTAATTAACACACATTAAGTTGAGCAGTCAATTTAAAACAACAATCGTCAGTGCAACGGTATTTTATGTATTATAGTGTCGAATTTTATTCAAAACTCTGTACGTAATTTAAATAAAAATATTTTCAACCATTTCTTACCATTTATATCATTTACCACTAATGTTTAATGTGGTGGTAATAACATTAAATACTATTAAAAACCACTTACCAATCTTAAGTGGTAAATAGTATTTTGTACACTGGTTGGCACGTATGCACTGACTGGGTACAGATATGCACTGGCTAAGTCCAGATTCACTGATTTGATTTGTATAATATAGTTCTTATGCCTTTAATTTAAGATTTTAGGGTGGGGAACTATTTCGATATTTGGAACTAAACATTTGGAGAGCCATATTTTTCCAAATTTATTCATTTAGTTCCCCAAGTGGGGAATGATTGCGATATGGGGAACTAAATCGATTAATACGGTATATTTAAAAGCGGCAATTCTGACAAAGTTAAAAAGAAATTCAGCCAAACGTTTAATTGTCAAAGGATGATTCACCAATTACAAAGGAAAAATCTTCAAATCGAAGTTTCTATAAAAACAACAAAACTTTTTATAAACTTTTTTTTGCTTTATAGAGAGTATATGTAAACCATAGATACAATATGCATATGTATATTATTATGCATTTATGCATATTATTATATTTAACGCATGTATACACGTTAGATTGATTAATTTTACTCCATTTTACAGCTGCAAATTAACTGGTATGGGACACACAAGAGGTTTGAGAGTATCCGGATAACTTGTATATTCTATAATATAATCGTATAAGGGAAAAAAATTCCTAGACTATCTATATCTGGTAGGAGAGCCTAGGGAACCTGCATATATTACGTAACGTAAAACCCCTTCGCCTTCTGTAACGCAACCACAAGTGCTGACTGTACTACTTCTGGGCATCGCCTAGCTCCTCCCATCAACTGCGGACGTAATATATGCATGTTCCTTGAAAGCAAAAAATCAAAATGCGCATGCTAACTCCCTCTAAACCACCAAATTAGTTGATTCATAATAGTCAGCAATTGTCAACAATCTCAACTAAGTGAATATAAAAATAAACATAAATTTTGTGCCATCGTAGCCATCCAACGGAAGAAGTCTGAATGACGGAACTTAAACCATGGATTGGCAGAAATAAAAAAGAAAGACATATAATCTGGCGGAAGAATTTTCAAAATAAGAAAATATTAGAGAAATGGAGAATTGAGTTAGAAAATGAAATATACAATGACCTTTTACTATATACTATACGTTGGTCCTAACAGGGAGGAAATCAAATGCCATCGATTGGTTTTGAAATTGCAATCAAAGAAACTGGCAGAACAGTGTCTCTCTGATGATAACGACGAGTACGATTTGGACGATTTTTATGAACAAAAGCAGCACACATTTCTTATTTCAATCATCTATTCATCCATGACTTTTGAAATTTATTTGTATATTCTTGTTACAATACTAATCCTCCAAATTAATAAACAAGACATAAAACAACCTGTAATTGTTATAAGTTTCGATTAATATTTCTTTGTTATTAAATGAAGTGCAGAAAACCTTCAATTTTTTTCATAATTTTTGAATTCCATATCCTATTTGAAAGATCCATTTTCTTGAAAATCTCACAATTAACAGCACAATTTTATAGGGTATGCAGATCCTATCACACAACAGTTCTTTGAGCAACATTGCCAGTCTCGAACGCAAGTTGCGCTCATATTTATTTTGCATTTGGTCTAAAAAGTTACAAACATATATTTTAATAGATGCTACATAAATGGGTCTTAGTAAATTGGTCTTCGAGCATAAGTTAACTGGTCTTCAGGCAAATCCAACTGGTCTTCCGGAAAAAGTAAACTGGTCTTCAGGAAAAAGTAAACTGATCTTCAGGAAAATCCAACTGGTCTTCCGGAAAAAGTAAACTGGTCTAATGAGTCTGAATGTCTGACTGTTTGCTAAATAATTTGTATAAACGTTACATGTTTATTAATCATTTCATGTGCATAAAAAAAGAATTAGAAATTAACAATCAATTAAAATTGAAATAGTTACAAGTGAATTATACAAAACCGCAGATTTAAAACATTGCCTATCACGTCAGGTATGGCAATACGCATCAATAGCGTTTAAAATGTCTTGTGTTGCACGTTGCAATAGTGCTTTTAATTTGGGAATGTAAATTAATAAATCTGGCTTTCTTCCCTTTCCATATGAATGTATCAATATGCTTCTTACGTGTTTCCTGTAAATCTCTATGCGAAGCCTTTCTGCACTAACTTATCTCTACCTTTCTAAAATTTTACTAATGTTATAGCTATAGTACCAGTGTACAAAATACCATTTACCACTTACCAGTGGTAAGTGGTTTTTAATGGTATTTAACGTTAAATACCACTACCTAAAAAGTAGGGGTAAGTGGTAAAAATGGTAAAAAATGGTAAAAATTGTTTCGTTTAAATTTCGTGTGTAGATTTTGAATAAAATTCGGTGCCAAAGTATGAAATAGCTTAGCAGCTGATGATTGTTGTTACTAATTGATAAGTTTTCACCAATCAGAGTTAGATTTAACCAATGTGGGCATTAATAGCTATAGCCCTTATTTGCCGATTGAGAAATTAATTGCTACTAAATTGCCTTCAAATCAATTTTAATTTGACGATACCAAAATAAATGCAATGTTGGTTTTAGTAATATTTACTTGGTTAATTTGATAATTAATTAAGGGGCTAATTGGAAATTATGTTTCATAGAAAATAAAGTTTTAAAACCTTTATATTTTAGGAATTCTAATATCTGTAGTAAGCTGTCTAATCAATCTCAAATATTTACCATTTTTACCATTAAATGTATTTGTACCATTAAGTGCATTTTTACCACTGTGATGGTAAAAAGCCTAAAAAGTGGTAAATTTTGTACACTGCATAGTACACAGCATCAAGTTCTACAGAAGTCTGAAGTGTTGTATTCCGTAATTTGCAAGAATTAGTTTTGGATTATCATTTAGCATACTATATTATACATCATATCTATAGTCGTCATGGTAATACCAGTTTACTTTTTCGGAAGGACCAGTTGATTTTGCGGGAGGACGAGTTTACATATGCCCAAAAGACTAAGACCAATTTACATAAGACCATTTTAATATACCCTGCTCGGAAATAAATATTCCCAGTTAATTATAACGAAACTTACATATCGTCTGCTTAACATTACTAAGTAACAAGCCATTTTATCATGACTGCTACAAAGTAACAAACCATTTTATCATGGCTAAGACAAAGTAACAAACCAGTTTATCATGACCGCGACAATGTAACAAACCAATGTATCAGGAGTTAGGTTTATTACATTGCCGCAGCCATGATAAAATGGTTTGTTACTTTGTCTCAGCTATGATAAAATGGTTTGTTACTTTGTAGCAGTCATGATGAAATGGCTGGTTACGTTGTAATATTAAGCAGACGATATAATCCTTCATTCGAATAAATCTTTATCAAGTTAAGAGGGATAATATTAACTCGGCCATAATTACTACCATTAATATAATATCAAACCCGAAGCTGTCAATTTTCTAACTAAATAAGCTCATGACAATTCATTTTTTTGCTACGAAAAAGTGAGAATTACTGGAGCACGTTGCGCAGGAAAACGATGTCGCTTATTCCGGCTCAAAGAATACATTTCGTCAGCAATATCATCTTCAAAAAATGACCTCTTTGAAAGTGTATTCCCTATAAAAAAATTATTAGATACAAAATAATTTCTGTAATGACAGAAATTATTTGATATAGGAAAATAAAAAACCCGAGGTGTTCAAAAAACATTGCCAAGTACTTTTTTATGTTCGCTTTAGGAAAGTGAACTAACATCTTTGGTCAAAAAAATTAATTTTTCTGTACTTCAGGGGCTATGTAGAAAAACACCTCCAAATCGGAATATGAAATAGCTCCGAAACTACTGAACCGATTTGGATGAAACTTGTACTAGATGTCAACCATTACCATATCTCGGGACTATTTTTAAATTTGTAAAAAATTCGCATTTCTTCCCTTTCAAAATTACGAAATAAATTTTGAAATAGGCGGTTTTTCATACAAGGAATTTTTTTATCAAAATTCTAATGGATTAAAATTAAAGCCCTTTATAAATTATGGTTAATGGGCAGAAATGGATTTTCGAAATTGTTGACCTCTACGAGATGTCAGAGGTCAAATTTCATTTTTCGTCGAAAAATGCCCATGTAAGGTGTCGTTCTCAAGCTAAAGATATGGTAAAGGCCAAATGTGAACATATTTTGGCAACCGAGTACTTCATAAAAGGTCAAAGGTCATGTATGTTAAAATTAGAATCTCTGATGCACAAGGTATCCGGCTAAGTAGTGCAGCCGGCATTTGGGTACATACTAGTCATAACCCATTTTATACATAGGCTTGTGCCTGCTCCAGTGCCTACCTAATACATGGCATAGTGTCTTTAGCTTTCCTGCAAATTTACATACTTGTCTATATCTGTTTGCTTACTCAATCTAATAAAATTAATCAATAGCATCGTTATGTTATGTGTTTTCAAAATAGAAGGCTGAGGATAAGAAAAGTTATAACATCGAAGTAAAAAGATGAGATCAATTATCAAATTTCATAAAAATTATGGCTAAATATTTAACTGCGTTGCCACTTGTTCTTGTAAAAAAGAATTTTTGTCATCAACTTCGTGTTTCAAAAACCACTTGTTGGGCTTCAAAACATTGCCAGTTTAGAATTAATGGCACTCATTAATATTTTTACTTCATACATAATGGTGGCAGAAAAAGAAACAGATATAGACAAGTATGTAAATTGGCAGGAAAGCTAAAGACACTATGCCATGTATTAGGTAGGCACTGGAGCAGGCACAAGCCTATGTATAAAATGGGTAATGGCTAGTATGTACCCAAATGCCGGCTGCACTACTTAGCCGGATACCTTGTGCATCAGAGATTCTAATTTTAACATACATGACCTTTGACCTTTTATGAAGTACTCGGTTGCCAAAATATGTTCACATTTGGCCTTTACCATATCTTTAGCTTGAGAACGACACCTTACATGGGCATTTTTCGACGAAAAATGAAATTTGACCTCTGACATCTCGTAGAGGTCAACAATTTCGAAAATCCATTTCTGCCCATTAACCATAATTTATAAAGGGCTTTAATTTTAATCCATTAGAATTTTGATAAAAAAATTCCTTGTATGAAAAACCGCCTATTTCAAAATTTATTTCTTAATTTTGAAAGGGAAGAAATGCGAATTTTTTACAAATTTAAAAATAGTCCCGAGATATGGTAATGGTTGACATCTGGTACAAGTTTCATCCAAATCGGTTCAGTAGTTTCGGAGCTATTTCATATTCCGATTTGGAGGTGTTTTTCTACATAGCCCCTGAAGTACAGAAAAATTAATTTTTTTGACCAAAGATGTTAGTTCACTTTCCTAAAGCGAACATAAAAAAGTACTTGGCAATGTTTTTTGAACACCTCGGGTTTTTTATTTTCCTATATCAAATAATTTCTGTCTAATATAAAAGCCACACAAACATTTATTTAAATTATTAACAAAATAAGTATTTCCAGAGTGTATTTTGATACAAGGAACTAAAGTATTATTTATTCCACATGCCACTGAGTTTTAAAAATAAGATTATAATAATATTTGACATTTTGAATGACTTTTTCTAATATTGTAACCATTTGTTGAAGAAATTTAACCATAATTAATCGGAACTTGCTTTTAGTTCCCAATTGTTCAACTTTGCAAAAAATGTTGTAGATCAACAGTGTAATTTCAAAAAATGTAATTTTAATATTCTTTAGTTCACTTTTAGTGGAAGTAAATGGCATGTATTTGTATACTCCCCAGAATAACGACAATGGAAACACATAAGTTGTGACTTACAAAAGGCAAATGGTAATTCATTTTCTCACCTTGACAAACGAAAACTACCAAAATCGTAAAGCAGAAGATCAACAAAGAAATATTTCCCATTATGTCTCCGTTTGATATTTTCTTCGCGTAAGAGGAAAATGAACAATATTTAAATCAGCTCTGTATTAAATAGAATAATGTATGATAAATATTTAACATATAGAAGGTTTATTGGGCCTTGTAACAATGCATCAATCAATGGTTTTAATGGACACAATGAACATTTATATAATGCTAACTGAACAATTACTATCATATTAATTAATATGAAACTAACCAAATTGTCCTTGGCAGACTTATTTCAAATTACACGTGGCAATTATTAATTAAAATCACTTTCCTTTTTTCGATATTAACCTTGTATATATTTTGAGTTTACAATAAAATGAACAAAATTCCAAATTAAATTTACTAAATCTTCATACTTCTGACTTCATTTTCTACATTTTATTGACATTTATTAGTAAGCTATATTTATTTGTGCATGCTAACTTTTATTGAGGCTTACTAATGTACCATTGAGAATTTAGTGGAATGAGATGTAAATAGTAATCATTAAAATCTTATACGTTCGACAATTGTCTCAACATCTTGGACACGTTGCCATTTAAGTTTAATGAAAAGGGTTTAAGGTTTATCCTTAGTAGAACATAAATAATAAATAAAAGAGGACTTGATGACCAAATAGTTGAATTGACATTTAAAACAGCTATTTTTTGCTTTCTTGGCTGCTTTGAATAGACCAAAGCATAATTTAACAACTTTTTCCTTCAATGGTCTTCTTGTTTCCCACAGAAATGCTATGGCGTATGCAAGTACAAGTGTCAAAAATATGTAAAATATGGTACCGATATTTGAGTTACGAAATGTCAGAGCTCGCACTGAAGGTCTCGTCCAACATGTTTTGCATTTGGTGAAATTCCATCTATTGTAGTATTCTATCCACAAGTTAAAAATTCCAGAGTGCATTAAATAGTTGAGCTTTTGTCTAAGAAAAGGAGTAAACATAGGGTTACTATCGGAAATGAATCCGGAATAAACAGGGATGGATAGTAATGAAGTTTCTTCACTTCCGCGATATAATTTATGAATCGGTTCAACTCCGCCACTCTCAGGATTCCAGTGGGAGTCATTGAAAATACGATGCAGTGTTGATGATGAGAGAATCAGGGCTGAGTTATTGCATTGAGCTATCCACTGTGTGGCACTGTTTTTGAAAGGAAATCCAGGATAAATCTGAACCTTTTCTTTGAGCTTCATCAATATTTTGCTAGTGCTTAAAGGAGTGGCAATAGAGTTTCCGTAATACTCTAACATTAAACGGATCATATATCTAAATTTAAAAGTGATATCTGGTGACCCTGAAATAGATTTCTGAATCATTTCTTCAACTATTGCGCGATCTATAATATCTAATTTAAAATCTGCTTGTGCTAACTTTGCTCTGCAATATGATGAGTTATACTGATCTGTGCCGTTTAGCCTCAAACATTCTTGGTAGTAACCATAGAGATACATTTTTTGAATTTCTAGACCGGAATAGAAAGGATCCAGGTCATTTCCAGTAGAAATTTCGCCAATGACTGTAACATGTGTAAGATTTGCTAACTGTTCAATAGATTCAATTATCTTTACAGGGCGTGGCTCTACTAAATCTGTAATAACTATTCCCTTGTATGCGTTGGTCAACACGATGAGCATTAGCGATAACGGAACAATGACCAATTTGATCCAGAATGCTTTATCCGCTTTTGCTGACAAAGAATAACTGACCTCTAACATGTATGCATAAAAGATCAAAAGAAATGGAATACTTTCATCCCTTTTGCAATATGTCACTCCGTGAACGAAACCAATTACAATGGACAGAGTGACAATGATTCCGAGCCAAGCGTAGGGTTGAAAAGGTCGAATGTATCCGTAGAAAGAGATACTTTCGTCTTCTAAAATAACACAAGAAATGAAATTGAAGGACTCCTCCATGATTGGAACTAAGATAACGGATGGACCAAAACGATGAGTGAAAAGTGACAAGGTAGTTCCTTCGAAGAAATTAAACTTCCCATAAAATAGAACTGACTTGAGGGATATAAAATTATCATCGAAGATTTTGCCCATCGATAAAGTAGAATTTAGAGATCTTTCCAATATAATAGAAATAATGGGAAGAGATATTTTGTGAAATTGTTCGAATTGATAAGATGTTACAAACGTATTAGTCAGAGGAGGGCCATAATAAATTGACTTGGATGGATATAGTGTTTTATAGTCATAATTTACAAGGAAAAATTTCTTCACAAAGTTACTTTTTTCTATGACATCTTTTAACACCATTTCACGCAGTGGTCGATCCATTCGACAGAAATTATCCGAGCATATCGGCCACATAGCAAACACATGTTGATCGTCATTAATAGTCTGCGGCCATATTAAATATACATCTTCGACATCTTGGACATTTACGTCTGATAAAAGCACAACAAGCCACGCTTTCTCCTTAAAATAGAAGTAGTCATGAACATTGGAATATGACTTTGCGATCTCAAGAACATTTTTGTCAACGAGCATGTACACAGAAGAATATTCCGCCCAGTTGTACATTACATTCGCTTCGTGATTCAGTGTTACGGAATTAAAAACTTCCTCGGAATGAGTGCTGAAATAACCTATTATAAGAGTATCTATATAATAGGTTGGATCAAAATTAAATGCAATATTGGCGACACAATTTAAACGAGTAGTTAGACGTGGCGATGAGTGTCTGAATCTATCTTTTCTGTCAAATTTTCTTTTGCATTTTGAGTAATAAGGAGATTTCCTAAGGTGTGAATAAAATACATTTTTATAGTTACACTCTTTTTCACTTTCGTCAAATTTTAGTTTAGTGAACGCGTAAGGAATGTTGATTTCTTGTAATTCGGTACTTGATAATTCTTCTGATTGCGAATTCAAAACTTTTGGTTGCAATATCAAATTAATGTAACAGTTTTCTTCAAGGTGGACAATATTCTTTAGTCTCCATCCAAGACACAATTCAGACACTAGTATAAGTAACCACAGCAAAATGGGCGACATTTCTTGTTTTCCTTGTTAATTAATGGGAATATTTTGAAAGAGTGTATCCGGATATGAATAATAAGTAGTGAAAGAAAAAAGAAGGTCAATTACTGGATATTAAACCTTATATAGTAAGAAGTCGTCTGAACACAAAAAAACTTTTTCTTAGAGTAAAAATTGCTAGCCGATTACGGGATAAGCATTCAAGTCACACTCACATTGCTAAGCAACGATCTATCAAACACAATTCGCGATTATTAATTAATTTTTCTTAGACAGTAAGAAATCGTTTGAACAACAATAAGTTTTTCTCAGTAAGACATGTGCTCAACTAAAGGTTAGTATTGACTTCTATTGGCTAATACTGGCAAGTATCCAGTAATTTCATCAAAGGGGGTCACATCAAAATATTTTGGTAAAATTATGACAAATTTCTAATATTTGGATTCCTATTTTTTTGACAAAAATTGGTAATTTACTGGAAATTGGGAGAGTACGGAGTACTTGCCCCTCCGGCCCCCTCTCAATATGTGCCTGAGTCTAATATTTTAAGCAGCTTACATTTCTCACGAATAACGTTTAATGATTAATGAGCATTTTATGTTTTAAGTTGATTGCTAAGTAATGCTTAAATTAATAAGCTCCGTATTTTCACTAAATAATAAATTGATATTCAAAGACAGTAAGCTATTAGGGAAGTCATGATGTAGAGAATATTTGGCTTGCTATTTTTTACATGACTATGTTCTTGTGGGAATAAGACTTAAATGATTAGTAGGTATTATTTTCTAGATGAGCTAACCCAAATACATGCATTTATATTTATCCCGTTTATTATAAGTTTGGTAGTATATTAATATCATAATATGACTATGACACCTTATTTCCCAACAGTATATCTATCACCTTCTTTTCTACTTCAGAGCGTTTACCGTATTAATCGATTTAGTTCCCCAGGGGAACTTCCATTTGGAGACCATTTTTTGGTCAAATATATTCTTATAGTTCCCCACATGGGGAATTATTATGATATGGGGAACTATATTTCGAATGGCAAATTAAAAAACTTCAATGTCAATTTTTTATATTATTTCAAAGCAAAATTAAATTTTAAATATAGTGAATGAGCATATTAGTAGGAATTTATTTAGATTTCAACGTCGTCGTCAGAGGATAGAGATACGTCCATAGGTTCGGTTAGATCAACATCCATTTCTTCGTCATCATCGTCATTCTACTTTACAAACTTTACCACTTTTTAGCCTTTTTCATCATCACAGTGGTAAAAATGCATTTAATGGTAAAAATGGTAAATTATAGTGAATACTTAGCAGAGATTCACAAACGACACATTAAAATAAGTTTTCATGCTCTATTTTTTCTAAAATAATTATAATTAAGATTTATATTTAAATGTTCACTGAAGTAGTGAAACAGTCGTTTAAACGACATTATTCGCTTGGTATACAACCAACTTTCATTTAATTAGAAAAAGTACTCATTTAATTAAAATTAATTATTTAATAAGTTAGTAAGGATGTGTTTGTCCCAATTAGTTGACCCTTTCTTGGATTAATTCATAGATTAAACTTTCGCAAGTAAGAAAAAACATTATTTTTTCTTACTTAAGATGTACAGAAACAATATACTACAAGGGGTCTAGTGGGTTATGGTTTCGTAAAAATGCGGCGAAGCCCTATAAGCTCCTCCCTTCATCCAATGACATGTGATACGGGGCACTGCGGAAGCCAATCAAAACAGATACGGGGCAAAAAATTGATTACCTTGTTTTAACATTGTTCTGTACATCTTATATGGATATTTTTCCATACGTTTATATAGTCTATGGGATTAATTAACACACATTAAGTTGAGCAGTCAATTTAAAACAACAATCGTCAGTGCAACGGTATTTTATGTATTATAGTGTCGAATTTTATTCAAAACTCTGTACGTAATTTAAATAAAAATATTTTCAACCATTTCTTACCATTTATATCATTTACCACTAATGTTTAATGTGGTGGTAATAACATTAAATACCATTAAAAACCACTTACCAATCATAAGTGGTAAATAGTATTTTGTACACTGGTTGGCACGTATGCACTGACTGGGTACAGATATGCACTGGCTAAGTCCAGATTCACTGATTTGATTTGTATATAGTTCTTATGCCTTTAATTTAAGATTTTAGGGTGGGGAACTATTTCGATATTTGGAACTAAACATTTGGAGAGCCATATTTTTCCAAATTTATTCATTTAGTTCCCCAAGTGGGGAATGATTGCGATATGGGGAACTAAATCGATTAATACGGTATATTTAAAAGCGGCAATTCTGACAAAGTTAAAAAGAAATTCAGCCAAACGTTTAATTGTCAAAGGATGATTCACCAATTACAAAGGAAAAATCTTCAAATCGAAGTTTCTATAAAAACAACAAAACTTTTTATAAACTTTTTTTTGCTTTATAGAGAGTATATGTAAACCATAGATACAATATGCATATGTATATTATTATGCATTTATGCATATTATTATATTTAACGCATGTATACACGTTAGATTGATTAATTTTACTCCATTTTACAGCTGCAAATTAACTGGTATGGGACACACAAGAGGTTTGAGAGTATCCGGATAACTTGTATATTCTATAATATAATCGTATAAGGGAAAAAAATTCCTAGACTATCTATATCTGGTAGGAGAGCCTAGGGAACCTGCATATATTACGTAACGTAAAACCCCTTCGCCTTCTGTAACGCAACCACAAGTGCTGACTGTACTACTTCTGGGCATCGCCTAGCTCCTCCCATCAACTGCGGACGTAATATATGCATGTTCCTTGAAAGCAAAAAATCAAAATGCGCATGCTAACTCCCTCTAAACCACCAAATTAGTTGATTCATAATAGTCAGCAATTGTCAACAATCTCAACTAAGTGAATATAAAAATAAACATAAATTTTGTGCCATCGTAGCCATCCAACGGAAGAAGTCTGAATGACGGAACTTAAACCATGGATTGGCAGAAATAAAAAAGAAAGACATATAATCTGGCGGAAGAATTTTCAAAATAAGAAAATATTAGAGAAATGGAGAATTGAGTTAGAAAATGAAATATACAATGACCTTTTACTATATACTATACGTTGGTCCTAACAGGGAGGAAATCAAATGCCATCTATTGGTTTTGAAATTGCAATCAAAGAAACTGGCAGAACAGTGTCTCTCTGATGATAACGACGAGTATGATTTGGACGATTTTTATGAACAAAAGCAGCACACATTTCTTATTTCAATCATCTATTCATCCATGACTTTTGAAATTTATTTGTATATTCTTGTTACAATACTAATCCTCCAAATTAATAAACAAGACATAAAACAACCTGTAATTGTTATAAGTTTCGATTAATATTTCTTTGTTATTAAATGAAGTGCAGAAAACCTTCAATTTTTTTCATAATTTTTGAATTCCATATCCTATTTGAAAGATCCATTTTCTTGAAAATCTCACAATTAACAGCACATTCTTATAGGGTATGCAGATCCTATCACACAACAGTTCTTTGAGCAACAGTCCCAGTCTCGAACGCAAGTTGCGCTCATATTTATTTTGCATTTGGTCTAAAAAGTTACAAATATATATTTTCATAGGTGCTACATAAACGGGTCTTAGTAAATTGGTCTTCGAGCATAAGTTAACTGGTCTTCAGGCAAATCCAACTGGTCTTCCGGAAAAAGTAAACTGGTCTAATGAGTCTGAATGTCTGACTGTTTGCTAAATAATTTGTATAAACGTTACATGTTTATTAATCATTTCATGTGCATAAAAAAAAGAATTAGAAATTAACAATCAATTAACATTGAAATAGTTACAAGTGAATTATACAAAACCGCAGATTTAAACCATTGTCTATCACGTCAGGTATGCCAATACGCATCAATAGCGTTTAAAATGTCTTGTGTTGCACGTTGCAATAGTGCTTTTAATTTGGGAATGTAAATTAATATATCTGGCTTTCTTCCCTTTCCATATGAATGTATCAATATGCTTCTTACGTGTTTCCTGTAAATCTCTATGCGAAGCCTTTCTGCTCTAACCTTTCTAAAATTTTACTAATGTTATAGCCATAGTACACAGCATCAATTTCTACAGAAGGCTGAAGTGTTGTATTCCGTAATTTGCAAGAATTAGTTTTGGATTATCATTTAGCATACTATATTATACATCATATCTATAGACGTCATGGTAATACCAGTTTACTTTTTCGGAAGGACCAGTTGATTTTGCGGGAGGACGAGTTTACATATGCCCAAAAGACTAAGACCAATTTACATAAGACCATTTTAATATACCCTGCTCGGAAATAAATATTCCCAGTTAATTATAACGAAACTTACATATCGTCTGCTTAACAGTACTAAGTTACAAGCCATTTCATCATGACTGCTACAAAGTAACAAACCAGTTTATCATGACCGCGACAATGTAACAAACCAATGTATCAGGAGTTAGGTTTGTTACATTGTCGCAACCATGATAAAATGGTTTGTTACTTTGTAGCAGTCATGATGAAATGGTTTGTTATTTTGTAGCAGTCATGATATAATGGCTTGTTACGTTGTAATATTAGGCAGACGATATAATCCTTCATTCGAATAAATTTTTATCAAGTTAAGAGGGATAATATTAACTCTGCCATAATTACTACCATTAAAATAATATCAAACCCGAAGCTGTTAATTTTCTAACTAAATAAGCTCATGACAATTCATTTCTTTGCTACGAAAAAGTGAGAATTACTGGTGCACGTTGTTGAGGAAAACGATGTCGCTTATTCCGGCTCAAAGAATACATTTCGTCAGCAATATCATCTTCAAAAAATGACCTCTTTGAAAGTGTATTCCCTACAAAAAAATTATTAGATACAAAATAATTTCTGTACTATAAATGCCACACTTGTGTGGCATAAACATTTATTTAAATTATTAACGAAATAAGTATTTCCAGAGTTTATTTTGATACAAGGAACTAAAGTATTATTTATTCCACATGCCACTGAGTTTTAAAAATAAGATTATAATAATATTTGACATTTTGAATGACTTTTTCTAATATTGTAACCATTTTTTGAAGAAATTTAACCATAATTAATCGGCACTTGCTTTTAGTTCCCAATTGTACAACTTTGCAAAAAATGTTGTAGATCAACAGTGTAACTTCAAAAAATGTAATTTTAATATTCTTTAGTTCACTTTTAGTGGAAGTAAATGGCATGTATTTGTATACTCCTCAGAATAACGACAATGGAAACACATAAGTTGTGACTTACAAAAGGCAAATGGTAATTCATTTTCTCACCTTGACAAACGAAAACAGCCAAAATTGTAAAGCAGAAGATTAACAAAGAAATATTTCCCATTATGTCTCCGTTTGATATTTTCTTCGCGTAAGAGGAAAATGAACAATATTTAAATCAGCTCTGTATTAAATAGAATAATGTATGATAAATATTTAACATATAGATGGTTTATTGGGCCTTGTAAGCTTGTAACAATGCATCAATCAATTGTTTTAATGGACATAATGAATATTTATATAATGCTAACTGAGCAATTACTATCATATTAATTAATATGAAACTAACCAAATTGTCCTTGGCAGATTTATTTCAAATTACACGTGGCAATTATTAATTAAAATCACTTTCCTTTTTTCGATACCAACCTTGTATATATTTTGAGTTCACAATAAAATGAACAAAATTCCAAATTAAATTTACTAAATCTTCATACTTCTGACTTCATTTTCTACATTTTATTGACATTTATTAGTAAGCTATATTTATTTGTGCAAGCTAACTTTTATTGAGGCTTACTAATGTACCATAGAGAATTTAGTGGAATGAGATGTAAATAGTAATCATTAAAATCTTATACGTTCGACAATTGTCTCAATATCTTGGACACGTTGCCATTTAAGCTTAATGAAAATGAGACAAAGGTAGTGAAAGTGTACTTTTATGTTTACGTTAGCACGAAAAAATAAATATTTTCCGTAAATATCGATATAGTTCCGCGTGGGAGGAATTATTTAGATAATACTACTTCGTTTTTCTAACAGTTCCAAAAAATAATTCCGCGTATCGAAATAATTCCGCGTAGCCATACATGTGTATGAATTTAATGTTGGTAAAAGTCATGTAAATTTAAAAATTAAAATAAATAGGGAAGTATATCTGTACTATTTTATGTGAAGAAACTTCAATAAGCGAGGTCAGTGGGCAGTTAACTGTTCATCAGAAAGCACTATATCAAGCTCCAGCTCTAAATCAAATGATCATTGAGTGTTTTGAAAAATCATTCCACGTATCGAAATAATACCGCATCCGCAGAAATATTTTTTTAGCATTTTTTTCAAGTGTTTGAAACATTAATTCCGCGCGGAACTATATCGATGATTACGGTAGATTTTACCTGTTATTTAACTTTTAAAGGAATTTACTTATTGCCGTTAACAGTTACAGTTATATAGTACATATATTGTCATAACTTTCGTATACTAAGAAAAGCCGCACAATGAAAAACTGCATTATACATTTCATAAACGACTATTTGTATTATCGTAAACTTTGCCTGGAAATATCGTAAACTATCACCGTTATTGTCGTAAACCAAGCACGTATCTAGAGGGGGGCCGGGCCCCCCGAAAAAGACGATTTTTTTGTCAAAAAGGTTAAAAATCGAAAAAAGTTGTGAAAATGTAAATAGGAGTTTACGTGGTTGGGCTTTGAGCGGGAGTAGAAAAGTACTGGGGTAACGAACGTCTGCTTCATTCAGCTTTTGGATCCAGTGTGTGTTCTAGTAATTAATGTATGTCATAAAAATAAATACAAGTAGCCCTACTCTTTCCTACCCATTTCCATACAGAAGTTCAGGGACATCCAAGTTCAAGAGGCCGTCCTTGTTTGGAGAGTCTGGGGTTTCAGGACCGCTTTCTTTTTAATGTTTTTCATCCACTTCATACCATTTTGACCTTGTTCATAGTTCATTCCGTGTTGGTTCTAGTGCCCTGATTCTATTTAGATCTAAAGAGAATGAAGTACTAAATACCTATAAAGAGATGGAGTGCCTATTACTATTTCGAAAGTACCTACAAATTATTTTCTTGCATCCGAGTCTCTACCGCTTATTATATTCTCCTATATTCATTTGTCTGGGTATTTAAGATTTCACATTTCGAGAATTCATTTAGTAGTGCTTAACCACGACCCAGATAAATATCGTAATAAACTACGAATATCGTGTCTGTGTGATCAATTTTTGTTTAAGAAACTATTTTCCTGTTTTAAGTTTATTGAAGTAAAATAGTAATAATAAAGTCGTTCTAATAAATTAGCATTTAACAACAAATCCAAGAAAATTATTTCTTTGTTTTTAGTATAAACCGTCTGAATATTTCCATTTGTCAAAGTGGTAATTGTAAATAAAAAAACCTGCAGAATAAAAACGGACGAAAATGTTTTTTACAGTTTTGGTTTTATGTTGTTTGTTATTCCACCCGGCATTGTCAGCAGTGGGCAGTGATAGTGGGAATGATTTAGTTGAGACGGTAGATTACCCGGTTTGTGTGGTGGGTGCGGGAATAAGTGGACTGGGGATTTCTACATATCTTCAAAGAAAAGGATATAAAGTCGAAATTTTTGAGAAAAATAATAGAGTGGGAGGTAAAATGAATACTTATCGGGAGACTGACGAGATCCAGGTTGAGATGGGTCCCTTTTTTTATAGTTCAGATTCCAAATTCCTCATGGAATTTATCAACTCATTCAATTTGACGAACGTTCCATTCAACTACAGTGACATGGTTGCCTTCGATCCGAATTCTGGAATTTTCCAAAAATATCCTATGCCCACTACCCTAGAAGCGTACGAACTCGGAAATGCCTTGGTTAGCTATATATCCGAACGTGCCAAAGTCAGCCAACAGTTGGAAACCGGGTACCTGCATGCAACCTCCGAACTATTCCAGCCAACGGCAGTCTGGATGAAAAAACACAATCTAGAGGTCCTTACGCATATCTTTAGCGTCATTGTCACTGTTCTAGGTATGTCGTTTTAATATGAAAACTCTTGTGATGGAATATTTGGTGAAGACAGTTTTTTGAATATCGAATGAAAAGGTTAATATTGAACTTTGCTATATCTGAATTGATGTGACCTTTCAAATAACATTGGAATTAGCTATTTCATGAAATTCTACGGAATTTACCTCGGTTTTTGGCTCTTGTCAGTCTGGTTGGTTTTCTGTAAATCTTGTTTTTATAGCCCTGATTTTTTTATTCTACCAAATTGCATTCAATATTCAAACATTTGTTTTTCCATTATAACCTATTTACAAGCCTATTCATTCTAGGCTACGGAGATCTGAACGACGTGCCTGCCATTTACACCTTGCAGGTGACCGAGCCGGAATACTTGGTCAAAATCTGTCTCGGCCAATCAGATGCCATTTACGTACTCAAAGAGGGCTACGATGTCCTGGCCCGTAAAATGTCCGAATCACTTAACGTTCATTTGAATCACACAGTCACCCACATCAATAGGGAACTGGAACATCCGGTGATATTTTTTGAGGAGACGACGGACAACGTCACTGTGAAAGACTCAATGAACTGCAGCCAAGTGATACTCGCCTTTCCTCCCATTTACTCCAGCATGAAGAAAATAATGAATTTGACGAGTGAAGAAGAAGATATTTTCAAACAAGTCAAAATTCACAAATACACAACTGCAGCCAATTACATTCCCAATTTCGAAAATCAGGGATACTACGAAGGGTATAAATTAGGCCCGAATAATACTCTACAGGAAATAACTCCCGAGGGGAAGGGAGAAATCATTTGCTTCATGGCCAACAGTTCACCAGTAAGATCCCTGTTAATGGTTAAATTTATGTACATTTAATTTTATAGTATAATATATACTATAGACTTTATATACCGCTACCTTTCAGGGAAATGGACACAAAAAAAAATTATTCCAATGAAAAATCAAACCAAATTCTATTTTAAATTTTATCCCATTCCGGAAAGTAATTTTCGTAGTTGATTTACGTTGTAATTGCAAAATATTATTATTGTTTATAGACGAAGAAGGGCATCTACAGCAGCTATCATTGGATTCGTGGCGATTTTGACGAACTTCCAACGAAAGCTGATATGGAAAATATTGATAGTCAATTGGAAGCTACTCTCAAAAAGATTAGCAAGGATGCGTACACTTTCCATAGGTACCAGACGGAGTATTTCCCTCATGTAACTAACGAGTCACTTGAAAATGGATTTTACAAAAAGTTTGATAGAATTAACGGGCAAAAGAATATATATTATGCCACGACCCTACTTAAGTTCGAAACTATGGATTATGCTCTTCAGATGGCGGATTATCTAGTTCAACGGTTTTTCTAATTCTATGCTATTTAATTGTAAATTCTGCAAAACGTCAATCGAAATAAACTAAAATATTTCAAAAATATGGAATTCGCAGAATTACATCAAATTATTAAAATTATTGTAATTAATTATAATATAATTAATTGTAATATAAGTTCGATGGTAATTTTACTTTTTTACAAACACTGTTTACTGTATGTTGGAAGGGGGAAATGGTTGAGCGCAACAACTTAAAGCTAATGAAAAAAATATTTGTTTGTGTGAGAGCACAACAATGAGAGATGGGAAAATATTATGCCAATAGAATGCATGTACTCTTTTCTCTTCCTTCAGTATCTGAAAGTTCAGGGCAAGGACATTCATCTAGTACAAGCAGTCGTCATTCTTATTGAAGTTCACAATACCAGAACCAAAATATTTTCCTTTTCGTGACAATCTTGGCTTTGAACTTATCAATTGTTGGTGTTTTGTCTGTCCTAGTGCCCTGGTTCTGTTAAAATCAAAAGAGAAAGAAAATAAATGAAACCTGCTCCTTATTGTTCTAAGGAAATAGACAAAATTAAATAATCATATGCTTTTATCAGCGTCCCTACCACTTATTTACGCTCCTTTGGACTCATTTGCCTGGGTATTTAAAATTTAAATTAAAATACATCCATCTTTACAATTATTCGAATTTAAATATACTTGGAATAATTATTTGTTTGGATCAATATAAAGTAGTACATCCTCCCTACACTTAATTGTGTTTATAACGTGTAAGTTTTTTCTAAATTATTGTATTCGCATAACAAAATCGTTACAATTATTTTCTAAATTATTTTCGTATTGAAAAATCGTACTAAATATTTTCTAAATTATTTTCGTATTGCAAAATCGTACTTAATATTTTCTAAATTATTTTCGTATTGTAAAATAGAATTAGAATATTGAAAGTGTCTCCAAATGTAAAAAAAAATTTTTAAAATAAATAGTGACATAGGTCATATCTGAAAAAATTGTGTTTTTTGACAAACAGTCTTATTGCCATTTTTTTTAAATGAGTCTTTCAGGGTTGCCAGGTATACTTAAATGGCAAGTATAATACTTAAATTGGGCCCTATACTTAAAATACTTGCAAGTATTTTAAAATACTTAAATTATACTTAACTATACTTAAATCAGCTAAAATCGAAAACAGTAAAATAACTTTATGTCCTTTAATATTAGAACACACTTTGTTATCTTTTAGATACGTTGACTAATTGAAATTTTCTCGCGCTTCGCGCGAATTTAAGTATTTTTTGTCTTTAAATCCAGTTTAATAGTCAAAATTGTCTTCCAACTTCGAAAAAACAAACCTCTCTTCCTCAACTATGTCACTAAACGGTCAAAGCTAAATTTTAAATTACTCAAAATTCCTTAGGTCTTTATTGATCAGTTTTGAAGTTGCAAGTTGCACTTCAAAAATTTCTCGCGCTTCGCGCGAATCGGTATTTCCTCTTGATTCTCCTTCATATATGAAGTAATACGTAATTTACATAATTTACTTCTTTTTCATCAAAAAACCGTAAACTTGTTAGCTGCACCCATATGTTTGAGCCAAATACGGCTGTATGACATTTAGTAAGCATTTACCAAGACGCGCCCGAAGGGCGCGGGTTGGTAAATGGCTATTGTTGGCCAGGATACTTAATTTCGTTCAAGGAAATCTGGTAACCCTGCTTGTGTTGTTGAGACCTGTTTTGCTTGTGATTTTTACTTTGTAGATTAGATAATTAAATATTCAGTTTCTCGATACATATACTGGAATTACTCTCTTTAAATGTCACGAAATTCATGGAACTGGCAAGTTAAAAGAAATTGCGACCTTAGATGTCATGGATTTTGATGTCTTGGACTTACAAAACATACTCCTGTAAGAATTGATGTTATACTTAACTTATCAATGTTTAATTTAATCATTAATATGACTGGCACATCCTAGCTTCGTCCATTAGCGACATTAGCAAAAAGCAGTGTAAATTGTTTATGGATATTAATTTAATGGTAGTCTTCTATTGTAGTCTGCTTGCTTTTTTAACGTTATGAAAAACTGCTGTGCTGAGTGCTTGTTGAAATTGAACTAGCCGTGGCTATGAAAGCATTATAAGAAAGGTTATTAAACCACATGTTTACGTACCTAAATAGTTATTACTACTTCACAAATATTTGTTTGTATAATATGTATATTACTATGTCTTTACACGCAACTTTTTTAATACGTATGTACAATCACCCGAATTGAGCCAAGACAATACCAAAAATTAATACCCTGGCTTTAGCCGCGACTTTTATCAATGCTTGAAAATACAGTCATGTATCAAGATTAGCTTTTACGCGCAGATAAAACACAACCATGTAATGGGCAGCCGTTTTAACTACTACATGTATCTTAAATCAAAAATACTTTTTAATTGAAAATAACATTTCATAATTGTCCACAATCATTATTAAATATAATTAAAACCCATAATTCTGTATTTCCATAATTTTATTAAAGTTATACTTCTATTGTAAATGACATTCAAGAGGGTTAAAATTGTGCGACAATCGAAGGTATCTTGAAAATACCTCAATTTAAATGTGCATAAGAATAATAATGTTTGTATTGGCTACGACTTCTTCGTTGTCAGTTAACGGTTTTCCACATTTTGAAATGTGTGAGAATGAATTTATCACTAACGGTTGTATTCGTGCAATTTCATAACTGGAACTTCATTATGTAAAACAGAAAAGTGAAGTAATTGTGTCAAATTTTATTGCAAATACTATAACAAACCTTTCATCAGGTTTCACTATTGCAGAACAACTTCTCATTTTTTTAAGTGAACCCAAAATATTGTATTAAAAATAGATTTAATAGATAAATAAATTTAATACATATTTTCTATCCCTTTTCGGCAGTTTGGTATTACAAAATACCTAGGACACGTTAATTTCATCTACCAGCTGTGTATATAATGGGGACGTCATGAATCAAGTTAACATGGAGGATATTATCAATAATCTATTATTGTAAATCATCAATATACAAAGACATTTCTACTTCTATTTATAACATTACATAAAAATGTCAATTGTTTTACTATTAACTCTTCAACTGATAGTAACTGGATTGTCTTTAGGGTGGAAATTGAAAGATGTTGTCTATTCAGAAAAGAACTGTTACATTAATTTGATTTTGCGACCAAAATATTTTAATAGACCATCAGAACCATCGATAAAAGAATTACAACAAATTGATATTCCATACACGTTTACAAAGCTAAATTTTTATAAGAGAAAGGAGTGCAATTTAAAAAGATCAATGGTAATAGTGCCTCCAGAATATAAGCGAGTGATGAGTAGATACTATTCAAAATGTAAGAGGAACTTTAGTGAAAACGATACATTCAGATTGTCATCCCCAAGATTGATAGACAACCGTATAGTTTGTGTGGTTAATATTGCATATAATTTTAATCCAACCTTTTACTCAGATGTTCTATTACTTGACATTATCACTAAGCAATCTCATGATGGGGAAGCCAAGGAATTCCTTAAAACAATCGGTCACTCTAAACTGAGCTATAATTTTGCAGAATATTCTTCTGTGTACATTTTTCTTGACAAAAAAGCGTTTGCGGTTGTAAAGTCAACGTCAACTGTTACTCCCACATACGAAATTTTTAAGGAAAAAGCCTGGTTTGTATTACCGTTATCAGATGAAGATGATCAAGATATATATTTAATATGGCCACAGTATACAGCATATCAGTATAGAAGGTATGTACCGTTTGCTATGTTTTCCTTATGTCTCCAAAACAATTGCCCAATGAACCGACCACTTCGTGAAATGGTGTTAAGAGATGTAATGTTGGAAAGTTACTTCGTACAGAAATTTGTTGGTATAGACTATATAGCATTAGAAGACCAATATATGTACGATTATAAACCATATTGTGGGCCACCACTGCTAAACGCATATTTAACTACTTATGATTTAAATAAGTACAAAAAAATTAATCTTGCTCTTGTTTCTATAGTATTAGAAAATTCTATGAATTCAACCATATCAGTCAACGATCGGAACGATTCATGTTTTGATCCAGTGTATGCTACTACGTATTATGACAATTTGAACTTTCTTCATGACGATAGGTTATATGGCAGACTAAACATTAATTATGAGCCTAACTTAAATGTGATTGGCATCAGAGAGGATTCTTTTAATTTTATTTCCTGTGTCGTGTTGGAAGATGAGAGTCTTTCCTTTTATGGATACATTCGACCTTTTCAACTTTACGCTTGGCTTGGAATCATTGCCACTCTCACTGTTGTAATTGCTTTCGTTAACGGAGTGACATATTGCAAAAGGGATGAAGGCATTCCATTTCTTATGATCTGCTATGCATACATGTTGGAGGTCAGTTATTCTCTATCAATAAGAGTCAATAAAACACTCTGGATCAAGTTGGTCATCGGCCCGTTGTTGCTGATGTTCATCGTGTTGACCAACGGATACAAAGGGATATTTATTACGGATTTAGTAGAGCCGCGTCCAGTAAAACAAATTGAGTCTTTTGAGCAGATTGCAAATCTCTCGGATATAACTGCTTTTGGAGATTTCACAACGTCAAATCACTTTGACCCTTTTTATTTTCCTCTGTATTATGAAAAAGATAGACTTGGGATATATTACTATGATTGTTGGAAATCCAATGGCACCAATTCATACAACTCATCATACTGCCAGACAAAAATGGAACACTTGCAACAGCCAGATTCCCAATTTGATAATATAGATCAAGCGATACTTAAAGAAAATTTTGAAACGTTTTTTCATGATTTCCTAGATATACTTTTCAAATTTCGACTAATGGTCCACAGTTCATTGAAGTTATCAAATGTTACTCATAAAAATAATGTGAAAGTTATGTTGAAGATTAGTGAAAAGATTCAATTTCCTCCGGGATTTCCTTACTCAACCAGTCCCCAACAATGGATTGCAAAATGCAATAATTCTGTATTGGTTCTCTCGAATCTCGCCCTGCATGGCGTTCTCAATGATTCTTATTGGAATCCTCGGAGTGGAGGAGTCCAGCCAATTCATTCATTGTATCAGGGGAATCAGGAAAACTCTATTTTATCTCATTTAGTTTATACCGGATTCTCCAGTGATGATTCTGCTATGTTCAGTCCATTTTATAGACGAAAGTTGTTTTCTTTAAGTCATTCAGGAATTTATAATTTATGGCTAGAACACTACAAAAGATGGAATTTCACCAAGTGCAAAACTTGTTGGTTGAGACCTCCAGCCAGAACTTTGACATTTCACAATTCGAATATCGGTACAATCTTTTATATATTTTTCACCCTCGCACTTATCTTTGGTTCTGCGTTTCTGTGGGAAAACCGAGTGGCTTTGAAAGAGAAACTGACCAATTTATATTTTATAACATTAACAGCAGTTAGAAAATTAAGAACAAATTGTTCCTTTGAATTACGTTATATTTTCCTCAAGTGTTGCGCCTCTGAGCTACGCACGGATACTTCCTTTCAACCAAGACTAGAAGATCCAAAGCACGTGATCAGTAAACTGATTAATGAAAACGCGCCAAAATAGTATTGTTAAATTGTAAAGATTTTTCACTATTTTAAGCGTAAAAAAACCTTGACAAAAATGTTATCCGCGATTTTATATATTGGCTATTTAATTTATTTTTTACTAGCGAAATATGTAGTAACGTTTGACATTAATGGCTTATGAGAAAATGCTGATTAATAGCTGAAACTTTGTTCACTAATCTGTTTTGATTAGTGCTATATTTGTTTTCAACTGCTACTCATTTATAAAATTATTACAAATGCATAAATCATCAATAACCAATAATTAAAGATTTTATTTGAAAATTATTTAACTTTGATTAATTTATTTTCTATTCGTTCGTGCAGTGCACGAAATTAGCATCACAGAAATGACTATAGATATCGTCAATCAACCTATATTATAATATGGTACTTAGGTATAGAATATTTTAGATTTTTGTTTATTACAAGCATTTTAGCAGTAGTTTAGCCGGAGTAATTATTGTGCATTTGCATTCATGTTATAAAACTATTTCACATTACCAGACGTCGGAATTTTATTTATATAAACTTTTTTCAGACTGATCTGAGAGTCGTGAGATTTTGTATCTCGACGTTTCATGCTCTAAGGATTTCAAAAATATAAAAGTGTTAGAAAACTTTTTTACATTTTTTGGTTTTAAAAAAATTTAAAGTTTTAGTAAATATTTTTTCAAACAAAAAAAATTTACTAACATTTTTTGGAATAAAAAAATCTTAAGAAAATGTTTTGGGCATTTTCATGATGTTTTTTTTACAAACTAATGAAGATTTGTAATTTTTTGTATTGTATACAGCTAAAGGGACCCAAAAATTGATAAAAAAGTCACTTCAAAAAAATATTAGAAAATGGTTTTTATATTAACACGTATGCATGGGACAGATTGGAAATTTGTATGGTGGTGGGACCTTTTAATAAATGTGTTACTTTGTATGGCTGGTTGCGACTAAAAATATGAATTTGTATGGCAAGGTTAATTTGTATCAAAATACATGCCAATAGGTCTGAAAATATGTTTTATTTTTCAATACAGAATGTGTGCATTTGTTGGGTATTTTTTTGACTTGATAGTATTTTCGTTGATGAACTCGAAGGGAATCTTGTAGAAGAATAAAATAAACCATACACCAAAAACATAAACCATAAATTAACACTAACTTCTAACGGTGCCATACAAATTCATAATGAATAAATCATAAATAAATAAATTAATTCATAATTCATCATAAAGTTTTCTGATTCCCTAGTACCCTGCATACATTTATTATACTATGATATCTCAATTTTCGGTTTTAAATACATTTAGGAATGTAGGTAGCATTTCAACTCAACATAACAAAAATTTTGAATCGATTATTTATAGCTGCTTTTGCGATTTTAAGCTTATTTTTAAGAAAATTTTTCCTTAAAATTTTTGCCCTTTTTTAGTAAATTTTCATGTAAATTTTTTGAGTTTTTAAATAAATAAAATTCCGACGTATGCACATTACCTAATTACAATGATTTCGTTGCACAAATAAATATTGCTATAGAAGATGTGCAAGGACATTTTGTTGTATCATGTGTCCATATATTTGCAAGTATTAAGTATCCTGTGCCAGTTAAAATTACCAGCATTAAGATTTCTGTCATGCCATGTGGTATTCCTGCTATTTAGCATTTGGTTTGGAATCCGTGTGTAATGATCATTATGTTTTCAATTCCCATCCATATTCTATTCAAAGAGTATTTAAAGTAATTTCAATGCCTAATAAAAAGAGAGTAGAAATCTCAACGCTAACTTATATATTCTCGTTCTTAATAAATAATGGAGTCACCTATTATTCCTCCGAGCCAGCACGTAGAATCCACTGCGTTCCCTTTAATACAAAATAAAATCCCTTTGTTGCACTTCTACAAAGTATCCGCATTGAAAATATAAACATGTATAGTTACGACTTTAGAGAATGCAAAATCAGTCGCAATCGTAAATAAGTCTTTTATTTCGGTCTCCAAATGTAACAAATAGCAAATTAAAAATAAATGAGCGTTGTGCTGAGACCTGTATTGCTTATGATGTTCTTTTTACTTTGTAGATTAGATAATTAAATATTCAGTTTCTCCATACATATACTGGAATTACTCACTTTAAATGTCACGAAATTCATGGAACTGGCAAGTTAAAAGGAATTGTGACCTTCGATGTCATGGATTTTGATGTCTTGGACTTACAAAACATACTCCTCTAAGAACTGATAATACACATTAACTAACTACTGTTAAATTTAATAATTAATATGGCTGCCACATCCTAGCTTCGTCCATTAGCGACACTAGAGAAAGCAGTGTAAATTGTGTATGAATACTAATATTTAATGGTAGTCTTCTATTGTAGTCTGCCTGCATTGTTTTTGTTATGTAAACTTGCTGTGCTGAGTGCTCTTTGAAATTGAACTATTCATGGTTACGAAAGCATTATAAGAAAGATTTTAAAGCCGCATATTCGTGTACCTAAATAGTTATTAATACTTTATACATATTTAATTGAAAATATATATAACTGTGTATTTGCACGCAACAGTTTTAATACAATATTTACGTAGTTACTCTAGTTGAGTCAAGACAATACCAAAAAAAGTAAGTTTGACTGTTAGCCAGGGTTGAGCGGCGACTTCTATCAAGGTTTGATAATACAGTCATGAATCAAGATTAGATTTTACGCGTAGATAAAAAACAAGCATTTTAAGGAGTGGTGTTAACTACTACATTTATTTTAAATCAAAAATACTTTTTAATTGGAAATAACATTTCATAATTCCCCACAAGTACTATTAAGCATAATTAAAACTATTTAAAACCCATAATTCCATTAAAGTTATTTCAAGTTGTACTGTAAATGACATTCAAGAGAGCTAAAGATGTGCGAAAATTAACGAATGTGTAAGGTATCTTGAACACAACTGAATTGTGCATAAAAATAATAATATTGGTGTTGACTGCGACTTCTTCGTTGTGCAGTTTTCCACATTTTGAAATGTGTAAGAATGAATTTATCCGTAACTGTTGTATTCGTGTAATTTCGTAACTGGACCTTCACTATGTAAAACATAAAAAAGGAAGTAATTGTGTCAAATTTTATTTCAAATACTACAACAAACCTTTCATCAGGTTTTACTGCGTTTCCAAGAACTCTATTGCAGAATAACTTTTCATTAAGTGAACTCAAAACACATTTTAAAAAAGTACAAATATAATATAATACATATTTTCTATCCCTTTTCTGCATTTCTACTTCTATTTAACGTTTCATAAAAATGTCAATTGTTTTACTATCAACTCTGCAACTGATCGTGACTGAATTGTCTTTAGGGTGGAAATTGAAAGATGTTGTCTATTTGGAAAAGAACTGTTACATTAATATGATCTTGCGACCAAAATATTATAATAGACAATCAGAGCCATCGATTAGCGATTTGGAACAAATTAACATTCCATACGCGTTTACAAAGCTAAATTTTTATAAGAGAAAGGAATGCAATTTTAAAAGATCAATGGTACTAATGCCTCCAAACTTTAAGCAAGTATGGAGTAAATACTATTCAAATTGTAAGAGGAACTTTAGTAAAAACGATACAGTCAAATTGTCATCCCCACGATTGATAGACAAGCGTATAGTTTGTATGGTGAATATTGCATATAATTTTAATCCAACGTATACTCCAGATGTTCTATTACTTGACATTATCACTAAGCAATCTCATGATGGGGAAGCCAAGGAATTCCTTAAAACAATCAGTCACTTGAAACTGAGCTATAATTTTGCAGAATATTCTTCTGTGTACATTTTTCTTGACAAAAAAACGTTGGCGGTTGCAAAGTCAACGTCAACTGCTACTCCAATATTCGAAAGGCTTAGGGCTTACGCCTGGTTTGTATTACCGTTATCAGATGAAGATGAACAAGATATTTATTTGGTATGGCCGCAGTATTCAATATATCAGTACAGAATGAATGTACCGTTTGCTATGTTGTCCTTATGTCTCCAAAACAATTGCCCAATGAACCGACCATTGCGTGAAATGGTGTTAAGAGATGTAATGTTGGAAGGTAATTTCGTGCAGAAATTTGTTGTTATAGACTATCTATTTCTAGAAGACCAATATATGTACGAATATAGACCATATTGTGGGCCACCACTGCTAAACGCATATTTAACTACTTATGATTTAAATAAGTACAAAAAAATTAATCTTGCCCTTGTTTCTATAGTATTAGAAAATTCTATGAATTCAACCATATCAGTCAACGATCGGAACGACACATGTCTTGATCCATCATATGCTACTACGTATTTTGACAATTTGAACTTTCTTCACGACGATGATGCGTATAATAGCCGACTAAATGTAGAATATCACCCTTACTTAAATGTGATTGGCATCAAGTATGATTCTTTTAATTTTATTTCTTGTGTCGTGTTGGAAGATGAGAGTCTTTCCTTTTATGGATACATTCGACCTTTTCAACTTTATGCTTGGCTTGGAATCATTGCCACTCTCACTGTTGTAATTGCTTTCGCTCACGGAGTGACATATTGGAAAAGAGATGAAGGTATTCCATTTCTAATGATCTGCTATGCATACATGTTGGAGGTCAGTTATTCTCTATCAGTAAAAGTCAATAAAACACTCTGGATCAAGTTAGTCATCGGCCCGTTGTTGCTGATGTTCATCGTGTTGACCAACGGATACAAAGGAATATTTATTACTGATTTAATAGAGCCGCGTCCAGTAAAACAAATAGAGTCTTTTGAGCAGATTGCAAATCTTTCGGATATAATTGCTTTTGGGGAATTTAAAACGTCAAATGACTTTGACCCGTTCTATTTTCCTTTGACCTATCAAAAAGATTTGCTTATAAGTTACTACTATGATTGCTTGATATCCAATGGCACAAAATCATATACCTCATCATACTGCCAGACACAATTTGAACGTTTGCAAAAGTCAGATTTCGAGTTTGATAATGTAGATCAAACAATATATAAAGAAAATTTTAAAACTTACTATCATACATAGACAAAGTTAACATAGCACAAAAATCATATTTTTTCGCTATAAGACCCTCTAAGAGCCTTTATCGTTGAGAATGCATTGGAGTGTGTAGTGATTGGTTGTGTAATGTAGATGCGGGCGGTTCCTTATCGCTTCTTAAAGTAAGCGAAATTGGACCGGTCAAAGGAGCGAACATTTGAGTTAGTCTTGTTCTGGTTTGTGATTACTGCTCTGTATTCGTGAATCATGTCATGTCCTATTTCCAATTTTAAAAACAGTCCTTTTAAAAAACACAATAGTACTACAACTACTGATTACAAACAATGAATAATAATTTGGTAAGTGATTTTCTATGTGCCATACATATAAAACAAAATAATATTTTTATCTTCAAGGTTAGCTTTGTGTTATTGTGCTTAATATGTATTTGTGGTAGGAGGAGTTTCTTCATAAAATCAGGAGCTTAAGAAATGAAGACTACCGTGACCTGATGATACGCGCCTTCGATAATAGTCGCCCTGCCGATATTCAGAAGTTTATTGTCCAATCAATTAAGAAAAAAGGATCAAGAAACTGCTCCAGGGGGGAGAGCGGTCACAAGGAAGATTCTGGCGTAGACCCACAAGGCACCGTGCTGTCATGGCCGTCTCTTCCTTGTGGATCATCAAGATCTGCATGGAATGTAATTTTATTTTTAATAAAATAATTTTATTTATGGCTACCCACAAAAATGTCCATTACTATTGTGAAAAGGTTCTATATTATATTATGCTATAATAGGTGCCATTTATTTACCGCGGCGACCTTGTTCCGGTCAACGGAAATGTATTTTTTGACGTGGAAAAAATTACTTTAAAGACTGACATACAAACTCATGAGCAAGTGGGATGCGTTATTGCTGTGGTGAATGAACAAAAGGATTTGATATTTTGGAGCTTCATTAAACCAACAAAGGACGTCTGCCAATACTTCAAAAGCATCACCGGGGTTGATAAAAGGAAATTGGAATTAGGTCTTCCTATGGAAACTGTAAGTACTAATATATTTCTATACTAGTAGCAATCTAGTAGGATAGAACAAAAGTACATATTCTGTACAAGACAAAATAAATGTAATATACTTTACAGGTTTCCTCTTTTGCAAAGCTGTGCTTTCAAGGCAACACCG
Source organism: Tomocerus qinae (assembly GCA_020055645.1). Classification (NCBI taxonomy): domain Eukaryota; kingdom Metazoa; phylum Arthropoda; class Collembola; order Entomobryomorpha; family Tomoceridae; genus Tomocerus; species Tomocerus qinae. Next base: position 23,153,021 of record CM034546.1, on the reverse strand, counting down.
TAGTGGGATACGACATGAAGAGTGATCTCAAATGTGTTGGCTTAGAAGATGTTTCAGTTACAGATGACTTGTCAGAATACTTTTATGAAACAAAATTAGTTAATAACTCGACTAAACCAATCAAAGAAAAGTATTCGGTGAAAGATCTCAATAGCCATTTCTTCAAAACCGATATCCAGTGCTCGGTTCACTCGGCAATAATAGATGCCAGAAAAACCAGGGATTTGTGGATGAAAAAAGTTGAAATTATTGATCACCAGCCAATTTTTGTGGAAAATGTTAAACGATCTGCTAAAGGGTCGTTTAAATACGACAAAACCGATGTGTGTACATGCCCCAACACCAAGACAAACCAAAGACGTACTGGACTGCAATTTCTTCACCGATAATTTATTAAGAGAGGCCACATGTCACATTATTGTGAATTAAATGTATTGTTAATTTGCATATATTAGTTTATGTATTAATTAAATATGGTATTACAATATAAACCTTTACTACTGATAAAATATTAATTCATATTATTTATTAAGGAACTATTACATTGCATCTGCATAATGTTACGTTATCAATTAATTAACCTTTATTGATTACGCAGTTCCCTCCTAGTTTGACTCCACGACTTAGATTGTTTTACACTCTCATTCTTGTCTTTTATTATCCTAAACATAATTACCCGTAAATATGTAACAAAAATACTATATCTGTGATTACATTGTGTAGGACATAGCCACCTTTTAACCAACGGTACTGTATTGTAGAATTTAACCATATTTGTAATCAAATTAGCACCATTACCATTAAGAGTCTTATTTAATACATAACGGAAAGATTTCGCTACATAAAAGAATACATCGAAGTTGGCTGACGTCATTACAGTATTGTAATCTAGCTCACTGGAATTTCTCCGAGAAATAGAATAAGCTTTTTCAAGGACAAGCATTTCATTTTTTGTGGACAAAGAGCTGTGGCATAGCATATTTTTACACTTTCCACAATTAGTCTTTGCTATGCTGCTTTTAATACAAAAGCTTCCAACATACATGGCTACCATTTTATTATGTTCATCAATCTTAACCTCCTTTTCTTTTGATTTTAAGTCTGAAAAAAAGTTGGTTGCGCGTGTGCTTTGACTACGAAGTACAGCCTCACTTTCAACTTCACAGGGAGTACTAAATGGACATGCCAACTCTGTACCTTGAGCAGCTACTCCAATAGTTGTGACTGTTTCGGAAGTGTCGTTGCATGCAAACTCTTCAACCGTTTCACAAATTAGATTATTATTCACTGTGATATTTGTTTCAGCTAATGTATTTTTAGGAAGAACTAATTTTCTCAAATCTGAGATTGTTATAAGGGAATTTAAAGATACATTTTCACAGTTTGCATACTTAGACACTCTCAGTGTACTATTAAATACTAAAAATCGAAAATTTTCTCTGAACTGTCTAGCTGTAGGATTTTTACACCAACCACCCTTTGATCTGATTAGAGAAAAAAAATTTTCACAGCAATCTTGCTGAATTTTACGAGTGTACACCTTATGGTATCCATCGGTTTTTAAATCCTGAACCAACATTTTTATTCCCGTAAGTGTTATTTCCAGGCCCTTCAAAAAGTCTGGTATTCCTTCCTTTCCGCGTGGTATTTTAATTGATTTCACTAAATTAATATATTTATCAAATAATAGGGTATTTTCAAAAATTTTGCTTGCGCTTTTTATAGGTTTTGAATCCCACATTTTGGAAATATTACATAAATCAAACATTTTGTCAACATCCTTTACAAAAACAGCAGTAGGGTGTGCCATTTTATTCATTCGTTTCCTTTTAATCATTGTCATCATACCACAACCTACAGAATGACTAAATATTTGCGCAGCTAATTTCACCTTCATTTTGCTAAAATCTTTTACATTCAAATGTCCAACAGTAAGCTTGGGTGCCATTCTTAAGGTACAATTTCTATCTTTCCTAGCAAATTGGTTAATGTACAGCCATTTAATCATTTTCTTTTTCTTTCCTTTGCCAATGACAAAACAGTATTTCATTAAATTATTACGTATTAATTTGAGTAGATGTGGCATATCAAACACCATATAAATTTTGTGGTTACCAATATTTATGAATGGTTTTGCAGGAGTTATTTTCCAGGCTCTATATAACCCCTGGTTACAAAAACCCATATCACATACACAACCACGCAATTTCAAGTTTATGGACAATATACTATTAATATTTTCCCTTACGATTGCCTTTAGATTGTCGGTAGTTGTATTCGATGATGAAAAATAATAAGAGAGGGGTAATTTCCAGTCACCGTATAAACCCTGTATCATAAACACCAGACATTCGGTAGCTAGTTCCAATTTACGACACCCTTTTCCTAAATCTGTTATCCCCGTCAATCTATCTTTGTATTTGTCGTATTCAAGTAACTCCTTAACAGAAACTTCGTCCCAGACCAAAATGCACTCCAATTCTTCCGACTTCAGAGTACTGACTTTTCCTCTCACCGCCTCAAGTAGTTGTTTATTGATCCCAACCTCAAATTCATAATTTGTCATCCAGTATTGAATAGTAGATATACTCGGTAGCATAAATCCCGTTTCGATTAGAGTCCTGAATAATTACACAAGTTAAGCTAACTGATATTTTGATTAAAGTATATTTTGATTTGTGCAATGCTAGAAAATTATAATTACTGGTATCCTTTAGAGCCGCATGAGTAGTATAATGTTAATGCATTAGATTTCTCCGTTTCGGTGTACTGTAACTTTTTTTTGCTTTGATATCGGTTTACTTGAGACATAATAATGTCCTTTACACCAGGACTCTTTTGAAATATTGTTTCAAGCTTTTGATTTAAGGTTTTAGATTTCTTCAGCTTCATCTGTAGCCTTTGTTTAGATTGCTGACACAGTTTTAAACGTCTTCGTAGATGAAGAAGCCTGTCGTTCTTTGTGTCAGTTCTCCTAGGTGTCAAATTAGGATACGCCTTATCAAAGCTGCGATCGGAACTTCCACTAGAAAATGCTGTTGAACTTTTATATGTGTGGTTGATTGACTTTGGCAGCAGTGTTCTTCGAAAATAATAAATAATGACTGCTTAGTATTAAAACACTGATAGTAGTGAATAAAAAATTGGATGAAAAAATACCTATATACTTTAGGAACCGGTATGACATTGTTTTTATTAATTGGAGACTCCAGCTGTTCTTGTCTGTATTGGATCAGTAGAGGAGAGTGATACACCACAGCTGTACCTTGCAGGGCCATTCCACTAGTATTAATAGACAATCGAATCTTTTGCTGTGATTGTGGACTACTGAAAATATTACAAAATATGTAATCAGACTTAATCAACTCAATTTTTACGAATAATGCACAAGTTGTCCTTTTTGCTATAGAACGTGCTATAAAATATATAATTTCAAATAATACGTATATAACTGATGACTGTCACTGGAATGCAGCTGTCCATGTCCACACGGAGGCGTGATTAGTAGAGGTTGGGGATACGCTTCAGCTGTACCTTGCTTAGCCATTCCACTAGTTTTTGTTGACTGGTTCATTTGCAGAGCTTTTAGAGGGCTGGAAATAAATATAGAAAGTAAAATAAAATTTGAATTGATAGTATTACAGATTCATCACTGAATACGCTTAAAATTGTTTGAATCTTTCTTTACCTGCGTGTCGACGTAGTTTTCAAATTTTCGTTATTTTCTGACACTGGAAATATGATTTCACTTTCTGAAGCACCAAAAGGCAAGGCTTTTTTCTACAATCGACAAGATAATTTTTGGTCAGCTCTAAAATGTCTGTCACAGATAAAACTAGAAGATTTCAAATGTTGATCATCGATATTTAGTATTTTAATCCACTGTTTTCGTCGTTCAGGTGTTTTCGGAAGTCGATAAAAATGTGATTTCCGGGAGTTTGCTTCTAACACCCCGCAATACAAACATCTACGATGAGTCATTTTATCTTTAATTATCTTTTTTCGTAACTGAACAAAACAAATGATGAATGAAGAAGTGTTCTCTACTTGAACGTATAAAAGTATGAATGTGGAACAATTTCTGTCGCGGCGAGTTTATGTGAAACATGTGATCGACTCCCATACTCCTCCTATTCTCCGCCCGCTGGAATATTAAGAATTGTGTGTGGCTCCTAACCAACCAACAATAATGAGTAATATTCCAGAGCTCGCTCGCAAAATTAGATAGGGATTGGGCCTATTAACTACTTTCTATATGACTATCATAATATCTTAGGTTTCCTTTCCAAATTTCAACTAATGGTCCACAGTTCAGTAAGGTTTTCTAGTAATGGTACTCATAGAAATAATGTGAAACTTATGTTAAAGATTAGTGAAAAGATTCAATTTCCTCCGGGATTTCCCCACTCAACCAGTCCCCAACAATGGATTGCAAAATGCAATAATTCTGTATTGATTCTCTCGAATCTCGTTTTGCATCGCCTTCTCAATGATTCGTATTGGAATCCTCGGAGTGGAGGAGTCCAGCCAATTCATTCCTTATATTATGGGAAGCCGGAAAACTCATTTTTATCTACTCCAGTTTATTCCGGGTTCTCAAGTGATGATTCTGCTATGTTCAGTCCATTTTATAGAAGAAAGTTGTTTGCTTTAAGTCATTCAGGAATTTATAATTTATGGTTAGAACACTACAAAAGATGGAATTTCACCAAGTGCAAAACTTGTTGGGTGAGACCTCCAGCCAGAACTTTGACATTTCACAACTCGAATATCGGAACAATCTTTTATATATTTTTCACCCTCGCACTTATCTTTGGTTCTGCGTTTCTGTGGGAAAACCGAGTGGCTTTGAAAGAGAAACTGAACCATTTATATTTTATTACATTAACAGGATTTAGAGAATTAAGAACAAATTGTTCCTTTCAATTACGGTATATTTTCCTCAAGTGTCGCGGCTCTATGCGCCGGTGCCGGTACTTCCTTTCAACCAAGCCCAGAAGATCCAAGGCCCGTGGTGAATTGATTAATGGAAACGGGCCAAAATGGTATCGTCAAAATCTAAAGAATGTTTTCACCACTTTAATTGCAAATAGATAACCATGATAAAAATTTTATCCGTGATTTCATTTATTGGGTATACTAGCGAAGAATGTAGTAACATTTGACAATAATGGCTTATGCGAAAATGCTGATTTATGGCTGAAAGTATGATCACTTAACTGTTTTGCTTAGTGTTGGCATTGTTTTTTAAGTATTACTCATTTTTAAAATTATTTCAAATACATTAATTTTATTTGACAATTATTTAACTTTGATTGAATTATTTTCTTATCGTTATTGCATGGGATTCACATCGTCAGTCAAGCATAGGGCCTAATGAATTTCTTTAAGTTAATCGTTTTATTTGATTGTATAAGTTTTTTAATTTTTTTCGGAAAAATACAGTATAAAATCATCAAGGCTTATATAATTGCAATAAATGTCAACTTTTATTAGAATTAATATTTTTGTCCCAAATGGATATTATGAAACGTCATTTTACATTTTACTGCATTATTAGATAATATTGCATTATTAAGTGTTTGTATTGTAAAATGTATTCTGGGCTGACACAGCGATTTCCAAGAAGAGACTTATAGAGCAGATCGTAACAACATAAATTAACAATATTTACCCTTGCTGTTGTCAGCTGCCTAGCTGTACATTTTGCAAACTCTGGGACTTCGGTAAAAACGGGTTTTCCATTTTTTTAAGATGCGCCATATTTATGAAATGTCTTTCAACAAGCCGACCTATTTTTTTACCAATTTTCAAAATGCATCCAGTGCCAGTAAGTCCTGCTTGTGGTATTAGAGGATTAGATAATAAAATATTCAGTTTGTCAATACATTTGCGTCCTGGATTTCCTGTCTTTGAAAGTCACAAAAGTCATGGACTGTCAAGTTAAAACGAATTCCTTCTCTGACATGGATTTTCATGTCTGGGATATACCAGGCATACTTCTCTAGGAATTGATGTCAATGTTTAATACTAATGTTGAAGTTAATAATTAATATAGTTGCTAGAACATTGCTTCGTCCATTAGCGACACTAGCAAAAGGGAGAGTAAATTGCTTATGAATTAATTACACATTAAATAATTCTAGTCTTCTATTGTAGTCTGCTTTCTTGGTTTTGTTCTTGGCCACACTGCTGTGCTGGTTGAAATTGAACTACTATAGTGGTTGTTATGGAAGCATCACAAGAAAGATTTTATCTTTTATTGGCAATTGTTGAAGAAATAAGCCCGTTACTTTGTGTACATCTCTAAACCCCATATTTGCGTTTTGCGTTCATATATAGTTATTAGCACTTAAAATGTTGAAATGTAGAAGTATACTATCAAAGAGGAGCGTTAATATTTTATGAATTAACTACATATTTAATGACAGTACTCTACTGACGTAGTCTACATGCTTGATTTCGTCCTAAGTTAGGAAACTACTGCTGCTATGTAATTTGAGATTGAGTGGAACATGAAAGTTATTGGAACACTATTAGAAAGATTTTGGCCAATTTATGCATCAGAAATTTTTGAAGAGGTAAACCTATTATACTTTGTACAAATCACTAAGCAGTGTATATTCGCGTACTTTTATAGTTATCATTAGTGACAATAAAATTTTTGCAAAATGTGATATTAATGTTCGATTCATATTTTAATCTCAATCGGACCAATATTATATGTTCCACATAACCAATTAGGTTCGAATCATCCCATAATAGACATACACATTTTGGCATAAAGTAAAAAAATAACCTTTGGCATAAAAACTAAAAACCCACTTATTGGCATAAATTTTTCTCTTTTTGGCATAAAGACTTTGACATATACCATATTTCACTAATTGTACTACTACTACATATTATGTATGTATATATAGATAGTATTTCCCATGTGACAACCAGGTCACTTCAAAAGTCAAAATGTTAATTTTAATTAAATTTAACTTGATGGTCACATTGTGGTGTCACATGATACAAACTGGAATTCTCATGACGCTCTTGTTGTCTTAAATTAAACTATTTGTTTCTTTACATTTTCTTTCTTTAGCACTAAAACTCAGTTACTTTCCACAGAACTATGATTTATTACTACTGATCAGTCGTTAATTCCCATTGTTTACATATCTACGTATCTAATTTTCTTAATAACAGTGGGATTGAATAAATAGAATAAAACAGTCAAGCAGTCAAGCTAAAGGTCAGCTCAACGAAAACTTTTGAACTTATTGTCATACGAAATATCACAACGAAAATAGAGCAAAGGAAATATGACATACTGGAAGAACAAAAAACAAACATTTTTGCCTTTTATTCCTATGTTTTTTTTAAAAGGTAGGAGTTAGATCATCAAAGAGCAATATTTTTTTATTTTAAAAAAAAATTTTGATTTTGATATTCAATGAGGAACATTTATGAGTATTTATAATAGAAAGATGTGATTAGATTTGTGGGTTGGGGTTTTGGGTATATTAAATAGCAAAAACCCATAGATTTTTCATACCCTGTTGATAGCAAAATTAAAAACAACCATTTTGCCATAAAAGTAAAAAAGCAAAGTCTTATATTATATATAAATGCGAACCTATAATTTGTCGTTAGAATTGTCTGTGGCATTTTGAATTTAATTTGTGTGCTAGGTTCGTTCAATCACTGGGTTTGCTACATCGCTAGCACAACATAAGAACATTTTTGTATCAAGTCTCGGGCATTGACGTAAACAGTAATGCAGAAGTCTCCCTAAGCCAGTTTTTCTCCGTTTTATGCCATGATGCCTATATAATTATACATTTATATATAATTCTGCACCTATATAATTATACAGCCTATAGAATTATATAATAAGCCTTCCATTTTTATTGATATTTTGAGACATCGTACTATCGTACATATATGATGCATAGAACAAAAACAGTATTATAAATAATATCAAAAGTAATACTAATAACATCAATGCAGATAATTGAACCTGCCTAATTATTTCACGACAAATGCAGTATGAAATGGGTTGACAATAAACAAAATGCTTAAAACTGCAGAAATTGAACTTGCAATGTGTGGTATGGGAAACTAAAAGTAAGCCTTAACTTTCGTCTAGACTTTAGTATGATGCCTTTGAGTATGTTATTTATTTATTATTGATGAATTTATCGTAACTTAATGTTATAAAAATTATGTTATTATGTACGCTTACAATTTATATTATAGAGTAGATAAATATATAGTTATATAGCATTTATTGTTTGTTAAGGTTGACTTTAAAATAGACACGAAGTATCCGTATAGAAAGTTACGGATGTACAGTTATGACTTTACATAATGCAAATTCAGTTGCAAATAAGGCCGTTGCTTGTAATATTGAAAGTGTCTGCGAATGGAACAAATTGAATATTTTCTCAATTCCCATATAAATATTTATTCACCAGTGACAATTGCTCATTTGTCTGCCTTTAATTATAGATAGAAGTGTTTCTCATAGGCTTGAACTGAAATTTACACTACTATTTCCAAATATTTACATAATAGCAGTTCAACAATCCATCTTAAAAATCGGCGAAATAAACCAATCAGTATTAGATTTTATGCTGTCCGCCTAAAATCCTGAATATTATCTGTCCATTAACGCTATTTTAATATGGAGATTAACTCAATTTTGGTAAAGAAACTTGACGATGAAGAAAAAAGGAAGAGAATTGGATATTTAATTCCTGAAGAGGTATTTGATGAGTTGGAACGTAGTTTTAAGTTAGGACGTCAATTTGGAGTGTGGCCTTTCCATTGGAATAGGAAGGATTACGTACTGAAAGTAGATAAAAAGAAAATGTGGCATCTATATTGTCATGCTACTGTGTTTATGTCAATGGCCATTTTCTTCACGGTGCAATTCGTTAGATTTTCAAAAGCAGGTGGCCATTCCTTGTCACTCCAATTGGCTCTGGGGTACACCATCTTATTTTGGTTAATATTCCTATTGTATATTATGTATATAAAGTATTCAGAAGACATTGCTGCAATTGTAACTAATTGTTGCCGTCTTCTACATGATTTTGAAGGTATGAGTTTATTACTAATAGGGTACACAAATTTAAATTAGTTTTAAATTGAATAAATTAAATAATTTCAATTCACAAATTATTGTCTAGAGAAATTCATGACGACAAAACAAAAAGCTGTTAACCCACGATTGATAAGGTTACTTAAGGTCATCTACGTTTCCTTGTGGGCCAGTGGAGTCCCTACCTTTGTTGTTTTTCTGGTATTTGGCTTCACAGAGCCATTATTCCTTTATACGGAACTCCTAAAGGAATATCAGTATTTCTCGTTACCCATTATTTTACCGGTATTCAGTTTTTGGGCGACCGGAACCGCTGCCTGCATAAATGCAATTGGGATTGAACTCGGCTTGCTTGGATTTGAAGGTTTTAATACTTTCCGAAAGGAGTTACTGTAAGTTTATGCAAATTAATTCGTGATTCATGATTTTGAACTTTGCTTATAATTATCTGAAGAATATTTTTATAAACTTATTGCAGTCCAGGGCGCAAAAGCTATAAATCACGAGAAGCAGTCCGCTATTCAGCAGATATCATCGTAAAATACAACAACATAGTTAGATATTTTCTGCAATACGTGCAAGAAATATTTGGCATGACATTCGCACCAATCCAAGCAATGGTAACTAGAAATATAATGGTTTGGTGGGTAATTCTAATTAAACAGTACCACAATATGCACACACTTGTACTGCTCACAGTAATCCCTATCACAATTTTGATGTTCCTCATTTGGTGCATAGTTTTATTAATCCTACATAAAACCACCGGAATATACAAGGATATGTTGGATAGCCTTACTGTCATTTCCAAGAATAATAAAAATGATAGCAGGTACCTGAAAAAGTTTCAACTTTCCCGCCGGGAAATCCATTTTAGAATTGGTTTAGATGAGCCTGTCACCATGAAAAGCATTCCAAATTTTATTTTGAGTGTAAGTCGAGGAACCGTTAAAATACTATTAGTCCCTGGCTTTGATACCAGCCAGGTTTTTGACTTCATCTGAAATTCGACATTTTGGTACAGTTTTTTCTTTAGGGATCATTTGGTAAAATGTTTTTGACAATGGCATTTTGGTAAAATGTGTTTTGGTAATCATATTATACAGTATGGTTTTGCCAGATTGTCGGCTTTTACATTTTGCCAAACTATCCGACCAGTGTACAAAGTTTTGCCAATTGATCCCGAAAGAAATGTCACTTTTGTCGAAAAGTTTGCATTGCCTTACCGACCGACCTTTCCAAAAACCTTGCACCGTATTGTTAATGCTACGATATTTGATATTTTCTCATAATTGAGGCTTAAGCAACATTTAAGTGATTCCTCGCCTACATTTTTCCATAACGAAGCGAAGTATGGCTCGTCCAGCAGGACAATGGTGTAGAAAGCATTACACGATTTATGTTGCCATAAATGAAAGTACGGTATTCTTTTTTATTTTTATATTTAAAAGAAATTGTTTAGCATGGCAAAGTTATTTTGTGTACATATAAATTGAGGGATACAATTCTACAACTACAAAGAAACGGAGAAAATACTAATATACAATAGTTTTATATAATATGTAACTTTCTGGCACGTATCCAGAAATTTGGTCAAGGGGGCGCAATAAAAAATAATGTAAAAAATGGGACATTTTTTTGCAATATTTGGTATTTATTAAGAAAAATCTTCTTTTTTCTTCAGATTTAGGGGGTGCTACGCCCCCACCCCCTTCTGGATACGTTATTGGTCATTTTTCATAATATAATATATACCGACAATGTAAACCTACTCCATAATTCATAACTACTTATAACTTAGAAAAATACAGATTATGTATTAAAATTATGTAAATAATATCTAATAAATTTAAAACTACATAACATTTAAGACTATAAAGTAGACCCACTGTAAAGGTTAGGTTAGGTTAGATATTATAGTATTACGCTGAAACTAATAACAGTTAATAAAATGTAATCAATTTTACCTTGAGTCAACTAATTTTTATTTAAATGCTTGAATTCGCTACAAATAAATACAGTATATTTTGTCATATTTTTAATTCATGTAAAAAATTTAAATCTATGAAACTAGGAGTAAAAGGAGAGAATAAGTAATACCACTTATTATTTTAAGTACAACGTTACTGCGAAACTTATGTAATCCAGCAAACTACTTATTTGCAAATTCCCAGAAAATCACATAATAGCAAATAATTTAATAGCAGGACGATATTCAACAAAATTCATACAAATTTACATAAATACCCAGGTCTACACAATTTAGAGTAATAACAAATATTATACTGCTTGCATTGTTATATCTGTAGTGTAACTTCCTATACAGAAGCCCGAAGTCCAACTGTTGGAGTCAGACTCCGGATTTTTATTTTTGTTTTAGGTTATCTGGAATGTGATTAGTTTTTATATGTGTAATGCTTATGAATAAAAAATTTACATAAAATCGAGAGTGTACTTCTGTGGATGTATTATCCATCATTCAATGATATACCCGTCATAAATTGTGGGGTCATAATAAGCGCTTGCATAAATGTAAACATCAATTCGTACATATGTGCGGCAATTGGCAATTAGCAATTGTTTCTTATTGGTTTTTATGTAGTTTCACATTTTATTGATATTAAATTTTGTTTGACCAAGACATTTTGACCATTTTGACTACCAGTGGATTTAGCCACTGCTCAAACTGCTTAAAACTACAGAATTTGCAAATATTTCATCTTCATTTTTGTTAGTAGTGACTGAGTTAGAAGTGTTGTTATCTAAATATAAATTTAGTTCTAGTTTTAATTTGACACGGTATGCTTGTTTCTGCCTAGTTTTTTGTACAATACGACACTACGACACCTTAGTATATGAAATGCTCCACATGGTCAACTGGAGATTCTTTTAAATAAATATTTATGTCTTAGATTTTCGTCATATACAGAGCCTACTATAATATTAGCTTTTGGTTTTTGGTGTATTAGCAACCAAAGTAAAAAAGTAATACTTTTTAATTTGAAAGCAGTCTTTTTTATCTTATTTACATGTAAAGTGAAAATAAATGGGACCAGCTGAATCAAAAAAGACTGCATTTTTAAAGCGTACTCGGCGAAATAGGTAAAAAGGTAAAAAATGTCCTTTTTTTGTTTCATGCTTCTACGCTACTTCTGATTTCATCTTAACTAAACTCAATAGATATTAAACAGGCTGGTACTTCACTATACGTAAATCATCAATGATAACAGCTCTTTGTATTACAGTTGTTTTGAGCTCATGAAGGAGCTAACGAAAACTACTTTCTGTCTACTAGTAACTTTCTGTTGCTGATTGTTAAGTAAAAGAAGTCAATTTTACACTTAAATTTGTGGTTTCTGCCGGTTTCATCAATTATTTAAATGAAATCAAAAATTCCTTCACTCTTTCCAATAGTAGACATTGATAGTAACTTTCCTACTCCTCTGCTAATACTTAGGACAAAATTTGGTCCACTTTGAATGTTTACAGGGTCATCTAATCCTATTCTGAAATGCATTGGTTTACAGGCTATTTTGAACTTGCTTATATATAAAATGTCTCTGATGCTCGTTGAAGAGTATCTGTCCAAACTGTTAATAGCATCGTTGTACGTAGACGTGAATTTGTTAATGTCTATTAAAATGGTGCACCATATAAAAATGCCACCAGTGCCTAGGATTACAATTTCAATGAGTACAAACGGATGAAACAATTGATGATATTCAATAACAATGACACTGGCGACTATTAAATATCTCAAAAGCATTGACTGAAAAGGTCCCGTAATTAGTCCAAAAATTTCTTGACCGAACTGTAAAACGTATTTCATAATGTTGCAATATTTTGTTACGATTTGAGGTGAACGGCGGACAATATTTTTGGAATTGTACAGATTGCTCCCGTGTCTGAAAAAAATTAACGTTGACGCTTTATTATCATCAGATGAGTTTTAAAAGTATACTTTTACCTCTACCATTAAAATATTATTAACAAGTGAGAAGGGAATTTTTCGATATGCTTGATACCGTAAATTTATTTTTCGTTGCATTACACTATTTTTGAAAAAAAATCACTTACTTTAACTCCCTTCCAATTGTTTCCAATACTTGAAGCATAAGAATGATCAGTGCCAATATGATTAAAACCAAGCAGAATGTGGTAATCACAATCCAAAACAAAATGATCGCAACACAAATTACTAAAGAAAAATGTTGATAGTCTCTGGGGAGATTAACGTAGATAAATAAAGGGTCATTGTATAAGGACAAGTAGAATGTTGCCATGGCAAATCCAAACAGAAAATTGAACGCGGATATCAATGGTAGTTTCAAGGGAATTGGTAGTTTTCCAGGTTTTGCATTGATGTCCATGTAGTTGTCTATAAAACGAAAATGTATACTTACAAATATCTCTATATTGACAGATTTTATATCATATTCATACCTTTTTGCTTTTTTGGTTATATAAAAATAAAATGAAATAAATTCCAATTTCTATGTTACCGGGTATTACAGTCATTGAAAATGGCAATATAATGGTGTCATGTGAAAACGAGGTTGGTAACAACTTCAAATTTATTTATAAATCAGCTTCACATGTGGCGAATGTCATAGGAAAAAGGTAAAAATAGCAAGCTTTCAAGAAAAGAAAGTTGTCAGGTGAAATAAGCAAATAAAAGATTACCTTCAAAGTTATGAAGAATTAATAGCACGTTGTTTACTAGTACCACCATGTCACTGGAACATTTAATCCACACGATACAAATTAAGAAAAAGAAAAGGGCTGTGCTATTAGATAAATCAAAGAAAGAATGAACGAAATTGAAATATTCCCCTTTTTTGAAAATTTGTGGAACTACATGACCATGTATACAAATAATAAAAACCATGAGTGTAATAAAATGAACAAGAAAAATTTCAAATCTATTTTTTTTCTTTCTGATGGAATTGTCCTTTTTATCCCAGTAGTAGGGAGACACTTTCAGTTGGTACCCCAAATTTACAATAGATTGGACTTGCATAAATATTTCTTCTGGGATTGTATTACTATTTTTATTTGATTTTTTGATACTCGTTGTTGGAATTGAAATTGTACATGTTTTACGTTTTGGAATGTATTTCGACAGTATAACTCGAATGAGTTTTCGTATTCTAGGCAGAAGTTTCGACATTGTTATGCTTAAGTAGTTTTTGGAAGAAATTGTTGTCTTTATTTATTGCACTGCAAAGGAGATGTAGATTTAAATTTAACTCACATTGCACTAAACTCCTACATCAGTATTTAAAAAATTACTTGTGTGTACTATATCTTGAACTATTACAGTAATAATTATTACACATTTCCATTGTTATTTTTTACTGCAATTGTTATTCTGTTTCTCAAAACTTCTGTCAAAGCCTTCTGTTAAGAATTTAAAAATAGTCTATGAAATGCCAGACCACAAACTTCAATCATGAAACTGTCATTGTTTTAAATGTGTGTGCTGAAGTTATTGACAAACCAATTTATTTCTCAAAGTCAAAGCACTGCTGAAACTCAGGTACATTTCCCTAAATTTTGCTCCATTACTTTTAGTAATCACTACTTCCCGTCTCTTCTATTTTGATGTACATAATTTCCTAAATGATAGTGGCATTGAATAATACTGAATGTAAACAAAGCAAATTACTAACATTTAAACACAAAAACCTTTGATCTGGACGATCTGGTAAATAAACAAAGGATATTTGACATAAACAGTGAACAACCAAGGAACGTTTTTGCCTTTTACTTCCTTTGTAGAAAAAGCAGGAGTAAAATACTAAAAAGCAATCTTTTCTTAACTTTTTCTTTTTATCAGCCTAAAATAGGGAATCCTCGTTGATTTTGATATCAAATGAGAATAGACAAATTTGGAATGTTTATATGAATCATACTTGTAGTAGCACATAAAACACATCTATGAGTAAATATTATTTAGTGTGTTGTATTTGCAAAATTAAATAGACTGCTATTTAAGTGTGTAAAAAGGCAAAAAGCAAATATAACACCCATTGTTTTTAAAGGAACCCTGTTTGCTTTTTGCCAAAATATGACCGTGTCGTTTTTTTCATGGGCAATTACCCGTTTTATTCTAGTATTAACGTATTCTAGTATTGGGCATATATATCTATATATTGGGCATATATAGGTGTATATAGGGCATATATAGGTATATATTGGGCTTATATAGGTATGTATTGGGCATATATATCTATATATTGGGCATATATATCTATATATTGGGCATATATATCTATATATTGGGCATATATATCTATATATTGGGCATATATAGGTATATATTGGGCATAAATAGGTATATATTGGGCATATATAGATATATATATTGGGCATAAATAGGTATATATTGGGCATATATAGGTGTGTATTGGGCATATATAGGTATATATTGGGCATATATAGGTATATATTGGGCATATATAGGTATATATTGGGCATATATAGGTGTGTATTGGGCATATATAGGTATATATTGGGCATATATAGGTATATATTGGGCATATATAGGTATATATTGGGCATATATAGGTATATATTGGGCATATATAGGTATGTATTGCATTGGGCATATAGTGGTGGTGGCACTGCCGAGTATGCAAACCCTGGAACTTTTCCAGCCAGTATATAGCTTTCAGTGCCAGGCGCGCCAGCAAAACGCTGGGAGCCGAGTGGTTGTCTATAGATGGATTCACTCTATTTGTTTTGGTAAACTACTTAGTAAATAGAATTTTAAACGTTGTGAATTGTTAACACGTATTGAATAAAATAATAGCGTATAACGCTACAAATAATGACGAAATGATTGTAAAGCAAATTTGCAAATTATTTCCTTACTGAGCAATTCAGGTAAAAAATCTTTTGCAAACGACCCACCCTAACAGGATTAGGGTGGGTCGTTCTATATCATTATTACTGTAAAAAATAACACTAGTAAATGACGGAATGTTTGCATAAAGTTAAGTAACTAAAAACTGCTACATAAGTACGTTTTTTTAAAAACTTCAGAAATTTAGTAGCAGTCTAGCAGTTTATTTACTTACCTTCTTGGAAACAGTCCGCCATATTTACTACTACTACTCGATTACTAGTAGTTATGTTGTAATTTAGGATGGATATATTATAATATAGTACCTACAGACGAAAAAAGTAATATGAGAGTTGGAGAATATAAGTACAAACACAATAAATAGAATATCAAATAAGTCACTGTGGTATCACATTTGAATTTACGAGTGTATTCTGTTGGTATCCTAGTATACATTAGTATAAATACTATATTAGTATACATATAGGGGTTAAATTATAATAATAATTTTAAATATATTTATTTTACCGTCTATACAAACGGTTTAAAATTTCCAAATATATTTTAAACATTTTGCCATCTAGAGGTCGAAACATTTTCATACATCCTATACAATTGAGCAACATTATTATGCAACTTTCTGGGTGGCCACTTGGGTAAAGAAAACTTGTCTTTCATTGCCGAAAACGTAGAATGTTTCCATTTTCTTTTTCAGTACTGCAGTGACCTTAGCAATATTAAGAATGGTAACAAATTTTTCTTGTACTCTGAGGATTTTTCTGCCTTCTGCAGAGTGATTGTTATTCTCACCGGTTTCCATCGCGAATTTCTGCAATGTACGTTCTGACATTTTCTTCACTGTTTCGTCATTGAAATTGGCCAAAGGGTTATTTCTCAAATCGTCACTACAGTAAACTAATTCTTTCCCTGTGATCTTTTTCAGTTGTTTTTCCAACAGTACCCCATTCGCATATTTTTGTGACGACACTTTCCAATCTACAAAACTTCTTGGGGCTTTTTTATGTAGCCACTGCCGACACATTTTTCACAAGTCAAGCGCCCTACTCCATTGCAGTGTAGGCATGACTTTTTCCATGACCGTCGCAATGAGAACAAGATTGTTGTTCATTAAAGACAATACGAAATCTAATTCCATGGCAAAATGGACATTTATTTATTCCAGTGCTTTGACAAACGTGACATGCTAACCAATTTTGTGACACCTGTCACAATTAGAAAATTAGAAATTAGAAATCTTTGTCTTTTTTGACGAAAAAATTTATATTCGATGGTTACAAACTATTTCTTCTTTAATAAATGGAGTATATAAAGTCTTTCAGAATAGTGTTTACGAGCGAAAATTGAACAAAATCCCCATATTCATTAACATTTGTCGTTATAATGCAAAGCTTTACCAATTCGATATATTAACGCATGTTTATGTATCAAAATCACGTAATGTTGGAGAAATAATAATATTTAAGGTTGTTGAATGGATTGTCTTATTGATCTAATGCAACCTTTGATTTATATTTGAATTTTCTGACGACTGTGGTTTGGACAAAAAAGGAGAAAACGCAAAACTTGCATGTAATATAGTTGTTTTTATTCCAAACTTTGTCTCTTTTGACAAAAAAATTTATAATCGATGGTTACAAACTACTTCTTCCTTAATAAATGGAGTATATAAAGTCTTTCAGAATAGTGTTTACGAGAGAAAATGGAACAAAATCCCCATATTCATTAACATTCGTCGTTATAATGCAAAGCTTTACTATTTCGATATAGTAACGAATGTTTGTGTATCAAAATCACCTAATCTTGGAAAAATAATAATATTTAAGGTTGTTGAATGGATGGTCTTATTGATCTAATGGAACCTTGATTTATATTTGGGTTGCTAACGACTGTATTTTGGTCAAAAACTGAAGAAACGCAAACCTTGCATGTAATATAGTTGTTTTTATTCCAAACTTTGTCTTTTTTGACGAAACAATTTATATTGGATGGTTACAAACTACTTCTTCTTTAATAAATGGAGTATATAAAGTCTTTCAGAATAGTGTTTACGAGAGAAAATGGAACAAAATCCCCATATTCATTAACATTCGTCGTTATAATGCAAAGCTTTACCATTTCGATATATTAACGAATGTTAATGTATCAAAATCACCTAATCTTGGAAAAATCATAATACTTAAAGTTATAGAATGGATTGTTTTATTGATCTAACGGCACCTTTGATATATATTTAAATTTTCTGACGACTGTGTTTTGGACAAAAAAGGAGAAAACGCAAACCTTGCATGTAATATAGTTGTTTTTATTCCAAACTTTGTCTTTTATGACGAAAAAAATTTATATTCGATGGTTACAAACTATTTCTTCTTTAATAAATGGAGTATATAAAGTCTTTCAGAATAGTGTTTACGAGCGAAAATTGAACAAAATCCCCAAATTCATTAACATTCGTCGTTATAATGCAAAGCTTTACCATTTCGATATATTAACGAATGTTTATGTATCAAAATCACCTAATCTTGGAAAAATCATAATACTTAAAGTTATAGAATGGATTGTTTTATTGATCTAACGGCACCTTTGATATATATTTGAATTTTCTGACGACTGTGTTTTGGACAAAAAAGGAGAAAACGCAAACCCTGCATGTAATATTGTTGTTTGTCTTTTTTGACGAAAAAATTTATATTCGATGGTAACAAACTACTTCTTCTTTAATAAATGGAGTATATAAAGTCTGTCAGAATAGTGTTTACGAGAGAAAATGGAACAAAATCCCCATATTCATTAACATTCGTCGTTATAATGCAAAGCTTTACCATTTCGATATATTAACGAATTTTTATGTATCAAAATCACCTAATCTTGGAAAAATAATAATATTTAAAGTTATAGAATGGATTGTTTTATTGATCTAACGGCACCTTTGATTTATATTTGGGTTGCTAACGACTGTATTTTGGTCAAAAACTGAAGAAACGCAAACCTTGCATGTAATATAGTTGTTTTTATTCCAAACTTTGTCTTTTTTGACGAAACAATTTATATTGGATGGTTACAAACTACTTCTTCTTTAATAAATGGAGTATATAAAGTCTTTCAGAATAGTGTTTACGAGAGAAAATGGAACAAAATCCCCATATTCATTAACATTCGTCGTTATAATGCAAAGCTTTACCATTTCGATATATTAACGAATGTTAATGTATCAAAATCACCTAATCTTGGAAAAATCATAATACTTAAAGTTATAGAATGGATTGTTTTATTGATCTAACGGCACCTTTGATATATATTTAAATTTTCTGACGACTGTGTTTTGGACAAAAAAGGAGAAAACGCAAACCTTGCATGTAATATAGTTGTTTTTATTCCAAACTTTGTCTTTTATGACGAAAAAAATTTATATTCGATGGTTACAAACTATTTCTTCTTTAATAAATGGAGTATATAAAGTCTTTCAGAATAGTGTTTACGAGCGAAAATTGAACAAAATCCCCAAATTCATTAACATTCGTCGTTATAATGCAAAGCTTTACCATTTCGATATATTAACGAATGTTTATGTATCAAAATCACCTAATCTTGGAAAAATCATAATACTTAAAGTTATAGAATGGATTGTTTTATTGATCTAACGGCACCTTTGATATATATTTGAATTTTCTGACGACTGTGTTTTGGACAAAAAAGGAGAAAACGCAAACCCTGCATGTAATATAGTTGTTTGTCTTTTTTGACGAAAAAATTTATATTCGATGGTAACAAACTACTTCTTCTTTAATAAATGGAGTATATAAAGTCTTTCAGAATAGTGTTTACGAGCGAAAATTGAACAAAATCCCCATATTCATTAACATTCGTCGTTATAATTCAAAGCTTTACCATTTCGATATATTAACCAATATTTATGTATCAAAATCACCTAATGATGGAAAAATAGTAATATTCATGGTTGTAGAATGGATTGTCTTATTGATCCAATGGAACCTTTGATTTATATTTGAATTTTCTGACGACTGTGTTTTGGACAAAAAAGATAAAACGCAAACATTGCATGTAATATAGTTGTTTTTATTCCAAACTTTGTCTCTTTTGACGAAAAAATTTATATTCGATGGTTACAAACTATTTCTTCTTTAATAAATGGAGTATATAAAGTCTTTCAGAATAGTGTTTACGAGCGAAAATTGAACAAAATCCCCATATTCATTAACATTCGTCGTTATAATGCAAAGCTTTACCATTTCGATATATTAACGAATGTTTATGTATCAAAATCACCTAATCTTGGAAAAATAATAATATTTAAAGTTGTTGAATGGATTGTTTTATTGATCTAACGGCACCTTTGATATATATTTGAATTTTCTGACGACTGTGTTTTGGACAAAAAAGGAGAAAACACAAACCTTGCATGTAATATAGTTGTTTTTATTCCAATCTTTGTCTTTTATGACGAAAAAAATTTATATTCGATAGTTACAAACTATTTCTTCTTTAATAAATGGAGTATATAAAGTCTTTCAGAATAGTGTTTACGAGCGAAAATTGAACAAAATCCCCATATTCATTAACATTCGTCGTTATAATGCAAAGCTTTACCATTTCGATATATTAACGAATGTTTATGTATCAAAATCACCTAATCTTGGAAAAATCATAATACTTAAAGTTATAGAATGGATTGTTTTATTGATCTAACGGCACCTTTGATATATATTTGAATTTTCTGACGACTGTGTTTTGGACAAAAAAGGAGAAAACGCAAACCCTGCATGTAATATAGTTGTTTGTCTTTTTTGACGAAAAAATTTATATTCGATGGTAACAAACTACTTCTTCTTTAATAAATGGAGTATATAAAGTCTTTCAGAATAGTGTTTACGAGCGAAAATTGAACAAAATCCCCATATTCATTAACATTCGTCGTTATAATTCAAAGCTTTACCATTTCGATATATTAACCAATATTTATGTATCAAAATCACCTAATGATGGAAAAATAGTAATATTCAGGGTTGTAGAATGGATTGTCTTATTGATCCAATGGAACCTTTGATTTATATTTGAATTTTCTGACGACTGTGTTTTGGACAAAAAAGATAAAACGCAAACATTGCATGTAATATAGTTGTTTTTATTCCAAACTTTGTCTCTTTTGACGAAAAAATTTATATTCGATGGTTACAAACTATTTCTTCTTTAATAAATGGAGTATATAAAGTCTTTCAGAATAGTGTTTACGAGCGAAAATTGAACAAAATCCCCATATTAATTAACATTCGTCGTTATAATGCAAAGCTTTACCATTTCGATATATTAACGAATGTTTATGTATCAAAATCACCTAATCTTGGAAAAATAATAATATTTAAAGTTGTTGAATGGATTGTTTTATTGATCTAACGGCACCTTTGATTTATATTTGGGTTGCTAACGACTTTTTTTTGGTCAAAAACTGAAGAAACGCAAACCTTGCATGTAATATAGTTGGTTTTATTCCAAACTTTGTCTTTTATGACGAAAAAAATTTATATTCGATGGTTACAAACTATTTCTTCTTTAATAAATGGAGTATATAAAGTCTTTCAGAATAGTGATTACGAGAGAAAATGGAACAAAATCCCCATATTCATTAACATTCGTCGTTATAATGCAAAGCTTTACCATTTCGATATATTAACGAATGTTAATGAATCAAAATCACGTAATCTTGGAAAATTAATAATATTTAAGGTTGTAGAATGGATTGTTTTACTGATCTAACGGCACCTTTGATTTATATTTGGGTTGCTAACGACTGTATTTTGGTCAAAAACTGAAGAAACGCAAACCTTGCATCTAATATAGTTGTTTTTATTACAAACTTTGACTTTTTTGACGAAAAAAATTTGTATTCGATGGTTACAAACTATTTCTTCTTTAATAAATGGAGTATATAAAGTCTTTCAGAATAGTGTTTACGAGAGAAAATGGAACAAAATCCCCATATTCATTAACATTCGTCGTTATAATTCAAAGCTTTACCATTTCGATATATTAACGAATACTTATGTATCAAAATCACCTAATGATGGAAAAATAGTAATATTCAGGGTTGTAGAATGGATTGTCTTATTGATCTAATGGAACCTTTGATTTATATTTGAATTTTCTGACGACTGTGTTTTGGACAAAAAAGATAAAACGCAAACATTGCATGTAATATAGTTGTTTTTATTCCAAACTTTGTCTTTTTTGACGAAACAATTTATATTGGATGGTTACAAACTACTTCTTCTTTAATAAATGGAGTATATAAAGTCTTTCAGAATAGTGTTTTCGAGAGAAAATTGAACAAAATCCCCATATTCATTAACATTCGTCGCTATAGTGCAAAGCTTTACCATTTCGATATATTAACGAATGTTTATGTATCAAAATCACCTAATCTTGGAAAAATAATAATATTTAAAGTTGTTGAATGGATTGTTTTATTGATCTAACGGCACCTTTGATATATATTTGAATTTTCTGACGACTGTGTTTTGAACAAAAAAGGAGTAAACGCAAACCTTGCATGTAATATAGTTGTTTTTATTCCAATCTTTGTCTTTTTTGACGAAAAAATTTGCATTCGATGGTTACAAACTATTTCTTCTTTAATAAATGGAGTATATAAAGTCTTTCAGAATAGTGTTTACGAGCGAAAATTGAACAAAATCCCCATATTCATTAACATTTGTCGTTATAATGCAAAGCTTTACCAATTCGATATATTAACGCATGTTTATGTATCAAAATCACGTAATGTTGGAGAAATAATAATATTTAAGGTTGTTGAATGGATTGTCTTATTGATCTAATGCAACCTTTGATTTATATTTGAATTTTCTGACGACTGTGGTTTGGACAAAAAAGGAGAAAACGCAAAACTTGCATGTAATATAGTTGTTTTTATTCCAAACTTTGTCTCTTTTGACAGAAAAATTTATAATCGATGGTTACAAACTACTTCTTCCTTAATAAATGGAGTATATAAAGTCTTTCAGAATAGTGTTTACGAGAGAAAATGGAACAAAATCCCCATATTCATTAACATTCGTCGTTATAATGCAAAGCTTTACCATTTCGATATATTAACGAATGTTTATGTATCAAAATCACCTAATCTTGGAAAAATCATAATACTTAAAGTTATAGAATGGATTGTTTTATTGATCTAACGGCACCTTTGATATATATTTGAATTTTCTGACGACTGTGTTTTGGACAAAAAAGGAGAAAACGCAAACCTTGCATGTAATATAGTTGTTTTTATTCCAATCTTTGTCTTTTTTGACGAAAAAATTTGTATTCGATGGTTACAAACTACTTCTTCTTTAATAAATGGAGTATATAAAGTCTTTCAGAATAGTGTTTACGAGCGAAAATTGAACAAAATCCCCATATTCATTAACATTCGTCGTTATAATGCAAAGCTTTACCATTTCGATATATTAACGAATGTTTATGTATCAAAATCACGTAATGTTGGAGAAATAATAATATTTAAGGTTGTTGAATGGATTGTCTTATTGATCTAATGCAACCTTTGATTTATATTTGAATTTTCTGACGACTGTGGTTTGGACAAAAAAGGAGAAAACGCAAAACTTGCATGTAATATAGTTGTTTTTATTCCAAACTTTGTCTCTTTTGACAGAAAAATTTATAATCGATGGTTACAAACTACTTCTTCCTTAATAAATGGAGTATATAAAGTCTTTCAGAATAGTGTTTACGAGCGAAAATTGAACAAAATCCCCATATTCATTAACATTCGTCGTTATAATGCAAAGCTTTACCATTTCGATATATTAACGAATGTTTATGTATCAAAATCACCTAATCTTGGAAAAATCATAATACTTAAAGTTATAGAATGGATTGTTTTATTGATCTAACGGCACCTTTGATATATATTTGAATTTTCTGACGACTGTGTTTTGGACAAAAAAGGAGAAAACGCAAACCTTGCATGTAATATAGTTGTTTTTATTCCAATCTTTGTCTTTTTTGACGAAAAAATTTGTATTCGATGGTTACAAACTACTTCTTCTTTAATAAATGGAGTATATAAAGTCTTTCAGAATAGTGTTTACGAGCGAAAATTGAACAAAATCCCCATATTCATTAACATTCGTCGTTATAATGCAAAGCTTTACCATTTCGATATATTAACGAATGTTTATGTATCAAAATCACCTAATCTTGGAAAAATCATAATACTTAAAGTTATAGAATGGATTGTTTTATTGATCTAACGGCACCTTTGATATATATTTGAATTTTCTGACGACTGTGTTTTGGACAAAAAAGGAGAAAACGCAAACCCTGCATGTAATATAGTTGTTTGTCTTTTTTGACGAAAAAATTTATATTCGATGGTTACAAACTATTTCTTCTTTAATAAATGGAGTATATAAAGTCTTTCAGAATAGTGTTTACGAGCGAAAATTGAACAAAATCCCCATATTCATTAACATTCGTCGTTATAATGCAAAGCTTTACCATTTCGATATATTAACGAATGTTTATGTATCAAAATCACCTAATCTTGGAAAAATAATAATATTTAAAGTTGTTGAATGGATTGTTTTATTGATCTAACGGCACCTTTGATATATATTTGAATTTTCTGACGACTGTGTTTTGGACAAAAAAGGAGAAAACGCAAACCTTGCATGTAATATAGTTGGTTTTATTCCAAACTTTGTCTTTTATGACGAAAAAAATTTATATTCGATGGTTACAAACTATTTCTTCTTTAATAAATGGAGTATATAAAGTCTTTCAGAATAGTGTTTACGAGCGAAAATTGAACAAAATCCCCATATTCATTAACATTCGTCGTTATAATGCAAAGCTTTACCATTTCGATATATTAACGAATGTTTATGTATCAAAATCACCTAATCTTGGAAAAATCATAATACTTAAAGTTATAGAATGGATTGTTTTATTGATCTAACGGCACCTTTGATATATATTTGAATTTTCTGACGACTGTGTTTTGGACAAAAAAGGAGAAAACGCAAACCTTGCATGTAATATAGTTGTTTGTCTTTTTTGACGAAAAAATTTATATTCGATGGTAACAAACTACTTCTTCTTTATTAATAAATGGAGTATATAAAGTCTTTCAGAATAGTGTTTACGAGCGAAAATTGAACAAAATCCCCATATTCATTAACATTCGTCGTTATAATTCAAAGCTTTACCATTTCGATATATTAACCAATATTTATGTATCAAAATCACCTAATGATGGAAAAATAGTAATATTCAGGGTTGTAGAATGGATTGTCTTATTGATCCAATGGAACCTTTGATTTATATTTGAATTTTCTGACGACTGTGTTTTGGACAAAAAAGATAAAACGCAAACATTGCATGTAATATAGTTGTTTTTATTCCAAACTTTGTCTCTTTTGACGAAAAAAATTTATATTCGATGGTTACAAACTATTTCTTCTTTAATAAATGGAGTATATAAAGTCTTTCAGAACAGTGTTTACGAGCGAAAATTGAACAAAATCCCCATATTCATTAACATTCGTCGTTATAATGCAAAGCTTTACCATTTCGATATATTAACGAATGTTTATGTATCAAAATCACCTAATCTTGGAAAAATAATAATATTTAAAGTTGTTGAATGGATTGTTTTATTGATCTAACGGCACCTTTGATATATATTTGAATTTTCTGACGACTGTGTTTTGGACAAAAAAGGAGAAAACGCAAACCTTATATGTAATATAGTTGTTTTTATTCCAATCTTTGTCTTTTATGACGAAAAAAATTTATATTCGATGGTTACAAACTATTTCTTCTTTAATAAATGGAGTATATAAAGTCTTTCAGAATAGTGTTTACGAGCGAAAATTGAACAAAATCCCCATATTCATTAACATTCGTCTTTATAATGCAAAGCTTTACCATTTCGATATATTAACGAATGTTTATGTATCAAAATCACCTAATCTTGGAAAAATCATAATACTTAAAGTTATAGAATGGATTGTTTTATTGATCTAACGGCACCTTTGATATATATTTGAATTTTCTGACGACTGTGTTTTGGACAAAAAAGGAGAAAACGCAAACCTTGCATGTAATATAGTTGTTTGTCTTTTTTGACGAAAAAATTTATATTCGATGGTAACAAACTACTTCTTCTTTAATAAATGGAGTATATAAAGTCTTTCAGAAT
The DNA here is from genome assembly GCA_020055645.1 of Tomocerus qinae. Taxonomy (NCBI): domain Eukaryota; kingdom Metazoa; phylum Arthropoda; class Collembola; order Entomobryomorpha; family Tomoceridae; genus Tomocerus; species Tomocerus qinae. The sequence continues at coordinate 23,126,816 of CM034546.1, read as the reverse complement.
AGTGTTTACGAGCGAAAATTGAATAAAATCCCCATATTTATTAACATTCGTCGTTATAATTCAAAGCTTTACCATTTCGATATATTAACCAATATTTATGTATCAAAATCACCTAATGATGGAAAAATAGTAATATTCAGGGTTGTAGAATGGATTGTCTTATTGATCTAATGGAACCTTTGATTTATATTTGAATTTTCTGACGACTGTGTTTTGGACAAAAAAGATAAAACGCAAACATTGCATGTAATATAGTTGTTTTTATTCCAAACTTTGTCTCTTTTGACGAAAAAATTTATATTCGATGGTTACAAACTATTTCTTCTTTAATAAATGGAGTATATAAAGTCTTTCAGAATAGTGTTTACGAGCGAAAATTGAACAAAATCCCCATATTCATTAACATTCGTCGTTATAATGCAAAGCTTTACCATTTCGATATATTAACGAATGTTTATGTATCAAAATCACCTAATCTTGGAAAAATAATAATATTTAAAGTTGTTGAATGGATTGTTTTATTGATCTAACGGCACCTTTGATATATATTTGAATTTTCTGACGACTGTGTTTTGGACAAAAAAGGAGAAAACGCAAACCTTGCATGTAATATAGTTGTTTTTATCCCAATCTTTGTCTTTTTTGACGAAAAAATTTGTATTCGATGGTTACAAACTACTTCTTCTTTAATAAATGGAGTATATAAAGTCTTTCAGAATAGTGTTTACGAGCGAAAATTGAACAAAATCCCCATATTCATTAACATTCGTCGTTATAATGCAAAGCTTTACCATTTCTATATATTAACGAATGTTTATGTATCAAAATCACCTAATCTTGGAAAAATCATAATACTTAAAGTTATAGAATGGATTGTTTTATTGATCTAACGGCACCTTTGATATATATTTGAATTTTCTGACGACTGTGTTTTGGACAAAAAAGGAGAAAACGCAAACCCTGCATGTAATATAGTTGTTTGTCTTTTTTGACGAAAAAATTTATATTCGATGGTAACAAACTACTTCTTCTTTAATAAATGGAGTATATAAAGTCTTTCAGAATAGTGTTTACGAGCGAAAATTGAACAAAATCCCCATATTCATTAACATTCGTCGTTATAATTCAAAGCTTTACCATTTCGATATATTAACCAATATTTATGTATCAAAATCACCTAATGATGGAAAAATAGTAATATTCAGGGTTGTAGAATGGATTGTCTTATTGATCCAATGGAACCTTTGATTTATATTTGAATTTTCTGACGACTGTGTTTTGGACAAAAAAGATAAAACGCAAACATTGCATGTAATATAGTTGTTTTTATTCCAAACTTTGTCTCTTTTGACGAAAAAATTTATATTCGATGGTTACAAACTATTTCTTCTTTAATAAATGGAGTATATAAAGTCTTTCAGAACAGTGTTTACGAGCGAAAATTGAACAAAATCCCCATATTCATTAACATTCGTCGTTATAATGCAAAGCTTTACCATTTCGATATATTAACGAATGTTTATGTATCAAAATCACCTAATCTTGGAAAAATAATAATATTTAAAGTTGTTGAATGGATTGTTTTATTGATCTAACGGCACCTTTGATATATATTTGAATTTTCTGACGACTGTGTTTTGGACAAAAAAGGAGAAAACGCAAACCTTATATGTAATATAGTTGTTTTTATTCCAAACTTTGTCTCTTTTGACGAAAAAATTTATATTCGATGGTTACAAACTATTTCTTCTTTAATAAATGGAGTATATAAAGTCTTTCAGAATAGTGTTTACGAGCGAAAATTGAACAAAATCCCCATATTCATTAACATTCGTCGTTATAATGCAAAGCTTTACCATTTCGATATATTAACGAATGTTTATGTATCAAAATCACCTAATCTTGGAAAAATCATAATACTTAAAGTTATAGAATGGATTGTTTTATTGATCTAACGGCACCTTTGATATATATTTGAATTTTCTGACGACTGTGTTTTGGACAAAAAAGGAGAAAACGCAAACCCTTGCATGTAATATAGTTGTTTGTCTTTTTTGACGAAAAAATTTATATTCGATGGTAACAAACTACTTCTTCTTTAATAAATGGAGTATATAAAGTCTTTCAGAATAGTGTTTACGAGCGAAAATTGAATAAAATCCCCATATTTATTAACATTCGTCGTTATAATTCAAAGCTTTACCATTTCGATATATTAACCAATATTTATGTATCAAAATCACCTAATGATGGAAAAATAGTAATATTCAGGGTTGTAGAATGGATTGTCTTATTGATCTAATGGAACCTTTGATTTATATTTGAATTTTCTGACGACTGTGTTTTGGACAAAAAAGATAAAACGCAAACATTGCATGTAATATAGTTGTTTTTATTCCAAACTTTGTCTCTTTTGACGAAAAAATTTATATTCGATGGTTACAAACTATTTCTTCTTTAATAAATGGAGTATATAAAGTCTTTCAGAATAGTGTTTACGAGCGAAAATTGAACAAAATCCCCATATTCATTAACATTCGTCGTTATAATGCAAAGCTTTACCATTTCGATATATTAACGAATGTTTATGTATCAAAATCACCTAATCTTGGAAAAATAATAATATTTAAAGTTGTTGAATGGATTGTTTTATTGATCTAACGGCACCTTTGATATATATTTGAATTTTCTGACGACTGTGTTTTGGACAAAAAAGGAGAAAACGCAAACCTTGCATGTAATATAGTTGTTTTTATCCCAATCTTTGTCTTTTTTGACGAAAAAATTTGTATTCGATGGTTACAAACTACTTCTTCTTTAATAAATGGAGTATATAAAGTCTTTCAGAATAGTGTTTACGAGCGAAAATTGAACAAAATCCCCATATTCATTAACATTCGTCTTTATAATGCAAAGCTTTACCATTTCGATATATTAACGAATGTTTATGTATCAAAATCACCTAATCTTGGAAAAATCATAATACTTAAAGTTATAGAATGGATTGTTTTATTGATCTAACGGCACCTTTGATATATATTTGAATTTTCTGACGACTGTGTTTTGGACAAAAAAGGAGAAAACGCAAACCTTGCATGTAATATAGTTGTTTGTCTTTTTTGACGAAAAAATTTATATTCGATGGTAACAAACTACTTCTTCTTTATTAATAAATGGAGTATATAAAGTCTTTCAGAATAGTGTTTACGAGCGAAAATTGAACAAAATCCCCATATTCATTAACATTCGTCGTTATAATTCAAAGCTTTACCATTTCGATATATTAACCAATATTTATGTATCAAAATCACCTAATGATGGAAAAATAGTAATATTCAGGGTTGTAGAATGGATTGTCTTATTGATCTAATGGAACCTTTGATTTATATTTGAATTTTCTGACGACTGTGTTTTGGACAAAAAAGATAAAACGCAAACATTGCATGTAATATAGTTGTTTTTATTCCAAACTTTGTCTCTTTTGACGAAAAAATTTATATTCGATGGTTACAAACTATTTCTTCTTTAATAAATGGAGTATATAAAGTCTTTCAGAATAGTGTTTACGAGCGAAAATTGAACAAAATCCCCATATTCATTAACATTCGTCGTTATAATGCAAAGCTTTACCATTTCGATATATTAACGAATGTTTATGTATCAAAATCACCTAATCTTGGAAAAATAATAATATTTAAAGTTGTTGAATGGATTGTTTTATTGATCTAACGGCACCTTTGATATATATTTGAATTTTCTGACGACTGTGTTTTGGACAAAAAAGGAGAAAACGCAAACCTTATATGTAATATAGTTGTTTTTATTCCAATCTTTGTCTTTTATGACGAAAAAAATTTATATTCGATGGTTACAAACTATTTCTTCTTTAATAAATGGAGTATATAAAGTCTTTCAGAATAGTGTTTACGAGCGAAAATTGAACAAAATCCCCATATTCATTAACATTCGTCTTTATAATGCAAAGCTTTACCATTTCGATATATTAACGAATGTTTATGTATCAAAATCACCTAATCTTGGAAAAATCATAATACTTAAAGTTATAGAATGGATTGTTTTATTGATCTAACGGCACCTTTGATATATATTTGAATTTTCTGACGACTGTGTTTTGGACAAAAAAGGAGAAAACGCAAACCTTGCATGTAATATAGTTGTTTGTCTTTTTTGACGAAAAAATTTATATTCGATGGTAACAAACTACTTCTTCTTTAATAAATGGAGTATATAAAGTCTTTCAGAATAGTGTTTACGAGCGAAAATTGAACAAAATCCCCATATTCATTAACATTCGTCGTTATAATTCAAAGCTTTACCATTTCGATATATTAACGAATATTTATGTATCAAAATCACCTAATGATGGAAAAATAGTAATATTCAGGGTTGTAGAATGGATTGTCTTATTGATCTAATGGAACCTTTGATTTATATTTGAATTTTCTGACGACTGTGTTTTGGACAAAAAAGGAAAAAACGCAAACCTTGCATGTAATATAGTTGTTTGTCTTTTTTGACGAAAAAATTTATATTCGATGGTAACAAACTACTTCTTTAATAAATGGAGTATATAAAGTCTTTCAGAATAGTGTTTACGAGCGAAAATTGAACAAAATCCCCATATTCATTAACATTCGTCGTTATAATTCAAAGCTTTACCATTTCGATATATTAACCCATATTTATGTATCAAAATCACCTAATGATGGAAAAATAGTAATATTCAGGGTTGTAGAATGGATTTTCTTATTGATCCAATGGAACCTTTGATTTATATTTGAATTTTCTGACGACTGTGTTTTGGACAAAAAAGATAAAACGCAAACATTGCATGTAATATAGTTGTTTTTATTCCAAACTTTGTCTCTTTTGACGAAAAAATTTATATTCGATGGTTACAAACTATTTCTTCTTTAATAAATGGAGTATATAAAGTCTTTCAGAATAGTGTTTACGAGCGAAAATTGAACAAAATCCCCATATTCTTTAACATTTGTCGTTATAATGCAAAGCTTTACCATTTCGATATATTAACGAATGTTTATGTATCAAAATCACCTAATCTTGGAAAAATAATAATATTTAAAGTTGTTGAGTGGATTGTTTTATTGAACTAACGGCACCTTTGATATATATTTGAATAGTGTTTCTGACGACTGTGTTTTGGACAAAAAAGGAGAAAACGCAAACCTTGCATGTAATATAGTTGTTTTTATTCCAATCTTTGTCTTTTTTGACGAAAAAATTTGTATTCGATGGTAACAAACTATTTCTTCTTTAATAAATGGAGTATATAAAGTCTTTCATAATAGTGTTTACGAGCGAAAATTGAACAAAATCCCCATATTCATTAACATTCGTCGTTATAATGCAAAGCTTTACCATTTCGATATATTAATGAATGTTTATGTATCAAAATCACCTAATCTTGGAAAGTTAATAATATTTAAGGTTGTAGAATGGATTGTTTTACTGATCTAAGGGCACCTTTGATTTATATTTGGGTTGCTAACGACTGTATTTTGGTCAAAAACTGAAGAAACGCAAACCTTGCATGTAATATAGTTGTTTTTATTACAAACTTTGTCTTTTTTGACGAAAAAAATTTGTATTCGATGGTTACAAACTATTTCTTCTTTAATAAATGGAGTATATAAAGTCTTTCAGAATAGTGTTTACGAGAGAAAATGGAACAAAATCCCCATATTCATTAACATTCGTCGTTATAATTCAAAGCTCTACCATTCCGATATATTAATGAATATTTATGTATCAAAATCACCTAATGATGGAAAAATAGTAATATTCAGGGTTGTAGAATGGATTGTCTTATTGATCTAATGGAACCTTTGATTTATATTTGAATTTTCTGACGACTGTGTTTTGGACAAAAAAGATAAAACGCAAACATTGCATGTAATATAGTTGTTTTTATTCCAAACTTTGTCTCTTTTGACGAAAAAATTTGCATTCGATGGTTACAAACTATTTCTTCTTTAATAAATGGAGTATATAAAGTCTTTCAGAATAGTGTTTACTAGCGAAAATTGAACAAAATTCCCAAATTCATTAACATTCGTCGTTATAATGCAAAGCTTTACCATTTCGATAAATAACGAATATTTATGTATCAAAATCACCTATTCTTAGAAAAATAATAATATTTAAAGTTGTTGAATGGATTGTCTTATTGAACTAATGAAACCTTTGATTTATATTTGAATTTTCTGACGACTGTGTATTGGACAAAAAAGGAGAAAACGCAAACCTTGCATGTAATATAGTTGTTTTTATTCCAAACTTTGTCTTTTATGACGAAAAAAATTTATATTCGATGGTTACAAACTATTTCTTCTTTAATAAATGGAGTATATAAAGTCTTTCAGAATAGTGATTACGAGTGAAAATGGAACAAAATTTCCATATTCATTAACATTCGTCGTTATGATGCAAAGCTTTACTATTTCGATATATTAACGAATGTTTGTGTATCAAAATCACCTAATCTTGGAAAAATAATAATATTTAAGGTTGTTGAATGGATTGTCTTATTGATCTAATGGAACCTTTGATTTATATTTGGGTTGCTAACGACTGTATGTTGGTCAAAAACTGAAGAAACGCAAACCTTGCATGTAATATTGTTGTTTTTATTCCAAACTTTGTCTTTTATGACGAAAAAAATTTATATTCGATGGTTACAAACTATTTCTTCCTTAATAAATGGAGTATATAAAGTCTTTCAGAATAGTGATTACGAGAGAAAATGGAACAAAATCCCCAAATTCATTAACATTCGTCGTTATAATGCAAAACTTTACCATTTCGATATACTAACGAATGTTTATGTATCAAAATCACTTATCTTGGAAAAATAATAATATTTAAAGTTGTTGAATGGATTGTTTTATTGATCTAACGGCACCTTTGATATATATTTGAATTTTCTGACGACTGTGTTTTGGACAAAAAAGGAGAAAACGCAAACCTTGCATGTAATATAGTTGTTTTTATTCCAATCTTTGTCTTTTTTGACGAAAAAATTTGTATTCGATGGTTACAAACTATTTCTTCTTTAATAAATGGAGTATATAAAGTCTTTCAGAATAGTGTTTACGAGCGAAAATGGAACAAAATCCCCATATTTATTAACATTCGTCGTTATAATGCAAAGCTTTACCATTTCGATATATTAACGAATGTTTATGTATCAAAATCACCTAATCTTGGAAAATTAATAATATTTAAGGTTGTAGAATGGATTGTTTTACTGATCTAACGGCAACTTTGATTTATATTTGGGTTGCTAACGACTGTATTTTGGTCAAAAACTGAAGAAACGCAAACCTTGCATGTAATATAGTTGTTTTTATTACAAACTTTGTCTTTTTTGACGAAAAAAATTTGTATTCGATGGTTACAAACTATTTCTTCTTTAATAAATGGAGTATATAAAGTCTTTCAGAATAGTGTTTACGAGAGAAAATGGAACAAAATCCCCATATTCATTAACATTCGTCGTTATAATGCAAAGCTTTACCATTTCGATATATTAACGAATGTTTATGTATCAAAATCACCTAATGTTGGAAAATTAATTATATTTAAGGTTGTAGAATGGATTGTTTTACTGATCTAACGGCACCTTTGATTTATATTTGGGTTGCTAACGACTGTATTTTGGTCAAAAACTGAAGAAACGAAAACATTGCATGTAATATAGTTGTTTTTATTCCAAACTTTGTCTCTTTTTACGAAAAAATTTGCATTCGATGGTTACAAACTATTTCTTCTTTAATAAATGGAGCATATAAAGTCTTTCAGTATAGTGTTTACGAGCGAAAATTGAACAAAATCCCCAAATTCATTAACATTCGTCGTTATAATGCAAAGCTTTACCATTTCGATATATAAACGAATGTTTATGTATCAAAATCACCTAATCTTGGAAAAATCATAATATTTAAAGTTATAGAATGGATTGTTTTATTGATCTAACGGCACCTTTGATATATACTTGAATTTTCTGACGACTGTGTTTTGGACAAAAAAGGAGAAAACGCAAACCTTGCATGTAATATAGTTGTTTTTATTCCAATCTTTGTCTTTTTTGACGAAAAAATTTGTATTCGATGGTTACAAACTATTTCTTCTTTAATAAATGGAGTATATAAAGTCTTTCAGAATAGTGTTTACGAGCGAAAATGGAACAAAATCCCCATATTCATTAACATTCGTCGTTATAATGCAAAGCTTTACCATTTCGATATATTAACGAATGTTTATGTATCAAAATCACGTAATGTTGGAAAAATAATAATATTTAAGATTGTTGAATGGATTGTCTTATTGATCTAATGGAACCTTTGATTTATATTTGAATTTTCTGACGACTGTGTTTTGGACAAAAAAGGAGAAAACGCAAACCTTGCATGTAATATAGTTGTTTTTATTCCAAACTTTGTCTTTTTTGACGAAAAAATTTGTATTCGAAGGTTACAAACTATTTCTTCTTTAATAAATGGAGTATATAAAGTCTTTCAGAATAGTGTTTACGAGAGAAAATGGAACAAAATCCCCATATTCATTAACATTCGTCGTTATAATTCAAAGCTTTACCATTTCGATATATTGACGCATGGATAAATATCAAAATCACCTAATCTTAGAACAGTAATAAGGATTAAGGTTGTTGAATGGATTGTCTTATTGATCTAATGGCACCTTTGATTTATATTTTGATTTTAAACGACTGTATTTTGGTCAAAAAGCAAAGAAACCCAAACATTGCATGTAATATAGTTGTTTTTATTCCAAACTTTGTCTTTTTTGACGAAAAAATTTATATTCGATGATTACAAACTATTTCTTCTTTAATAAATGGAGTATATAAAGTCTGTCAGAATAGCGTTTACGAGCGAAAATTGAACAAAATCCCCATATTCATTAACATTCGTCGTTATAATGCAAAGCTTTACCATTTCGATATATTAACGAATGTTTATGTATCAAAATCACCTAATCTTGGAAAAATCATAATATTTAAAGTTATAGAATGGATTGTTTTATTGATCTAACGGCACCTTTGATATATACTTGAATTTTCTGACGACTGTGTTTTGGACAAAAAAGGAGAAAACGCAAACCTTGCATGTAATATAGTTGTTTTTATTCCAATCTTTGTCTTTTTTGACGAAAAAATTTGTATTCGATGGTTACAAACTATTTCTTCTTTAATAAATGGAGTATATAAAGTCTTTCAGAATAGTGTTTACGAGCGAAAATTGAACAAAATCCCCATATTCATTAACATTCGTCGTTATAATGCAAAGCTTTACCATTTCGATATATTAACGAATGTTTATGTATCAAAATCACCTAATCTTGGAAAAATAATAATATTTAAAGTTATAGAATGGATTGTTTTATTGATCTAACGGCACCTTTGATATATATTTGAATTTTCTGACGACTGTGTTTTGGACAAAAAAGGAGAAAACGCAAACCTTGCATGTAATATAGTTGTTTTTATTCCAATCTTTGTCTTTTTTGACGAAAAAATTTGTATTCGATGGTTACAAACTATTTCTTCTTTAATAAATGGAGTATATAAAGTCTTTCAGAATAGTGTTTACGAGCGAAAATTGAACAAAATCCCCATATTCATTAACATTCGTCGTTATAATGCAAAGCTTTACCATTTCGATATATTAACGAATGTTTATGTATCAAAATCACCTAATCTTGGAAAAATCATAATACTTAAAGTTATAGAATGGATTGTTTTATTGATCTAACGGCACCTTTGATATATATTTGAATTTTCTGACGACTGTGTTTTGGACAAAAAAGGAGAAAACGCAAACCCTGCATGTAATATAGTTGTTTGTCTTTTTTGACGAAAAAATTTATATTCGATGGTAACAAACTACTTCTTCTTTATTAATAAATGGAGTATATAAAGTCTTTCAGAATAGTGTTTACGAGCGAAAATTGAACAAAATCCCCATATTCATTAACATTCGTCGTTATAATTCAAAGCTTTACCATTTCGATATATTAACCAATATTTATGTATCAAAATCACCTAATGATGGAAAAATAGTAATATTCAGGGTTGTAGAATGGATTGTCTTATTGATCCAATGGAACCTTTGATTTATATTTGAATTTTCTGACGACTGTGTTTTGGACAAAAAAGATAAAACGCAAACATTGCATGTAATATAGTTGTTTTTATTCCAAACTTTGTCTCTTTTGACGAAAAAATTTATATTCGATGGTTACAAACTATTTCTTCTTTAATAAATGGAGTATATAAAGTCTTTCAGAACAGTGTTTACGAGCGAAAATTGAACAAAATCCCCATATTCATTAACATTCGTCGTTATAATGCAAAGCTTTACCATTTCGATATATTAACGAATGTTTATGTATCAAAATCACCTAATCTTGGAAAAATAATAATATTTAAAGTTGTTGAATGGATTGTTTTATTGATCTAACGGCACCTTTGATATATATTTGAATTTTCTGACGACTGTGTTTTGGACAAAAAAGGAGAAAACGCAAACCTTATATGTAATATAGTTGTTTTTATTCCAATCTTTGTCTTTTATGACGAAAAAAATTTATATTCGATGGTTACAAACTATTTCTTCTTTAATAAATGGAGTATATAAAGTCTTTCAGAATAGTGTTTACGAGCGAAAATTGAACAAAATCCCCATATTCATTAACATTCGTCTTTATAATGCAAAGCTTTACCATTTCGATATATTAACGAATGTTTATGTATCAAAATCACCTAATCTTGGAAAAATCATAATACTTAAAGTTATAGAATGGATTGTTTTATTGATCTAACGGCACCTTTGATATATATTTGAATTTTCTGACGACTGTGTTTTGGACAAAAAAGGAGAAAACGCAAACCTTGCATGTAATATAGTTGTTTGTCTTTTTTGACGAAAAATTTATATTCGATGGTAACAAACTACTTCTTCTTTAATAAATGGAGTATATAAAGTCTTTCAGAATAGTGTTTACGAGCGAAAATTGAATAAAATCCCCATATTTATTAACATTCGTCGTTATAATTCAAAGCTTTACCATTTCGATATATTAACCAATATTTATGTATCAAAATCACCTAATGATGGAAAAATAGTAATATTCAGGGTTGTAGAATGGATTGTCTTATTGATCTAATGGAACCTTTGATTTATATTTGAATTTTCTGACGACTGTGTTTTGGACAAAAAAGATAAAACGCAAACATTGCATGTAATATAGTTGTTTTTATTCCAAACTTTGTCTCTTTTGACGAAAAAATTTATATTCGATGGTTACAAACTATTTCTTCTTTAATAAATGGAGTATATAAAGTCTTTCAGAATAGTGTTTACGAGCGAAAATTGAACAAAATCCCCATATTCATTAACATTCGTCGTTATAATGCAAAGCTTTACCATTTCGATATATTAACGAATGTTTATGTATCAAAATCACCTAATCTTGGAAAAATAATAATATTTAAAGTTGTTGAATGGATTGTTTTATTGATCTAACGGCACCTTTGATATATATTTGAATTTTCTGACGACTGTGTTTTGGACAAAAAAGGAGAAAACGCAAACCTTGCATGTAATATAGTTGTTTTTATCCCAATCTTTGTCTTTTTTGACGAAAAAATTTGTATTCGATGGTTACAAACTACTTCTTCTTTAATAAATGGAGTATATAAAGTCTTTCAGAATAGTGTTTACGAGCGAAAATTGAACAAAATCCCCATATTCATTAACATTCGTCGTTATAATGCAAAGCTTTACCATTTCTATATATTAACGAATGTTTATGTATCAAAATCACCTAATCTTGGAAAAATCATAATACTTAAAGTTATAGAATGGATTGTTTTATTGATCTAACGGCACCTTTGATATATATTTGAATTTTCTGACGACTGTGTTTTGGACAAAAAAGGAAAAAACGCAAACCTTGCATGTAATATAGTTGTTTGTCTTTTTTGACGAAAAAATTTATATTCGATGGTAACAAACTACTTCTTTAATAAATGGAGTATATAAAGTCTTTCAGAATAGTGTTTACGAGCGAAAATTGAACAAAATCCCCATATTCATTAACATTCGTCGTTATAATTCAAAGCTTTACCATTTCGATATATTAACCCATATTTATGTATCAAAATCACCTAATGATGGAAAAATAGTAATATTCAGGGTTGTAGAATGGTTTTTCTTATTGATCCAATGGAACCTTTGATTTATATTTGAATTTTCTGACGACTGTGTTTTGGACAAAAAAGATAAAACGCAAACATTGCATGTAATATAGTTGTTTTTATTCCAAACTTTGTCTCTTTTGACGAAAAAATTTATATTCGATGGTTACAAACTATTTCTTCTTTAATAAATGGAGTATATAAAGTCTTTCAGAATAGTGTTTACGAGCGAAAATTGAACAAAATCCCCATATTCTTTAACATTTGTCGTTATAATGCAAAGCTTTACCATTTCGATATATTAACGAATGTTTATGTATCAAAATCACCTAATCTTGGAAAAATAATAATATTTAAAGTTGTTGAGTGGATTGTTTTATTGAACTAACGGCACCTTTGATATATATTTGAATTTTCTGACGACTGTGTTTTGGACAAAAAAGGAGAAAACGCAAACCTTGCATGTAATATAGTTGTTTTTATTCCAATCTTTGTCTTTTTTGACGAAAAAATTTGTATTCGATGGTAACAAACTATTTCTTCTTTAATAAATGGAGTATATAAAGTCTTTCATAATAGTGTTTACGAGCGAAAATTGAACAAAATCCCCATATTCATTAACATTCGTCGTTATAATGCAAAGCTTTACCATTTCGATATATTAATGAATGTTTATGTATCAAAATCACCTAATCTTGGAAAGTTAATAATATTTAAGGTTGTAGAATGGATTGTTTTACTGATCTAAGGGCACCTTTGATTTATATTTGGGTTGCTAACGACTGTATTTTGGTCAAAAACTGAAGAAACGCAAACCTTGCATGTAATATAGTTGTTTTTATTACAAACTTTGTCTTTTTTGACGAAAAAAATTTGTATTCGATGGTTACAAACTATTTCTTCTTTAATAAATGGAGTATATAAAGTCTTTCAGAATAGTGTTTACGAGAGAAAATGGAACAAAATCCCCATATTCATTAACATTCGTCGTTATAATTCAAAGCTCTACCATTCCGATATATTAATGAATATTTATGTATCAAAATCACCTAATGATGGAAAAATAGTAATATTCAGGGTTGTAGAATGGATTGTCTTATTGATCTAATGGAACCTTTGATTTATATTTGAATTTTCTGACGACTGTGTTTTGGACAAAAAAGATAAAACGCAAACATTGCATGTAATATAGTTGTTTTTATTCCAAACTTTGTCTCTTTTGACGAAAAAATTTGCATTCGATGGTTACAAACTATTTCTTCTTTAATAAATGGAGTATATAAAGTCTTTCAGAATAGTGTTTACTAGCGAAAATTGAACAAAATTCCCAAATTCATTAACATTCGTCGTTATAATGCAAAGCTTTACCATTTCGATATATTAACGAATGTTTATGTATCAAAATCACCTATTCTTAGAAAAATAATAATATTTAAAGTTGTTGAATGGATTGTCTTATTGAACTAATGAAACCTTTGATTTATATTTGAATTTTCTGACGACTGTGTATTGGACAAAAAAGGAGAAAACGCAAACCTTGCATGTAATATAGTTGTTTTTATTCCAAACTTTGTCTTTTATGACGAAAAAAATTTATATTCGATGGTTACAAACTATTTCTTCTTTAATAAATGGAGTATATAAAGTCTTTCAGAATAGTGATTACGAGTGAAAATGGAACAAAATTTCCATATTCATTAACATTCGTCGTTATGATGCAAAGCTTTACTATTTCGATATATTAACGAATGTTTGTGTATCAAAATCACCTAATCTTGGAAAAATAATAATATTTAAGGTTGTTGAATGGATTGTCTTATTGATCTAATGGAACCTTTGATTTATATTTGGGTTGCTAACGACTGTATGTTGGTCAAAAACTGAAGAAACGCAAACCTTGCATGTAATATTGTTGTTTTTATTCCAAACTTTGTCTTTTATGACGAAAAAAATTTATATTCGATGGTTACAAACTATTTCTTCCTTAATAAATGGAGTATATAAAGTCTTTCAGAATAGTGATTACGAGAGAAAATGGAACAAAATCCCCAAATTCATTAACATTCGTCGTTATAATGCAAAACTTTACCATTTCGATATACTAACGAATGTTTATGTATCAAAATCACTTATCTTGGAAAAATAATAATATTTAAAGTTGTTGAATGGATTGTTTTATTGATCTAACGGCACCTTTGATATATATTTGAATTTTCTGACGACTGTGTTTTGGACAAAAAAGGAGAAAACGCAAACCTTGCATGTAATATAGTTGTTTTTATTCCAATCTTTGTCTTTTTTGACGAAAAAATTTGTATTCGATGGTTACAAACTATTTCTTCTTTAATAAATGGAGTATATAAAGTCTTTCAGAATAGTGTTTACGAGCGAAAATGGAACAAAATCCCCATATTTATTAACATTCGTCGTTATAATGCAAAGCTTTACCATTTCGATGTATTAACGAATGTTTATGTATCAAAATCACCTAATCTTGGAAAATTAATAATATTTAAGGTTGTAGAATGGATTGTTTTACTGATCTAACGGCACCTTTGATTTATATTTGGGTTGCTAACGACTGTATTTTGGTCAAAAACTGAAGAAACGCAAACCTTGCATGTAATATAGTTGTTTTTATTACAAACTTTGTCTTTTTTGACGAAAAAAATTTGTATTCGATGGTTACAAACTATTTCTTCTTTAATAAATGGAGTATATAAAGTCTTTCAGAATAGTGTTTACGAGAGAAAATGGAACAAAATCCCCATATTCATTAACATTCGTCGTTATAATGCAAAGCTTTACCATTTCGATATATTAACGAATGTTTATGTATCAAAATCACCTAATGTTGGAAAATTAATTATATTTAAGGTTGTAGAATGGATTGTTTTACTGATCTAACGGCACCTTTGATTTATATTTGGGTTGCTAACGACTGTATTTTGGTCAAAAACTGAAGAAACGAAAACATTGCATGTAATATAGTTGTTTTTATTCCAAACTTTGTCTCTTTTGACGAAAAAATTTGCATTCGATGGTTACAAACTATTTCTTCTTTAATAAATGGAGCATATAAAGTCTTTCAGTATAGTGTTTACGAGCGAAAATTGAACAAAATCCCCAAATTCATTAACATTCGTCGTTATAATGCAAAGCTTTACCATTTCGATATATAAACGAATGTTTATGTATCAAAATCACCTAATCTTGGAAAAATCATAATATTTAAAGTTATAGAATGGATTGTTTTATTGATCTAACGGCACCTTTGATATATACTTGAATTTTCTGACGACTGTGTTTTGGACAAAAAAGGAGAAAACGCAAACCTTGCATGTAATATAGTTGTTTTTATTCCAATCTTTGTCTTTTTTGACGAAAAAATTTGTATTCGATGGTTACAAACTATTTCTTCTTTAATAAATGGAGTATATAAAGTCTTTCAGAATAGTGTTTACGAGCGAAAATGGAACAAAATCCCCATATTCATTAACATTCGTCGTTATAATGCAAAGCTTTACCATTTCGATATATTAACGAATGTTTATGTATCAAAATCACGTAATGTTGGAAAAATAATAATATTTAAGATTGTTGAATGGATTGTCTTATTGATCTAATGGAACCTTTGATTTATATTTGAATTTTCTGACGACTGTGTTTTGGACAAAAAAAGGAGAAAACGCAAACCTTGCATGTAATATAGTTGTTTTTATTCCAAACTTTGTCTTTTTTGACGAAAAAATTTGTATTCGAAGGTTACAAACTATTTCTTCTTTAATAAATGGAGTATATAAAGTCTTTCAGAATAGTGTTTACGAGAGAAAATGGAACAAAATCCCCATATTCATTAACATTCGTCGTTATAATTCAAAGCTTTACCATTTCGATATATTGACGCATGGATAAATATCAAAATCACCTAATCTTAGAACAGTAATAAGGATTAAGGTTGTTGAATGGATTGTCTTATTGATCTAATGGCACCTTTGATTTATATTTTGATTTTAAACGACTGTATTTTGGTCAAAAAGCAAAGAAACCCAAACATTGCATGTAATATAGTTGTTTTTATTCCAAACTTTGTCTTTTTTGACGAAAAAATTTATATTCGATGATTACAAACTATTTCTTCTTTAATAAATGGAGTATATAAAGTCTGTCAGAATAGCGTTTACGAGCGAAAATTGAACAAAATCCCCATATTCATTAACATTCGTCGTTATAATGCAAAGCTTTACCATTTCGATATATTAACGAATGTTTATGTATCAAAATCACCTAATCTTGGAAAAATCATAATATTTAAAGTTATAGAATGGATTGTTTTATTGATCTAACGGCACCTTTGATATATACTTGAATTTTCTGACGACTGTGTTTTGGACAAAAAAGGAGAAAACGCAAACCTTGCATGTAATATAGTTGTTTTTATTCCAATCTTTGTCTTTTTTGACGAAAAAATTTGTATTCGATGGTTACAAACTATTTCTTCTTTAATAAATGGAGTATATAAAGTCTTTCAGAATAGTGTTTACGAGCGAAAATTGAACAAAATCCCCATATTCATTAACATTCGTCGTTATAATGCAAAGCTTTACCATTTCGATATATTAACGAATGTTTATGTATCAAAATCACCTAATCTTGGAAAAATAATAATATTTAAAGTTATAGAATGGATTGTTTTATTGATCTAACGGCACCTTTGATATATATTTGAATTTTCTGACGACTGTGTTTTGGACAAAAAAGGAGAAAACGCAAACCTTGCATGTAATATAGTTGTTTTTATTCCAATCTTTGTCTTTTTTGACGAAAAAATTTGTATTCGATGGTTACAAACTATTTCTTCTTTAATAAATGGAGTATATAAAGTCTTTCAGAATAGTGTTTACGAGCGAAAATTGAACAAAATCCCCATATTCATTAACATTCGTCGTTATAATGCAAAGCTTTACCATTTCGATATATTAACGAATGTTTATGTATCAAAATCACCTAATCTTGGAAAAATAATAATATTTAAAGTTATAGAATGGATTGTTTTATTGATCTAACGGCACCTTTGATATATATTTGAATTTTCTGACGACTGTGTTTTGGACAAAAAAGGAGAAAACGCAAACCTTGCATGTAATATAGTTGTTTTTATTCCAATCTTTGTCTTTTTTGACGAAAAAATTTGTATTCGATGGTTACAAACTATTTCTTCTTTAATAAATGGAGTATATAAAGTCTTTCAGAATAGTGTTTACGAGCGAAAATTGAACAAAATCCCCATATTCATTAACATTCGTCGTTATAATGCAAAGCTTTACCATTTCGATATATTAACGAATGTTTATGTATCAAAATCACCTAATCTTGGAAAAATAATAATATTTAAAGTTATAGAATGGATTGTTTTATTGATCTAACGGCACCTTTGATTTATATTTGGGTTGCTAACGACTGTATTTTGGTCAAAAACTGAAGAAACGTAAAAATTGCATGTAATATAGTTGTTTTTATTCCAAACTTTGTCTTTTATGACGAAAAAAATTTATATTCGATGGTTACAAACTATTTCTTCTTTAATAAATGGAGTATATAAAGTCTTTCAGAATAGTGATTACGAGAGAAAATGGAACAAAATCCCCATATTCATTAACATTCGTCGTTATAATTCAAAGCTTTACCATTTCGATATATTGACGCATGGATAAATATCAAAATCACCTAATCTTAGAACAGTAATAAGGATTAAGGTTGTTGAATGGATTGTCTTATTGATCTAATGGCACCTTTGATTTATATTTTGATTTTAAACGACTGTATTTTGGTCAAAAAGCAAAGAAACCCAAACATTGCATGTAATATAGTTGTTTTTATTCCAAACTTTGTCTTTTTTGACGAAAAAATTTATATTCGATGATTACAAACTATTTCTTCTTTAATAAATGGAGTATATAAAGTCTGTCAGAATAGCGTTTACGAGCGAAAATTGAACAAAATCCCCATATTCATTAACATTCGTCGTTATAATGCAAAGCTTTACCATTTCGATATATTAACGAATGTTTATGTATCAAAATCACCTAATCTTGGAAAAATCATAATATTTAAAGTTATAGAATGGATTGTTTTATTGATCTAACGGCACCTTTGATATATACTTGAATTTTCTGACGACTGTGTTTTGGACAAAAAAGGAGAAAACGCAAACCTTGCATGTAATATAGTTGTTTTTATTCCAATCTTTGTCTTTTTTGACGAAAAAATTTGTATTCGATGGTTACAAACTATTTCTTCTTTAATAAATGGAGTATATAAAGTCTTTCAGAATAGTGTTTACGAGCGAAAATTGAACAAAATCCCCATATTCATTAACATTCGTCGTTATAATGCAAAGCTTTACCATTTCGATATATTAACGAATGTTTATGTATCAAAATCACCTAATCTTGGAAAAATAATAATATTTAAAGTTATAGAATGGATTGTTTTATTGATCTAACGGCACCTTTGATATATATTTGAATTTTCTGACGACTGTGTTTTGGACAAAAAAGGAGAAAACGCAAACCTTGCATGTAATATAGTTGTTTTTATTCCAATCTTTGTCTTTTTTGACGAAAAAATTTGTATTCGATGGTTACAAACTATTTCTTCTTTAATAAATGGAGTATATAAAGTCTTTCAGAATAGTGTTTACGAGCGAAAATTGAACAAAATCCCCATATTCATTAACATTCGTCGTTATAATGCAAAGCTTTACCATTTCGATATATTAACGAATGTTTATGTATCAAAATCACCTAATCTTGGAAAAATAATAATATTTAAAGTTATAGAATGGATTGTTTTATTGATCTAACGGCACCTTTGATTTATATTTGGGTTGCTAACGACTGTATTTTGGTCAAAAACTGAAGAAACGTAAAAATTGCATGTAATATAGTTGTTTTTATTCCAAACTTTGTCTTTTATGACGAAAAAAATTTATATTCGATGGTTACAAACTATTTCTTCTTTAATAAATGGAGTATATAAAGTCTTTCAGAATAGTGATTACGAGAGAAAATGGAACAAAATCCCCATATTCATTAACATTCGTCGTTATAATGCAAAGCTTTACCATTTCGATATATTGACGCAAGGATAAATATCAAAATCACCTAATCTTAGAACAGTAATAAGATTTAAGGTTGTTGAATGGATTGTCTTATTGATCTAATGGTACTTTTGATTTATATTTGGGTTTCTAACGACTGTATTTTGGTCAAAAAATGAAGAAACGCAAACCTTGCATGTAATATAGTTGTTTTTATTTCAAACTTTTTCTTCTTTGACGAAAAAAAATTTGTTTTCGATGGTTACAAACTATTTCTTCTTTAATAAATAAATAAACTCCATATTCATTCCACATTTTTGGTACTTGCCGCTTCTCCGATGTTTTAAGGTTTATCCTTAGTAGAACATAAATAATAAATAAAAGAGGACTTAATGACCAAATAGTTGGTTTGACATTTAAAGCAGCTATTTTTTGCTTTCTTGGCTGCTTTGAATAGACCAAAGCATAATATAACAACTTTTTCCTTCAAAGGTCTTCTTGTTTCCCGCAGAAATGCTATGGCGTGCAAGTACAAGTGTCAAAAATATATAAAATATGGTACCGATATTTGAGTTACGAAATGTCAGAGCTCGGACTGAAGGTCCGGTACAACATGTTTTACATTTGGTGAAATTCCATCTGTTGTAGTATTCTAACCACAAGTTAAAAATCCCAGAGTGCATCAAATAGTTGAGCTTTTGTCTAAGAAAAGGAGTAAACATGGGGTTACTATCAGAAATGAATCCGGAATAAATAGGGATGGATAGCAATGAAGTTTCTTCATTACCGCGATATAATTTATGAATAGGTTCAACTCCGCCACTGTTAGGATTCCAGTGGGAGTCATTGAAAATACGATGGAGTGTTGATGATGAGATAATCAGGGCTGAGTTATTGCATTGAGCTATCCACTGTGTGGCACTGTTTTTGAAAGGAAATCCAGGATAAATCTGAACCTTTTCTTTGAGCTTCATCAATATTTTGCTATTGCTTAAAGGAGTGGCAATAGAGTTTCCGTAATACTCTAACATTAAACGGATCATATATCTAAATTTAAAAGTGATATCTGGTGACCCTGAAATAGATTTCTGAATCATTTCTTCAACTATTGCGCGATCTATAATATCTAATTCAAAATCTGCCTGTGCTAACTTTGCTCTGCAATATGATGAGTTATACTGATCTGTGCCATTGAACCTCAAACATTCTTGGTAGTAACCATAGAGATACATTTTTTGAATTTCTAGACCGGAATAGAAAGGATCCAGGTCATTTCCGGTAGAAATTTCGCCAATGACTGTAACATGTGTAAGATTTGCTAACTGTTCAATAGATTCAATTATCTTTACAGGGCGTGGCTCTACTAAATCTGTAATAACTATTCCCTTGTATGCGTTGGTCAACACGATGAGCATTAGCGATAACGGAACAATGACCAATTTGATCCAGAATGCTTTACCCGCTTTTGCTGACAGAGAGTAACTGACCTGTATGCATAGCAGATCATAAGAAATGGAATATTTTCATCCCTTTTGCAATATGTCACTCCGTGAACGAAAGCAATTAAAATGGACAGAGTGGCAACGATTCCGAGCCAAGCGTAGGGTTGAAAAGGTCGAATGTAGCCATAGAAAGAGATACTTTCGTCTTCTAAAATAACGCAGGAAATGAAATTGAAGGACTCTTCCATGATTGGAACTAAGATAACGGATGGACCAAAACGTTGAGTGAAAAGTGTCAAGGTATTTCTTTCGAAGAAATTAAACTTCCCATAAAATAGAACTGATTTGAGAGATATAAAATTATCATCGAAGATATTCCCCATTGATAAAGTAGAATTTAGAGATTTTTCCAATATAATAGAAATAATAGGAAGAGATATTTTGTGAAATTGTTCGAATTGATAAGATGTTACAAACGTATTAGTCAGAGGAGGGCCATAATAAATTGACTTGGATGGATATAGTGAACATAGTCATAATTTACAAGGAAAAATTTCTTCACAAAGTTACTTTTTTCTATGACATCTTTTAGCACCATTTCACGCAGTGGTCGATCCATTCGACAGAAATTATCCGAGCATATCGGCCACATAGCAAACACATGTTGATCGTCATTAATAGTCTGTGGCCATATTAAATATACATCTTCGACATCTTGGACATTTACGTCTGATAAAAGCACAACAAACCACGCTTTCTCCTTAAAATAAAAGTAGTCATGAACATTGGAATATGACTTTGCGATCTCAAGAACATTTTTGTCAACGAGCATGTACACAGAAGAATATTCCGCCCAGTTGTACATTACATTCGCTTCGTGATTCAGTGTTACGGAATTAAAAACTTCCTCGGAATGAGTGCTGAAATAACTTATTATAAGATTATCTGTATAATAGGTTGGATCAAAATTAAATGCAATATTGGCGACACAATTTAAACGAGTAGTTAGACGTGGCGATGAGTGTCTGAATCTAACTTTTCTGTCAAATTTTCTTTTGCATATTGAATAATAAGGAGATTTCCGATGGTGTGAATAAAATACATTTTTATAGTTGCACTCTTTTTCATTTTCGTCAAATTTTAGTTTAGTGAACGCATAAGGAATGTTGATTTCTTGTAATTCGTTACTTGACAGTTCTTCTGATTGCGAATTCAAAACTTTTGGTTGTAATATCAAATTAATGTAACAGTTTTCTTCAAGGTGGACAATATCCTTTAGACTCCATCCAAAACACAATTCAGTCACTATAAGTAACCACAGCAAAATGGGTGACATTTTTTGTTTCACTTGTTAATTAATGGGAATAGTTTGAAAGAGTCTATCCGGATATGAATAATAAGTAGTGAAAGAAAGAAGACGGTCAAATACTGTATATTAAACCTTATATAGTAAGAAGTTGTCTGAACACAAAAAAAACTTTTTCTCAGAGTAAAAATTGCTAGCCGATTACGGGATAAGCATTCAAGTCATACTCACATTGCTAAGCAACGATATATCAAACACAATTCGCGATTATTAATTAATTTTTCTTACACAGTAAGAAATCGTTTGAACAACAATAAGTTTTTCTCAGTACATGACATCTGCTCAACTAAAGGTTAGTATTGACTTCTATTGGTTAATACTGGCAAGTATCCAGTAATTTCATCAAAGGGGATCACATCAAAATATTTTGGTAAAATTATGACATTTATTTCTAATTTTTTGGATTTCTATTTTTTGACAAAAATTGGTCTTTTACTAGAAATTGGGAGAGTACGGAGTACGTGCCCCTTCGGCCCCCTCTCAATATGTGCCTGAGTCTAATATTTTAAGCGTCTTACATTTCTCACGAATAACGTTTAATGATTAATGACTAATGAGCATTTTATGTTTTAAGTTGATTGCTAAGTAATGCTTACATTATTAAGCTCCGTATTTTCACTAAATAATAAATTGATATTCAAAGACAGTAAGCTATTAGGGAAGCCATGATGTAGAGAATATTTTGCTTGCTATTTTTTTACGTGACTATGTTCTTGTAAGAATAAGACTTAAATGATTAGTAGGTATTATTTTCTAGATGAGCTAACCCAAATACATGCATTTATATTTATCCCGTTTATTATAAGTTTGGTAGTATATTAATATCATTATATGACTATGACACCTTATTTCCCAACAGTATATCTATCACCTTCTTTTCTACCTCAGAGCGTTTATATTTAAAAGCTGCAATTCTGACAAAGTTAAAAAGAAATTCAGCCAAACGTTTAATTGTCAAAGGATGATTCACCAATTACAAAGGAAAAATCTTCAAATCGAAGTTTCTATAAAAACAACAAAACTTTTTATAAACTTTTTTTTGTTTTATAAAGAGTATCTGTAAACCATAGATACAATATGCATATGTATACTATGCATTTATGCATATTATTATATTTAACGCATGTATACACGTTAGATCGTTTAATTTTACTCCATTTTACGGCTGCCAATTAACTGGTATGGGACACACAAGAGGTTTGAGAGTATCCGGATAGCTTGTATATCTATAATATAATCGTATAAAGGAAAAAAATTCCTAGACTATCTATGTCTGGTAGGAGAGCCTAGGGAACCTGCATATATTACGTAACGTAAAACCCCTTCGCCTTCTGTAACGCAACCACAAGTGCTGACTGTACTACTTCTGGGCATCGCCTAGCTCCTCCCATCAACTGCGGACGTAATATATGCATGTTCCTTGAAAGCAAAAAATCAAAATGCGCATGCTAACTCCCTCTAAACCACCAAATTAGTTGATTCATAATAGTCAGCAATTGTCAATAATCTCAACTAAGTGAATATAAAAATAAACATAAATTTTGTGCCATCGTAGCCATCCAACGGAATAAGAGGCCTGAATGACGGAACTTAAAACCATGGATTGGCAGAAATAAAAAAGAAAGACATAATCTGGCGGAAGAATTTTCAAAATAAGAAAATATTAGAGAAATGGAGAATTGAGTTAGAAAATGAAATATACAATGACCTTTTACTATATACTATACGTTGGTCCTAACAGGGAGGAAATCAAATGCCATCGATTGGTTTTGAAATTGCAATCAAAGAAACTGGCAGAACAGTGTCTCTCTGATGATAACGACGAGTATGATTTGGACGATTTTTATGAACAAAAGCAGCACACATTTCTTATTTCAATCATCTATTCATCCATGACTTTTGAAATTTATTTGTATATTCTTGTTACAATACTAATCCTCCAAATTAATAAACAAGACATAAAACAACCTGTAATTGTTATAAGTTTCGATTAATATTTCTTTGCCATTATTAAATGAAGTGCAGAAAACCTTCAATTTTTTTCATAATTTTTGAATTCCATATTCTATTTGAAAGATCCATTTTCTTGAAAATCTCACAATTAACAGCACATTCTTATAGGGTATGCAGATCCTATCACACAACAGTTCTTTGAGCAACAGTCCCAGTCTCGAACGCAAGTTGCGCTCATATTTATTTTGCATTTGGTCTAAAAAGTTACAAATATATATTTTCATAGGTGCTACATAAACGGGTCTTAGTAAATTGGTCTTCGAGCATAAGTTAACTGGTCTTCAGGCAAATCCAACTGGTCTTCCGGAAAAAGTAAACTGGTCTAATGAGTCTGAATGTCTGACTGTTTGCTAAATAATTTGTATAAACGTTACATGTTTATTAATCATTTCATGTGCATAAAAAAAAGAATTAGAAATTAACAATCAATTAACATTGAAATAGTTACAAGTGAATTATACAAAACCGCAGATTTAAACCATTGTCTATCACGTCAGGTATGCCAATACGCATCAATAGCGTTTAAAATGTCTTGTGTTGCACGTTGCAATAGTGCTTTTAATTTGGGAATGTAAATTAATATATCTGGCTTTCTTCCCTTTCCATATGAATGTATCAATATGCTTCTTACGTGTTTCCTGTAAATCTCTATGCGAAGCCTTTCTGCTCTAACTTATCTCTACCTTTCTAAAATTTTACTAATGTTATAGCTATAGTACCAGTGTACAAAATACCATTTACCACTTACCAGTGGTAAGTGGTTTTTAATGGTATTTAACGTTAAATACCACTACCTAAAAAGTAGGGGTAAGTGGTAAAAATGGTAAAAAATGGTAAAAATTGTTTCGTTTAAATTTCGTGTGTAGATTTTGAATAAAATTTCGGTGCCAAAGTATGAAATAGCTTAGCAGCTGATGATTGTTGTTACTAATTGATAAGTTTTCACCAATCAGAGTTAGATTTAACAAATGTGGGCATTAATAGCTATAGCCCTTATTTGCCGATTGAGAAATTAATTGCTACTAAATTGCCTTCAAATCAATTTTAATTTGACGATACCAAAATAAATGCAATGTTGGTTTTAGTAATATTTACTTGGTTAATTTGATAATTAATTAAGGGGCTAATTGGAAATTATGTTTCATAGAAAATAAACTTTTAAAACCTTTATATTTTAGGAATTCTAATATCTGTAGTAAGCTGTCTAATCAATCTCAAATATTTACCATTTTTACCATTAAATGTATTTGTACCATTAAGTGCATTTTTACCACTGTGATGGTAAAAAGCCTAAAAAGTGGTAAATTTTGTACACTGCATAGTACACAGCATCAAGTTCTACAGAAGTCTGAAGTGTTGTATTCCGTAATTTGCAAGAATTAGTTTTGGATTATCATTTAGCATACTATATTATACATCATATCTATAGTCGTCATGGTAATACCAGTTTACTTTTCGGAAGGACCAGTTGATTTTGCGGGAGGACGAGTTTACATATGCCCAAAAGACTAAGACCAATTTACATAAGACCATTTTAATATACCCTGCTCGGAAATAAATATTCCCAGTTAATTATAACGAAACTTACATATCGTCTGCTTAACATTACTAAGTAACAAGCCATTTTATCATGACTGCTACAAAGTAACAAACCATTTTATCATGGCTAAGACAAAGTAACAAACCAGTTTATCATGACCGCGACAATGTAACAAACCAATGTATCAGGAGTTAGGTTTATTACATTGCCGCAGCCATGATAAAATGGTTTGTTACTTTGTCTCAGCTATGATAAAATGGTTTGTTACTTTGTAGCAGTCATGATGAAATGGCTGGTTACGTTGTAATATTAAGCAGACGATATAATCCTTCATTCGAATAAATCTTTATCAAGTTAAGAGGGATAATATTAACTCGGCCATAATTACTACCATTAATATAATATCAAACCCGAAGCTGTCAATTTTCTAACTAAATAAGCTCATGACAATCCATTTCTTTGCTACGAAAAAGTGAGAATTACTGGAGCACGTTGCGCAGGAAAACGATGTCGCTTATTCCGGCTCAAAGAATACATTTCGTCAGCAATATCATCTTCAAAAAATGACCTCTTTGAAAGTGTATTCCCTATAAAAAAATTATTAGATACAAAATAATTTCTGTACTATAAAAGCCACACAAACATTTATTTAAATTATTAACAAAATAAGTATTTCCAGAGTGTATTTTGATACAAGGAACTAAAGTATTATTTATTCCACATGCCACTGAGTTTTAAAAATAAGATTATAATAATATTTGACATTTTGAATGACTTTTTCTAATATTGTAACCATTTGTTGAAGAAATTTAACCATAATTAATCGGAACTTGCTTTTAGTTCCCAATTGTTCAACTTTGCAAAAAATGTTGTAGATCAACAGTGTAATTTCAAAAAATGTAATTTTAATATTCTTTAGTTCACTTTTAGTGGAAGTAAATGGCATGTATTTGTATACTCCCCAGAATAACGACAATGGAAACACATAAGTTGTGACTTACAAAAGGCAAATGGTAATTCATTTTCTCACCTTGACAAACGAAAACTACCAAAATCGTAAAGCAGAAGATCAACAAAGAAATATTTCCCATTATGTCTCCGTTTGATATTTTCTTCGCGTAAGAGGAAAATGAACAATATTTAAATCAGCTCTGTATTAAATAGAATAATGTATGATAAATATTTAACATATAGAAGGTTTATTGGGCCTTGTAACAATGCATCAATCAATGGTTTTAATGGACACAATGAACATTTATATAATGCTAACTGAACAATTACTATCATATTAATTAATATGAAACTAACCAAATTGTCCTTGGCAGACTTATTTCAAATTACACGTGGCAATTATTAATTAAAATCACTTTCCTTTTTTCGATATTAACCTTGTATATATTTTGAGTTTACAATAAAATGAACAAAATTCCAAATTAAATTTACTAAATCTTCATACTTCTGACTTCATTTTCTACATTTTATTGACATTTATTAGTAAGCTATATTTATTTGTGCATGCTAACTTTTATTGAGGCTTACTAATGTACCATAGAGAATTTAGTGGAATGAGATGTAAATAGTAATCATTAAAATCTTATACGTTCGACAATTGTCTCAACATCTTGGACACGTTGCCATTTAAGTTTAATGAAAAGGGTTTAAGGTTTATCCTTAGTAGAACATAAATAATAAATAAAAGAGGACTTGATGACCAAATAGTTGAATTGACATTTAAAACAGCTATTTTTTGCTTTCTTGGCTGCTTTGAATAGACCAAAGCATAATTTAACAACTTTTTCCTTCAATGGTCTTCTTGTTTCCCACAGAAATGCTATGGCGTATGCAAGTACAAGTGTCAAAAATATGTAAAATATGGTACCGATATTTGAGTTACGAAATGTCAGAGCTCGCACTGAAGGTCTCGTCCAACATGTTTTGCATTTGGTGAAATTCCATCTGTTGTAGTATTCTATCCACAAGTTAAAAATTCCAGAGTGCATTAAATAGTTGAGCTTTTGTCTAAGAAAAGGAGTAAACATAGGGTTACTATCGGAAATGAATCCGGAATAAACAGGGATGGATAGTAATGAAGTTTCTTCACTTCCGCGATATAATTTATGAATCGGTTCAACTCCGCCACTCTCAGGATTCCAGTGGGAGTCATTGAAAATACGATGCAGTGTTGATGATGAGAGAATCAGGGCTGAGTTATTGCATTGAGCTATCCACTGTGTGGCACTGTTTTTGAAAGGAAATCCAGGATAAATCTGAACCTTTTCTTTGAGCTTCATCAATATTTTGCTAGTGCTTAAAGGAGTGGCAATAGAGTTTCCGTAATACTCTAACATTAAACGGATCATATATCTAAATTTAAAAGTGATATCTGGTGACCCTGAAATAGATTTCTGAATCATTTCTTCAACTATTGCGCGATCTATAATATCTAATTTAAAATCTGCTTGTGCTAACTTTGCTCTGCAATATGATGAGTTATACTGATCTGTGCCATTTAGCCTCAAACATTCTTGGTAGTAACCATAGAGATACATTTTTTGAATTTCTAGACCGGAATAGAAAGGATCCAGGTCATTTCCAGTAGAAATTTCGCCAATGACTGTAACATGTGTAAGATTTGCTAACTGTTCAATAGATTCAATTATCTTTACAGGGCGTGGCTCTACTAAATCTGTAATAACTATTCCCTTGTATGCGTTGGTCAACACGATGAGCATTAGCGATAACGGAACAATGACCAATTTGATCCAGAATGCTTTATCCGCTTTTGCTGACAGTGAATAACTAACCTCTAACATGTATGCATAGCAGATCATAAGAAATGGAATATTTTCATCCCTTTTGCAATATGTTACTCCGTGAACGAAAGCAATTAAAATGGACAGAGTGGCAACGATTCCGAGCCAAGCGTAGGGTTGAAAAGGTCGAATGTAGCCATAGAAAGAGATACTTTCGTCTTCTAAAATAACACAGGAAATGAAATTGAAGGACTCCTCCATGATTGGAACTAAGATAACGGATGGACCAAAACGTTGAGTGAAAAGTGACAAGGTAGTTCCTTCGAAGAAATTAAACTTCCCATAAAATAGAACTGACTTGAGGGATATAAAATTATCATCGAAGATTTTGCCCATTGATAAAGTAGAATTTAGAGATCTTTCCAATATAATAGAAATAATAGGAAGAGATATTTTGTGAAATTGTTCGAATTGATAAGATGTTACAAACGTATTAGTCAGAGGAGGGCCATAATAAATTGACTTGGATGGATATAGTGTATCATAGTCATAATTTACAAGGAAAAATTTCTTCACAAAGTTACTTTTTTCTATGACATCTTTTAGCACCATTTCACGCAGTGGTCGATCCATTCGACAGAAATTATCCGAGCATATCGGCCACATAGCAAACACATGTTGATCGTCATTAATAGTCTGTGGCCATATCAAATGTACATCTTCGACATCTTGGACATTTACTTCTGATAAAAGCACAACAAACCACGCTTTCTCCTTAAAATAAACTGTTGGCAAACAGGCGTATACGCAGGATCGAAGTGGAAGATTTAAAAACATTTTCTGGTGGTCTGGTTGTCCTTCGATAATAATATGAACACGACATAACTGGTTTCAAATCTGCTTATTGCATATGGTAGCACGGTAGCACATGTATTCAGCCACAATCAGTTATCATTAGAATTCAAATTTGATATCAACCTGGCAGTTGATATCTAAATATCAGTAAACCACGGGCTTGCTTGGAAACATTGCAATAAATAAAATTTTATTAACTTTATAGGTAACACGTTATAGGTAGGTTTATAGTATTCAAGTTATATTATATTCAATTATTAGTAAATGAGCTACATTATTATTATTTGTATGTAGAAATTACATTTTCAATAGAGTTAACTGACTCATCATTGTAATCCAGACTTCGGCCACACAATACAAATTGCCTTGTGGTAGCTATAATATCCTTCATAACACCAAGCTGTTAAATCATCAAAGTTAGAAAAGCAAATATCAATGTGACTCCCTCCATCGGTAGTAGAGTGAGCTGTATCGAGATTACTTTTTAAATTGTATTTACGGAAAACATTTAAAATACATTCATTCTGATCTTGGATATTTATGTTTACATCGCCAAATACTACGACTTTCTCAGCTATGGTAGATAACAAGCCATCAAGCTTAGATACAAACTTAGTCTTTGAATACTTAGGAGATTTATAAGTCATAATAAGATTTATACCAGATGCATTCCATTTTACAAAAAATGCAGTGTCCTCGTTTTTCAGTAATATCCGTTATTGTCGTAAACGAATGTGGAAGCATCAAGATTTTTGAAAAAATAAGCGCGCCTTCAGAGTTTCTCCCGTGCTCCGAATCAGTCCTATGAACACAGTGGTATGTTGGGATATTCAAATAGTCAGTGGAAACTGTATGGGGTTCCACGAAAGCAAGAATGTTACTACTCATGGCACACTGATCTCCCGCAATGTCCAAATGATGTGCCATAAAGGACTGTATATTGTGAAAAAATATTTTTTCATATTTATCATCATAGTCCTGTAAAAATTTCAGAGAAAACTTCACTGGTTTAGTTCTTAGTCTTTCCATTTCTAAACTCACTGGATCATTATGACGAGGCGCGTTAGGGGGTTCAAATTTTCCATCAATGAATAGACCAGCTAATGACATTGCTCTACTGCAGGCAACATAAAGCCATTCTCTTCTAAGTTTTCTTCTAGGACCAGGACTGACGTCAACAACTACGGTGGGAATAGAAGACCCTTGTGACTTTGTTATTGTCATCGCGTTTGCACCCACTAAAGGTATTTGCGTCCTTATAATTTGCAGACCTCCATGATTTCGATTACGACTAAGATTTCGAGAGATTCTTCTGATTGAAACCCATTTCAGATCAATGTTTTTACGTAATTGATAGGATTTTGTCTTTGCTCTACTGGCACTGCCAATTAAAGGATTTCGGAAATCCATCCATACACATGTTGGGACACGAACATTCTTGGCAGTATAACCATATTCAATCATTTTCAAATTACCAGTTGAACCATTGAATAGCCCATCTTGAACATCTATGTTTGTGGTGACAAAGTACTCAGCTCCTACTTGTAGTCGGGTTTCATATGGTAATCCATCCGTTTTATCCCTTTCTAGAGTTCTTGCAAATTCTTGTTGCTTTTTCTTTTGAGCCTCACTTCCATAACCTGTAAATTCGTAAAATTGAATTCAAATCCTCCCAAAATTAAATAAAATCGTTTGACGTCAAATTTTAAAAAATAAATAAAAAATATTTCTTTCCGTAAATTTGAAAACTACAATTAAATCGTTACACGTTAAAATCTACAAATTAAAAAATGAATATATTATTGTATTTACATCAAGATAAAACTACATCACCTTCTATTTTGTCATATGCAGTGGATATTGTCCATTCAGTATTAAGCGATTCATAAACCACCGAGTTATACTTTTGGCAAGCAGCATTACTTTCAAATAATCTTATTGCATCCGGAGGAGGTCGGTTGTCGGCACTAATTTCTCTGGACCTCAACAGGGCTATATCTTCTGGGTCCATACAACCTTCGGCCATATTATTTAGGGCTTTACAGAATTCAAATTCCCCTTTCTGGCGCATAATTTCATCGATTTCATACAGTTCAATTTTGTTCCATAAATAGTTACCAACACACAATCCCATAGGGGACTGCTTTGGGATTGTAAATACAGGAAATGCTAAAACTGGGGGTAATTGACGAAAATGACCAACAACTATAATAGATCTACCTCCAAATGGTTGTTGCGGATGAAATATTTGATTTAGTCTTTGATCAATTTGATAAAACTGCCGAACGCTGACCATTGAAATCTCATCGATAATAAATAACTTTGTTCCAATTAACTTTGCCTTTAATGTGCTAGCTTCATCCGCATTAAGGTCGCACATATTCTTGTCAT
The DNA here is from genome assembly GCA_020055645.1 of Tomocerus qinae. NCBI lineage: Eukaryota > Metazoa > Arthropoda > Collembola > Entomobryomorpha > Tomoceridae > Tomocerus > Tomocerus qinae. Next base: position 23,095,089 of record CM034546.1, on the reverse strand, counting down.
TGCTTGCCTGGTTAGCTGGTAAATGAAATGTGCTGTGTAATGTCATTCCAAATACATTGAACGCTGCTTTACCAGTTGGTGCTGAAACTAAAACACAAATCTCGTTTGGATTGGTGGTAGGAAACTGGGCTGTATATCTTAAGAAACTCTGTACTAAAGCTGTAATTGCATGACTTTTACCAACTCCAGCTCCGCCACTTAAGAAGTGATAAAATGGAGAATCTGATGTCTTCAATAAATGCAATGCATTAAGAACAAATCGGCGTTGCTTTTCATTTAATGTCCTCATGATCTTCAGATATTCTTTTTCTTCAATCATACGTGGAGGAAGAAATTGTTGCACTCTTTTATTGGCCGAAAATAGGTCTTGCACTAAATTTTCACCTCCCAAATCTTCCATTATTAGGCCTTCGAGATCTTCATCGACTAACGCCTTGTTATTGTCATCATTTTCATCCATCATTTCATTTTCAATTTCATCCGCTATTGCACGTAACGCATTGTCATCTACATCTCGGAGTGCAAAAAAGGTGACGCATTTTGAAAAATGATTTTGTTAGTAAGCTCTAAGTTTTGATTGGGGTCTCTCTCAAGTAAATCTTTTTCTTCATCCCGCCAGGGAACGAAAAGCATTAACCTTTCACGGTTATAATTTAGTGGGTCTTCGGTTTTGCTATAATGACGAAATCTAATTATTTTCCTATTTCCTCTTTCTTTTGCAAAGCCATTTGAGTCCATGAGTTTAAAGTATTTCAATTTTTCAACTGTTTCAACATCTTGCCCTACGTCTTCAGCACAAATAGCGTCCACTATAATACAAACATTTACACGTGAAATTAGTAAAAATGTTAGCATTGAAAGCATTTTGTTTACATACAAATCTAATATTATGAGACGATTTACGTTAAAATTTTAAAAAATATATATTTATTTCACCCTCTCGTCTTTCATTGTCAGCATTTCCCTCAGTGGCAGTATAAGATAATCCCCTTTTCGTTTTGGAAACATCGTACATTGAAGCAAACTCCGCGAGGCATACATTTTCAAGTTCTTCAGGACGTTTAGTATAGTAATGTAAAAGTCCTTTAGCAAATATGTCTTCTGAATCGTCTTCAAGTTTGTCTAAATCACATTGGGGCTTCAAAATTTTGACTCTTTCATCTGGAAGTCCAGTGTTAATAAAAACATCTTGCTTACTACAGTAAGTATTTGGGATTCCTAGTAAGAATGCTACTGCTTCTTGGGCTGAAATTTCGGATCCATTAATTAAAATACTTGCAAACTGCTTCAATTTATTTTGTACAGTAGAGTCCTTTCTTCGGGCGTCAACTGAAGCAGCCTGCAATAGTTTTGACACACCTCCTTCAGATTTTTAAATATAGCTTACACAATATTTGGCACAAGCGTACGTGTCCACTACAAATTGTACGTCAATATTAGCACCCCATGCTTCTAGAAGTTTCCGATTGTAAGGGTTGACAAAAATGGAACTCGTATCACGCTTTAAAAACACTGTAGTCCGTTTAATGGAAGACCGGACAGCCAAAATGTAATCATTGTGGTTTGTATCCAAAGATCCCAAAAATGTTTCATATTCTATGTTTTCTTTAAATTTACTGCCCAATGAATCTAATCTTTTTTGAAGATGAAGGAAAAGGTCATTTGCTTTTATCTTTATTTCTTCATCCAAATCTTTTTCCAAAGGGTCAAGAATCATTGTGTCTTTCATCGGCGGCTTCGGAAATCCAAAACGACATTTTTTCCCCCTCTTTAGTTTTTTCACACAGGTTTGTGAATGTTTATGGATTTGATAGCCTATTAATGTATTCATAACTCCATCTTCACACCGTTCACAGGTAATGAATTTATCGATAAATTCAGTACAAGCCTTTTTCGAATCAACATTGTCTTTGTCATAGATTGGGGCATCTTTGATCCAGTATAAACCATGTGAATGTGGAGACCCCTCATCTGAAATTCTATACGACTGAAGTAGTCTTGCAAAGCATAGGGGGCAAATATCCCACATTCATGTTTAAGAATTAGGCTTAATAATGCTCTATATCTATGGTCAAAATGTCTCATACAAGTGACAGGATCACTTCTTAGCAATTGCAGAATCTCGTCGGATGAAAGTTTTGTCACATCATCTTCAGTAATCTTCTTCTTTTAACAATTTCCATAAGCATTATTAGTAATTCCTTCCATTTTGTCTCTGCTGCAGACAAAGTAATAAAAAAAGTGCACTTTCCTATTTGCCGCACCATAGCAAGAACCTTTTTTGATTTTTCTTTCCAATAAGAAGGTGAGGACCGTAAATTTTTGAAAACTGCATATCCATCATCTTGACGCAAAAGCTGCTCCAGAACTTCTGGTTTTCTTGCGGAGGACGCTGTCAATTGCATGTCGTTATTGGTTTTCTGTCTGAGACAAATTTGTATTGCGTTGCCAACTTTTTCATTAAAAGAGCGTTTGAAGGAATACAAAATTTTGGTTGGGGCACATGCTCGTCGGTCATATCTTCGAAGTTCAGATTTAGCAATGTCGGTATACGTAATTCGGTCACGTTTATCGAAATTACGGACTTTTCCACCATATATAGTAGGAAAGGACATTTCTTCTGCTTTCGGGTCAAAATGTAGATGTTTTGGTGTATGAGCTTCGCCTGGTGCAATCTGTATTCCACGAATACCTCTTTCATTAAACACTAAAGTTTCTTCTGCCCCGATGTTTTGTACGTTTTCTGGTAGATCAAATGCGGCAAGTTCCTCTAAAATATTAAATTAAAAAAGATTTTGACGTGTAATGTGCAACAGAAAACAATTGCAGCTATATAATTTTAAAAATTTTGACCTGAAATGCACAACATAAATTAATTGAAACCATATAGTTCAAATATTTCGACTAGAGCTGTTTATTTATTTGTAACATACCAGCTACTAAATCATCATCGTTAGTTGGTACAGTTTGTGGCACTCCATTCTCTGCACATGTAGATGCTATTGTCGATTCTAGGGAAATCATTTACTTATAATTCGGATCCAAAATAAAAATTAACTTCAATAATTTATATTGTTAAAGTAGTTTTACCTTGTTGTGTTGCTTCCATATTTTCGTCCGATTCCTCTTCCGGTGCAATAAAATCCATTGTTTCCTCTATAGAAAGTATAATTATAGTTTCACAATGTAATACTAATAATAATATAATTATGTTGCATATATATTGAGAGTATGGTTCTACCTTCAGTAAATCCTGACCAGTTCTCTGACAAAACCACGTTTTCTGATTGATACAATTCTGTCGTCATAAGGTATTTGGCAGCCATGTAAACTTTATATGGACGAATTATTTCGTGCATATAAGGACGCTCGTAGTTCATTCTTCTCATAAATCGAACTTGAACTGTTGATGTTTCCTTAAACGACCTCGGAAGAACTTGTGCGCATATATCCAAGTCATTTTCAACGTTGACAACATTGCCTCGAAGGGATGATTGTTTGTCGAAACCCAGTGGTCGTATTTGCATGAAAGGAATTCTTAGAGCCACTAGTCTCTCTTCAAGGGGCGATAAATTCTACAAAGCAATAATAATAATGTAGTTATTATGTATGAATTGATTTCCGTTTAAAATATTATAAATTCATTGCAATACAAACAACAGATTCTAAATATACCTGTAATTCGTCCGGAATAACCGGAAAATCCAACCCTTTCGAGAGGCAGAGTCTGGGAACACGTTTTTGATTAACGTTCCTTCGACAGGTGGAACACAATAAATGTTTTTCTTGAGGTACATGTAAAATGCGTTCAATGTCTTCATCATTAAATCCTTTCTGTTGAAGAACTTCCTTAGTGATAGACGATGTTGATTCTTTATACCAAAGGCTACCGCAACAGGAACAAATAAACGAAGGTGACTGACAAATCTTTTGTTTGTATTTATCCAAATTATCCTCGTACGATGATTGGAAAAGTCTTCGTTTTTTTCTTTGGAGTTCCGCATTTTTCATTTGGACATCTTTTTTATGGTCTGAGTCAGTCATCAGTTTACGTTTTCTTTCATTGTCCTTTATTTTCTCTGGTGTACGGTAAATTGGATCCTGTCTTGCCAAACTTCGAGAAGCCTCATCCTTTAGTCGTCGTAGTGGATCCTCTCTGATTTTTTGCTGAGATATATTTTTCACGACACGGTCTCGTTCCGCTTTTTCTGGGGTCTGTCTAGCTAGACGACGTAGTGCAGTATCAACAGTTTGTTCCTCTTGTCTTCGGTCTGAGTCCTCTCTGATCTTTTTATGAGATATATTTTTTACAGCACGGTCTCGTTCCGCTTTTTCTGGGGTCTGTCTTGCTAAACGGCGTAGAGCAGTATCAGCAGTTTGTTCCTCTTGTCGTCGTTGTGGGTTCTCTCTGATCTTTTGATGAGATATATTTTTCACAACCCGGTCTCGTTCCGCTTTTTCAGGGTTTTGTCTAGCTTGGCGACGTAGAAGAGTGTCAGCAATTTGTTCCTCTTGTCGTCGTTGTGGGTCCTCTCTGATCTTTTGACGAGATACATTTTTCACAACCCGATCTCGCTCCGCTTTTTCTGGGTTCTGTCTAGCTTGACGTCGAAAAATAGTATTAGCAGCTCGTTGTCGTCGTTTTGATTCCTCGCTAGTTTTTGCTTCAACAGCAGTATTCGTAGCTTCATCAATACAGTTTTCTACCGGTATAGCTGCATTCTGTATAATTTTAGGAGGAGAATCAACAATTACACCGTGATCATCGTCTGTTTCAGTGACCGACTGTGCTAGCTTAGCTTTATATTCACGATATGATTTTTGCTTTAATTTTTGCTTTTGAGCAACACTTTGCCTTTTTGTTCTGGGCATGTCAGCTGTTACAAAACAAATACATCAACATAAGAAATATACCCGATTAAACTGTCCTGTCTTCTCGGTAAAATATTTAATCCAAATAATGAATGTCAAACTCTCACCTGGTGGTTGTCAACAGACACGACCAGATTAATTCCGTCCGAAGCGAGTGTCAAAACTGTCAAGTACTACCTATATATAATATAGATAATAATATAGAATACCTGTAAATAATATAAAATACCATTTATTAATGGTTAAGGATACATTTTGCACGGTCTCCTTAATTTAATAAAGGTTATTGGGATCATTATAGTTAAAGAAGTAAAGATGGAGGACAATCCTTTTCTTATATTTTCACGTTAAAATGTTCGACTACTAACTGCAGATAAAATAGAATACCATGCATTAATGATTAAGAATTGATTTTGCAGTCTGTAAACAACCTTCATTTAGTAAAAGTTATTGTGATCATTAAAGTTAACTATACTCACCACAGTCACCACAGATGAAGTCAATACTTAATGAAGTAAAGATTGGCGTAAAGATGGAGGACAATCCTTTTCTTATATTTTCACGTTAAAATGTTCGACTACTAACTGCAGATAAAATAGAATACCATGCATTAATGATTAAGAATTGATTTTGCAGTCTGTAAACAACCTTCATTTAGTAAAAGTTATTGTGATCATTAAAGTTAACTATACTCACCACAGTCACCACAGATGAAGTCAATTCTTAATGAAGTAAAGATTAGCACAGCACAGGTCTGACTGTAGTCGTTTCCTTTTCTTATATTTTCACGTTAAAATGTTGTGTTGTCAAAAAGAAGTAACGATGGAAGTAACGATGGACGACAATTTATATATTTTGATTATGTGACGATAGAAATGAAACGAAAATGAAACGAAGAAAAATGTTGTGTTGTCATAAAGAAGTAACGATGGAAGTAACGATGGACGACAATTTATATATTTTGATTATGTGACGATAGAAATGAAACGAAAATGAAACGAAAATGCATCCGTAGTTTCAATGCATGTTACTGCATTTGTGTACCCGCAGTTTTAATGCATGTTAATACCAGCGCGGAGTGTAGTCTCTTAGATATAACAGCACATCGCTGCCTACCTCACCTGCTGTACTAGTACTGTCTGCCTCACCTGCTGCACTTTTATAATTTCCACAAAGCAGGGGATGCGTCGAATTTGAATTTTAATGATAACTGGTTGATCCTGAATATATATGCTACCATATGCAAAAAACAGATTTGGAATAAGTTATGTCGTTGCAAAGATATACGTGCCAATAAAACACCCATAAAATTAGTGGACGTCCAGACGACCAGACGATCGCCAGAGTGACAGCGACAAATTCATAAGGATACTAAGCAAAGCTTCGATCCTAATAAAAGTAGTCATGAACAATGGAATATGATTTTGCGATCTCAAAAACATTTTTGTCAACGAGCATGTACACAGAAGAATACTCCGCCCAGTTGTACATTACATCCGCTTCGTGATTCAGTGTTACGGAATTAAAAACTTCCTCGGAATGAGTGCTGAAATAACTTATTATAAGAGTATCTGTATAACAGGTTGGATCAAAATTAAATGCAATATTGGCCACACAATTTAAACGAGTAGTTAGACGTGGCGATGAGTGTCTGAATCTAACTTTTCTGTCAAATTTTCTTTTGCATATTGAATAATAGGGAGATTTCCGATGGTGTGAATAAAATACATTTTTATAGTTGCACTCTTTTTCATTTTCGTCAAATTTTAGTTTAGTGAACGTATAAGGAATGTTGATTTCTTGTAATTCGTTACTTGACAGTTCTTCTGATTGCGAATTCAAAACTTTTGGTTGTAATATCAAATTAATGTAACAGTTTTCTTCAAGGTGGACAATATCCTTTAGACTCCATCCAAAACACAATTCAGTCACTATAAGTAACCACAGCAAAATGGGGGACATTTTTTGTTTCACTTGTTAATTAATGGGAATAGTTTGAAAGAGTCTATCCGGATATGAATAATAAGTAGTGAAAGAAAGAAGACGGTCAAATACTGTATATTAAACCTTATATAGTAAGAAGTTGTCTGAACACAAAAAAAACTTTTTCTCAGAGTAAAAATTGCTAGCCGATTACGGGATAAGCATTCAAGTCATACTCACATTGCTAAGCAACGATATATCAAACACAATTCGCGAATATTAATTATTTTTTCTTACACAGTAAGAAACCGTTTGAACAACAATAAGTTTTTCTCAGTACATGACATCTGCTCAACTAAAGGTTAGTATTGACTTCTATTGGTTAATACTGTCAAGTATCCAGTAATTTCATCAAAGGGGATCACATCAAAATATTTTGGTAAAATTATGACATTTATTTCTAATTTTTTGGATTTCTATTTTTTGACAAAAATTGGTCTTTTACTAGAAATTGGGAGAGTACGGAGTACGTGCCCCTTCGGCCCCCTCTCAATATGTGCCTGAGTCTAATATTTTAAGCGTCTTACATTTCTCACGAATAACGTTTAATGATTAATGACTAATGAGCATTTTATGTTTTAAGTTGATTGCTAAGTAATGCTTACATTATTAAGCTCCGTATTTTCACTAAATAATAAATTGATATTCAAAGACAGTAAGCTATTAGGGAAGCCATGATGTAGAGAATATTTGGCTTGCTATTTTTTACATGACTATGTTCTTGTAAGAATAAGACTTAAATGATTAGTAGGTATTATTTTCTAGATGAGCTAACCCAAATACATGCATTTATATTTATCCCGTTTATTATAAGTTTGGTAGTATATTAATATCATAATATGACTATGACACCTTATTTCCCAACAGTATATCTATCACCTTCTTTTCTACCTCAGAGCGTTTATATTTAAAAGCTGCAATTCTGACAAAGTTAAAAAGAAATTCAGCCAAACGTTTAATTGTCAAAGGATGATTCACCAATTACAAAGGAAAAATCTTCAAATCGAAGTTTCTATAAAAACAACAAAACTTTTTATAAACTTTTTTTTTGTTTTATAAAGAGTATCTGTAAACCATAGATACAATATGCATATGTATACTATGCATTTATGCATATTATTATATTTAACGCATGTATACACGTTAGATCGTTTAATTTTACTCCATTTTACGGCTGCCAATTAACTGGTATGGGACACACAAGAGGTTTGAGAGTATCCGGATAACTTGTATATCTATAATATAATCGTATAAGGGAAAAAAATTCCTAGACTATCTATGTCTGGTAGGAGAGCCTAGGGAACCTGCATATATTACGTAACGTAAAACCCCTTCGCCTTCTGTAACGCAACCACAAGTGCTGACTGTACTACTTCTGGGCATCGCCTAGCTCCTCCCATCAACTGCGGATGTAATATATGCATGTTCCTTGAAAGCAAAAAATCAAAATGCGCATGCTAACTCCCTCTAAACCACCAAATTAGTTGATTCATAATAGTCAGCAATTGTCAATAATCTCAACTAAGTGAATATAAAAATAAACATAAATTTTGTGCCATCGTAGCCATCCAACGGAAGAGGTCTGAATGACGGAACTTAAAACCATGGATTGGCAGAAATAAAAAAGAAAGACATAATCTGGCGGAAGAATTTTCAAAATAAGAAAATATTAGAGAAATTGAGAATTGAGTTAGAAAATGAAATATACAATGACCTTTTACTATATACTATACGTTGGTCCTAACAGGGAGGAAATCAAATGCCATCGATTGGTTTTGAAATTGCAATCAATGAAACTGGCAGAACAGTGTCTCTCTGATGATAACGACGAGTACGATTTGGACGATTTTTATGAACAAAAGCAGCACACATTTCTTATTTCAATCATCTATTCATCCATGATTTTTGAAATTTATTTGTATATTCTTGTTACAATACTAATCCTCCAAATTAATAAACAAGACATAAAACAACCTTTGTTATAAGTTTCGATTAATATTTCTTTGCCATTATTAAATGAAGTGCAGAAAACCTTCAATTTTTTTCATAATTTTTGAATTCCATATCCTATTTGAAAGATCCATTTTCTTGAAAATCTCACAATTAACAGCACATTTTTATAGGGTATGCAGATCCTATCACACAGCAGTTCTTTGAGCAACATTGCCAGTCTCGAACGCAAGTTGCGCTCATATTTATTTTGCATTTGGTCTAAAAAGTTACAAATATATATTTTCATAGGTGCTACATAAATGGGTCTTAGTAAATTGGTCTTCGAGCATAAGTTAACTGGTCTTCAGGCAAATCCAACTGGTCTTCCGGAAAAAGTAAACTGGTCTTCAGGAAAAAGTAAACTGATCTTCAGGAAAATCCAACTGGTCTTCCGGAAAAAGTAAACTGGTCTAATGAGTCTGAATGTCTGACTGTTTGCTAAATAATTTGTATAAACGTTACATGTTTATTAATCATTTCATGTGCATAAAAAAGGAATTAGAAATTAACAATCAATTAGAATTGAAATAGTTACAAGTGAATTATACAAAACCGCAGATTTAAAACATTGCCTATCACGTCAGGTATGACAATACGCATCAATAGCGTTTAAAATGTCTTGTGTTGCACGTTGCAATAGTGCTTTTAATTTGGGAATGTAAATTAATAAATCTGGCTTTCTTCCCTTTCCATATGAATGTATCAATATGCTTCTTACGTGTTTCCTGTAAATCTCTATGCGAAGCCTTTCTGCTCTAACTTATCTCTACCTTTCTAAAATTTTACTAATGTTATAGCCATAGTACACAGCATCAATTTCTACAGAAGGCTGAAGTGTTGCATTCCGTAATTTGCAAGAATTAGTTTTGGATTATCATTTAGCATACTATATTATTACATCATATCTATAGTCGTCATGGTAATACCAGTTTACTTTTTCGGAAGGACCAGTTGATTTTGCGGGAGGACGAGTTTACATATGCCCAATAGACTAAGACCAATTTACATAAGACCATTTTAATATACCCTGCTCGGAAATAAATATTCCCAGTTAATTATAACGAAACTTACATATCGTCTGCTTAACATTACTAAGTAACAAGCCATTTTATCATGACTGCTACAAAGTAACAAACCATTTTATCATGGCTAAGACAAAGTAACAAACCAGTTTATCATGACCGCGACAATGTAACAAACCAATGTATCAGGAGTTAGGTTTATTACATTGCCGCAGCCATGATAAAATGGTTTGTTACTTTGTCTCAGCTATGATAAAATGGTTTGTTACTTTGTCTAAGCCATGATAAAATGGTTTGTTACTTTGTAGCAGTCATGATGAAATGGCTGGTTACGTTGTAATATTAAGCAGACGATATAATCCTTCATTCGAATAAATCTTTATCAAGTTAAGAGGGATAATATTAACTCGGCCATAATTACTACCATTAATATAATATCAAACCCGAAGCTGTCAATTTTCTAACTAAATAAGCTCATGACAATTCATTTCTTTGCTACGAAAAAGTGAGAATTACTGGAGCACGTTGCGCAGGAAAACGATGTCGCTTATTCCGGCTCAAAGAATACATTTCGTCAGCAATATCATCTTCAAAAAATGACCTCTTTGAAAGTGTATTCCCTATAAAAAAATTATTAGATACAAAATAATTTCTGTACTATAAAAGCCACACAAACATTTATTTAAATTATTAACAAAATAAGTATTTCCAGAGTGTATTTTGATACAAGGAACTAAAGTATTATTTATTCCATATGCCACTGAGTTTTAAAAATAAGATTATAATAATATTTGACATTTTGAATGACTTTTTCTAATATTGTAACCATTTGTTGAAGAAATTTAACCATAATTAATCGGCACTTGCTTTTAGTTCCCAATTGAACAACTTTGCAAAAAATGTTGTAGATCAACAGTGTAATTTCAAAAAATGTAATTTTAATATTCTTTAGTTCACTTTTAGTGGAAGTAAATGGCATGTATTTGTATACTCCCCAGAATAACGACAATGGAAACACATAAGTTGTGACTTACAAAAGGCAAATGGTAATTCATTTTCTCACCTTGACAAACGAAAACTACCAAAATCGTAAAGCAGAAGATCAACAAAGAAATATTTCCCATTATGTCTCCGTTTGATATTTTCTTCGCGTAAGAGGAAAATGAACAATATTTAAATCAGCTCTGTATTATATAGAATAATGTATGATAAATATTTAACATATAGAAGGTTTATTGGGCCTTGTAACAATGCATCAATCAATTGTTTTAATGGACACAATGAACATTTATATAATGCTAACTGAACAATTACTATCATATTAATTAATATGAAACTAACCAAATTGTCCTTGGCAGACTTATTTCAAATTACACGTGGCAATTATTAATTAAAATCACTTTCCTTTTTTCGATATTAACCTTGTATATATTTTGAGTTTACAATAAAATGAACAAAATTCCAAATTAAATTTACTAAATCTTCATACTTCTGACTTCATTTTCTACATTTTATTGACATTTATTAGTAAGCTATATTTATTTGTGCATGCTAACTTTTATTGAGGCTTACTAATGTACCATAGAGAATTTAGTGGAATGAGATGTAAATAGTAATCATTAAAATCTTATACGTTCGACAATTGTCTCAACATCTTGGACACGTTGCCATTTAAGTTTAATGAAAAGGGTTTAAGGTTTATCCTTAGTAGAACATAAATAATAAATAAAAGAGGACTTGATGACCAAATAGTTGAATTGACATTTAAAACAGCTATTTTTTGCTTTCTTGGCTGCTTTGAATAGACCAAAGCATAATTTAACAACTTTTTCCTTCAATGGTCTTCTTGTTTCCCACAGAAATGCTATGGCGTATGCAAGTACAAGTGTCAAAAATATGTAAAATATGGTACCGATATTTGAGTTACGAAATGTCAGAGCTCGCACTGAAGGTCTCGTCCAACATGTTTTGCATTTGGTGAAATTCCATCTGTTGTAGTATTCTATCCACAAGTTAAAAATTCCAGAGTGCATTAAATAGTTGAGCTTTTGTCTAAGAAAAGGAGTAAACATAGGGTTACTATCGGAAATGAATCCGGAATAAACAGGGATGGATAGTAATGAAGTTTCTTCGCTTCCGCGATATAACTTATGAATCGGTTTAACTCCACCACTCTCAGGATTCCAATGGGAGTCATTGAAAATACGATGCAGTGTTGATGATGAGAGAATCAGGGCTGAGTTATTGCATTGAGCTATCCACTGTGTGGCACTGTTTTTGAAAGGAAACCCAGGATAAATCTGTACCTTTTCTTTGAGCTTCATCAATATTTTGCTAGTGCTTAAAGGAGTGGCAATAGAGTTTCCGTAATACTCTAACATTAAACGGATCATATATCTAAATTTAAAAGTGATATCTGGTGACCCTGAAATAGATTTCTGAATCATTTGTTCAACTATTGCGCTATCTATAATATCTAATTTAAAATCTGCCTGTGCTAACTTTGCTCTGCAATATGATGAGTTAAACTGATCTGTGCCATTTAGCCTCAAACATTCTTGGTAGTAACCATAGAGATACATTTTTTGAATTTCTAGACCGGAATAGAAAGGATCCAGGTCATTTCCAGTAGAAATTTCGCCAATGACTGTAACATGTGTAAGATTTGCTAACTGTTCAATAGATTCAATTATCTTTACAGGGCGTGGCTCTACTAAATCTGTAATAACTATTCCCTTGTATGCGTTGGTCAACACGATGAGCATTAGCGATAACGGAACAATGACCAATTTGATCCAGAATGCTTTATCCGCTTTTGCTGACAATGAATAACTGACCTCTAACATGTATGCATAGCAGATCATAAGAAATGGAATATTTTCATCCCTTTTGCAATATGTCACTCCGTGAACGAAAGCAATTAAAATTGACAGAGTGGCAACAATTCCGAGCCATGCGTAGGGTTGAAAAGGTCGAATGTAGCCATAGAAAGAGATACTTTCGTCTTCTAAAATAACACAGGAAATGAAATTGAAGGACTCCTCCATGATTGGAACTAAGATAACGGATGGACCAAAACGTTGAGTGAAAAGTGTCAAGGTATTTCCTTCGAAGAAATTAAACTTCCCATAAAATAGAACTGACTTGAGGGATATAAAATTATCATCGAAGATTTTGCCCATTGATAAAGTAGAATTTAGAGATCTTTCCAATATAATAGAAATAATGGGAAGAGATATTTTGTGAAATTGTTCGAATTGATAAGATGTTACAAACGTATTGGTCAGAGGAGGGCCATAATAAATTGACTTGGATGGATATAGTGTATCATAGTCATAGTTTACAAGGAAAAATTTCCTCACAAAGTTACTTTTTTCTATGACATCTTTTAGCACCATTTCACGCAGTGGTCGATCCATTCGACAGAAATTATCCGAGCATATCGGCCACATAGCTAACACATGTTGATCGTCATTAATAGTCTGTGGCCATAATAAATATACATCTTCGACATCTTGGACATTTACGTCTGATAAAAGCACAACAAACCACGCTTTCTCCTTAAAATAAAAGTAGTCATGAACATTGGAATATGACTTTGCGATCTCAAGAACATTTTTGTCAACGAGCATGTACACAGAAGAATATTCCGCCCAGTTGTACATTATATCCGCTTCGTGATTCAGTGTTACGGAATTAAAAACTTCCTCGGAATGAGTGCTGAAATAACTTATTATAAGAGTATCTGTATAATAGGTTGGATCAAAATTAAATGCAATATTGGCGACACAATTTAAACGAGTAGTTAGACGTGGCGATGAGTGTCTGAATCTATCTTTTCTGTCAAATTTTCTTTTGCATATTGAATAGTAAGGAGATTTCCGATGGTGTGAATAAAATACATTTTTATAGTTGCACTCTTTTTCATTTTCGTCAAATTTTAGTTTAGTGAACGCGTAAGGAATGTTGATTTCTTGTAATTCGTTACTTGACAGATCTTCTGATTGCGAATTCAAAACTTTTGGTTGTAATATCAAATTAATGTAACAGTTTTCTTCAAGGTGGACAATATCCTTTAGTCTCCATCCAAGACACAATTCCACTATAAGTAACCACAGCAAAATTGGCGACATTTTTTGTTTCCCTTGTTAATTAATGGGAATAGTTTGAAAGAGTGTATCCGGATATGAATAATAAGTAGTGAAAGAAAGAAGAAGGTCAATTACTGGATATTATATATTATATAGTAAGAAGTCGTCTGAACACAAAAAAACTTTTTCTGAGAGTAGACATTGCTAGCCGATTACGGGATAAGCATTCAAGTCATACTCACATTGCTAAGCAACGATATATCAAACACAATTCGCGATTATTAATTAATTTTTCTTACACAGTAAGAAATCGTTTGAACAACAATAAGTTTTTCTCAGTACATGCAAGACATCTGCTCAACTAAAGGTTAGTATAGACTTCTATTGGTTAATACTGGCAAGTATCCAGTAATTTCATCAAAGGGGGTCACATCAAAATATTTTGGTAAAATTATGACAAATTTCTAATTTTTTGGATTCCTATTCTTTTGACAAAAATTGGTAATTTACTGTGAATTGGGAGAGTACCGAGTACTTGCCCCTCCGGCCCCCTCTCAATATGTGCCTGAGTCTAATATTTTAAGCAGCTTACATTTCTCACGAATAACGTTTAATGATTAATGAGCATTTTATGTTTTAAGTTGATTGCTAAGTAATGCTTAAATTATTAAGCTCCGTATTTTCACTAAATAATAAATTGATATTCAAAGACAGTAAGCTATTAGGGAAGCCATGATGTAGGGAATATTTGGCTTGCTATTTTTTACATGACTATGTTCTTGTAAGAATAAGACTTAAATGATTAGTAGGTATTATTTTCTAGATGAGCTAACCCAAATACATGCATTTATATTTATCCCGTTTATTATAATTTTGGTAGTATATTAATATCATAATATGACTATGACACCTTATTTCCCAACAGTATATCTATCACCTTCTTTTCTACCTCAGAGCGTTTATATTTAAAAGCGGCAATTCTGACAAAGTTAAAAAGAAATTCAGCCAAACGTTTAATTGTCAAAGGATGATTCACCAATTACAAAGGAAAAATCTTAAAATCGAAGTTTCTATAAAAATAACAAAACTTTTTATAAACTTTTTTTTTGTTTTATAAAGAGTATCTGTAAACCATAGATACAATATGCATAATATGTATATTATGCATTTATGCATATTATTATATTTAACGCATGTATACACGTTAGATCGTTTAATTTTACTCCATTTTACGGCTGCCAATTAACTGGTATGGGACACACAAGAGGTTTGAGAGTATCCGGATAACTTGTATATCTATAATATAATCGTATAAGGGAAAAAAATTCCTAGACTATCTATGTCTGGTAGGAGAGCCTAGGGAACTTGCATATATTACGTGACGTAAAACCCCTTCGCCTTCTGTAACGCAACCACAAGTGCTGACTGTTCTACTTCTGGGCATCGCCTAGCTCCCCCCACCAACTGCGGACGTAATATATGCATGTTCCTTGAAAGCAAAAAATCAAAATGCGCATGCCAACTCCCTCTAAACCACCAAATTAGTTGATTCATAATAGTCAGCAATTGTCAACAATCTCAACTAAGTGAATATAAAAACAAACATAAATTTTGTGCCATCGTAGCCATCCAACGGAAGAGGTCTGAATGACGGAACTTAAAACCATGGATTGGCAGAAATAAAAAAGAAAGACATATAATCTGGCGGAAGAATTTTCAAAATAAGAAAATATTAGAGAAATGGAGAATTGAGTTAGAAAATGAAATATACAATGGCCTTTTACTATATACTATACGTTGGTCCTAACAGGGAGGAAATCAAATGCCATCGATTGGTTTTGAAATTGCAATCAAAGAAACTGGCAGAACAGTGTCTCTCTGGTCTGATGATAACGACGAGTACGATTTGGACGATTTTTATGAACAAAAGCAGTACACATTTTTTATTTCAATCATCTATTCATCCATGACTTTTGAAATTTATTTGTATATTCTTGTTACAATACTAATCCTCCAAATTAATAAACAAGACATAAAACAACCTGTAATTGTTATAAGTTTCGATTAATATTTCTTTGTTATTAAATGAAGTGCAGAAAACCTTCAATTTTTTTCATAATTTTTGAATTCCATATCCTATTTGAAAGATCCATTTTCTTGAAAATCTCACAATTAACAGCACAATTTTATAGGGTATGCAGATCCTATCACACAACAGTTCTTTGAGCAACATTGCCAGTCTCGAACGCAAGTTGCGCTCATATTTATTTTGCATTTGGTCTAAAAAGTTACAAACATATATTTTAATAGATGCTACATAAATGGGTCTTAGTAAATTGGTCTTCGAGCATAAGTTAACTGGTCTTCAGGCAAATCCAACTGGTCTTCCGGAAAAAGTAAACTGGTCTAATGAGTCTGAATGTCTGACTGTTTGCTAAATAATTTGTATAAACGTTACAAGTTTATTAATCATTTCATGTGCATAAAAATAGAATTAGAAATTAACAATCAATTAACATTGAAATAGTTACAAGTGAATTATACAAAACCGCAGATTTAAACCATTGCCTATCACGTCAGGTATGCCAATACACATCAATAGCGTTTAAAATGTCTTGTGTTGCACGTTGCAATAGTGCTTTTAATTTGGGAATGTAAATTAATATATCTGGCTTTCTTCCCTTTCCATATGAATGTATCAATATGCTTCTTACGTGTTTCCTGTAAATCTCTATGCGAAGCCTTTCTGCTCTAACTTATCTCTACCTTTCTAAAATTTTACTAATGTTATAGCCATAGTACACAGCATCAATTTCTACAGAAGGCTGAAGTGTTGTATTCCGTAATTTGCAAGAATTAGTTTTGGATTATCATTTAGCATACTATATTATACATCATATCTATAGACGTCATGGTAATACCAGTTTACTTTTTCGGGAGGACGAATTGATTTTGCGGGAGGACGAGTTTACATATGCCCAAAAGACTAAGACCAATTTACATAAGACCATTTTAATATACCCTGCTCGGAAATAAATATTCCCAGTTAATTATAACGAAACTTACATATCGTCTGCTTAACAGTACTAAGTTACAAGCCATTTCATCATGACTGCTACAAAGTAACAAACCAGTTTATCATGACCGCGACAATGTAACAAACCAATGTATCAGGAGTTAGGTTTGTTACATTGTCGCAACCATGATAAAATGGTTTGTTACTTTGTAGCAGTCATGATGAAATGGTTTGTTACTTTGTAGCAGTCATGATATAATGGCTTGTTACGTTGTAATATTAGGCAGACGGTATAATCCTTCATTCGAATAAATTTTTATCAAGTTAAGAGGGATAATATTAACTCTGCCATAATTACTACCATTAAAATAATATCAAACCCGAAGCTGTTAATTTTCTAACTAAATAAGCTCATGACAATTCATTTCTTTGCTACGAAAAAGTGAGAATTACTGGTGCACGTTGTTGAGGAAAACGATGTCGCTTATTCCGGCTCAAAGAATACATTTCGTCAGCAATATCATCTTCAAAAAATGACCTCTTTGAAAGTGTATTCCCTACAAAAAAATTATTAGATACAAAATAATTTCTGTACTATAAATGCCACACTTGTGTGGCATAAACATTTATTTAAATTATTAACGAAATAAGTATTTCCAGAGTTTATTTTGATACAAGGAACTAAAGTATTATTCATTCCACATGCCACTGAGTTTTAAAAATAAGATTATAATAATATTTGACATTTTGAATGACTTTTTCTAATATTGTAACCATTTGTTGAAGAAATTTAACCATAATTAATCGGCACTTGCTTTTAGTTCCCAATTGTACAACTTTGCAAAAAAATGTTGTAGATCAACAGTGTAACTTCAAAAAATGTAATTTTAATATTCTTTAGTTCACTTTTAGTGGAAGTAAATGGCATGTATTTTTATACTCCTCAGAATAACGACAATGGAAACACATAAGTTGTGACTTACAAAAGGCAAATGGTAATTCATTTTCTCACCTTGACAAACGAAAACAGCCAAAATCGTAAAGCAGAAGATTAACAAAGAAATATTTCCCATTATGTCTCCGTTTGATATTTTCTTCGCGTAAGAGGAAAATGAACAATATTTAAATCAGCTCTGTATTAAATAGAATAATGTGTGATAAATATTTAACATATAGATGGTTTATTGGGCCTTGTAAACTTGTAACAATGCATCAATCAATTGTTTTAATGGACATAATGAATATTTATATAATGCTAACTGAGCAATTACTATCATATTAATTAATATGAAACTAACCAAATTGTCCTTGGCAGACTTATTTCAAATTACACGTGGCAATTATTAATTAAAATCACTTTCCTTTTTTCGATACCAACCTTGTATATATTTTGAGTTTACAATAAAATGAACAAAATTCCAAATTAAATTTACTAAATCTTCATCCTTCTGACTTCATTTTCTACATTTTATTGACATTTATTAGTAAGCTATATTTATTTGTGCAAGCTAACTTTTATTGAGGCTTACTAATGTACCATAGAGAATTTAGTGGAATGAGATGTAAATAGTAATCATTAAAATCTTATACGTTCGACAATTGTCTCAATATCTTGGACACGTTGCCATTTAAGTTTAATGAAAATGAGACAAAGGTAGTGAAAGTGTACTTTTATGTTTACGTTAGCACGAAAAAAATAAATATTTTCCGTAAATATCGATATAGTTCCGCGTGGGAGGAATGATTTAGATAATACTACTTCGTTTTTCTAACAGTTCCAAAAACTAATTCCGCGTATCGAAATAATTCCGCGTAGCCATACATGTGTATGAATTTAATGTTGGTAAAAGTCATGTAAATTTAAAAATTAAAATAAATAGGGAAGTATATCTGTACTATTTTATGTGAAGAAACTTCAATAAGCGAGGTCAGTGGGCAGTTAACTGTTCATCAGAAAGCACTATATCAAGCTCCAGCTCTAAATCAAATGATCATTAAGTGTTTTGAAAAATCATTCCACGTATCGAAATAATACCGCATCCGCAGAAATATTTTTTTAGCATTTTTTTCAAGTGTTTGAAACATTAATTCCGCGCGGAACTATATCGATGATTACGGTAGATTTTACCTGTTATTTAACTTTTAAAGGAATTTACTTATTGCCGTTAACAGTTACAGTTATATAGTACATATATTGTCATAACTTTCGTATACTAAGAAAAGCCGTACAATGAGAAGCTGCATTATACATTTCGTAAACGACTATTTTTATTATCGTAAACTTTGCCTGGAAATATCGTAAACTATCACCGTTATTGTCGTAAACCAAGCACGTATCTAGAGGGGGGGGCGGGCCCCCAGAAAAAGACGATTTTTTTGTCAATAAGGTTAAAAATCGAAAAAAGTTGTGAAAATGTAAATAGGAGTTTACGTGGTTGGGCTTTGAGCGGGAGTAGAAAAGTACTGGGGTAACGAACGTCTGCTTCATTCAGCTTTTGGATCCAGTGTGTGTTCTAGTAATTAATGTATGTCATAAATACAAGTAGTCCTACTCTTTCCTACCCATTTCCATACAGAAGTTCAGGGACATCCAAGTTCAAGAGGCCGTCCTTGTTTGGAGAGTTTGGGGTTTCAGGACCGCTTTCTTTTTAATGTTTTTCATCCACTTCATACCATTTTGACCTTGTCCATAGTTCATTCCGTGTTGGTTCTAGTGCCCTGATTCTATTTAGATCTAAAGAGAATGAAGTACTAAATACCTATAAAGGGATGGAGTGCCTATTGCTATTTTGAAAGTACCAACAAATTATTTTCTTGCATCCGAGTCTCTACCGCTTATTATATTCTCCTATATTCATTTGTCTGGGTATTTAAGATTTCACATTTCGAGAATTCATTTAGTAGTGCTTAACCACGACCCAGATAAATATCGTAATAAACTACGAATATCGTGTCTGTGTGATCAATTTTTGTTTAAGAAACTATTTTCCTGTTTTAAGTTTATTGAAGTAAAATATAGTCGTTTTAATAAATTAGCATTTAACAACAAATCCAAGAAAACTATTTCTTTGTTTTTAGTATAAACCGTCTGAATATTTCCATTTGTCAAAGTGGTAATTGTAAATAAAAAAACCTGCAGAATAAAAACGGACGAAAATGTTTTTTACAGTTTTAGGGTTGTGTTGTTTGTTATTCCACCCGGCATTGTCAGCAGTGGGCAGTGATAGTGGGGATAATTTAGGTGAGACAGTAGATTACCCGGTTTGTGTGGTGGGTGCGGGAATAAGTGGACTAGGTATTTCTACATATCTTCAAAGAAAAGGATATAAAGTCGAAATTTTTGAGAAAAATAATAGAGTGGGAGGTAAAATGAATACTTATAGGGAGACGGACGAGATCCAGGTTGAGATGGGGCCATTTTTTTACAGTTCAGATTCCAAATTCCTCCTGGAATTTATCAACTCGTTCAATTTGACGAACGTTCCATTCAACTACAGTGACATGGTTGCCTTCGATCCGAATTCTGGAATTTTTCAAAAATATCCTATGCCCACTACCCTAGAAGCGTACGAACTCGGAAATGCCTTGGTTAGCTATATATCCGAACGTGCCAAAGTCAGCCAACAGCTGGAAACCGGGTATCTGCATGCAACCTCCGAACTATTCCAGCCAACGGCAGTCTGGATGAAAAAACACAATCTAGAGGTCCTTACGCATATCTTTAGCGTCATTGTCACTGTTCTAGGTATGTCGTTTTAATATTAAAACTCTTGTAATGGACTATTGGGTGAATACAGTTTTTTGAATATCGAATGAAAAGGTAAATATTAAACTTTGCTACCTTATACCTGAATTGATGTGACCTTTCGAATAACATTGGAATTAGCTATTTTATGAAATTCTATGGAATTTACCTCGATTTTTGGCTCTTGTCGATCTGGTTGGTTTACTGTAAATCTTGTTTTTATAGCCCTGCACCAAATAGCATTCGATACTCTAACATTTGTTTTTCCATTATAACCTATTTACAAGCCTAATAATAATTCTAGGCTACGGAGATCTGAACGACGTGCCTGCCATTTACACCTTGCAGGTTACCGAGCCGGAATACTTGGTCAAAATCTGTCTCGGCCAATCAGATGCCATTTACGTACTCAAAGAAGGCTACGATGTCCTGGCCCGTAAAATGTCCGAGTCATTAAACGTCCATTTAAATCACACAGTCACCCACATCAATAGGGAACTGGAACATCCGGTGATATTTTTTGAGGAGACGAAGGACAACGTCACGGTTAAAGACTCAATGAACTGCAGCCAAGTGATTCTCGCCTTTCCGCCCATTTACTCTAGTATGAATAAAATAATGAATTTGACGAGTGAAGAAGAAGACATTTTCAAGCAAGTTAAAATTCACAAATACACAAATGCAGCCAATTACATCCCCAATTTGGAAAATCGTGGATACTACGAAGGATATAAATTAGGTCCAAATAATACACTACAGGAAATAACTCCCGAGGGGAAGGGAGAAATCATTTGCTTCATGGCCCACAGTTCACCAGTAAGATCACTGTTAATGGTTAAATTTATGTACATTTAATTTTAGTATAATATATTATATAGACTTTATATGCCGCTAACTTTCAGGGAAAGGGACACAAAAAATGTATTCCAATCAAAAATCGTATCAAATACGATTTTAACTTTAACCCACTACGGAAAGTAATTTTCGTGGTTGTTTTACGTTGTAATTACAAAATATTATTACTGTTTATAGAAGAAGAAGGGCATCTACAGCAGCTATCATTGGATTCGTGGCGATTTTGACGAACTTCCAACGAAAGCTGATATGGAAAGTATAGATAGTCAATTGGAAGCTACGCTCAAAAAGATTAGCAAGGATGCATACACTTTCCACAGATACCAGACGGAGTATTTCCCCCATGTAACCAACGAGTCACTTGAAAATGGATTTTACAAAAAGTTTGATAGAATAAACGGGCAAAAGAATATATACTATGCCACGACCCTACTTAAGTTTGAAACTATGGATTATGCTCTTCAGATGGCGGATTATCTAGTTCAACGCTTTTTCTAATTCGATGTTATTTAATTGTAAATTCTGCAAAACGTCAATCGAAATAAACTAAAATATTCCAAAAATATGGAATTTTCCGTATGGCATCAAATTAATAAAACTATTAAAGTAACACACGATGGTAATTTTTTACAGACACTGATTACTGTCTGTTGGAAGGGGAAACAGGTTGAGTGCAACAACTTAAAGCTAATGAAAAAAGGTTTTGTTTGTGTGAGAGCACAACAATGAGAGATGGGAAAGGATTATGCCATAAAATATATGTACTCTTTTCACTTCCTTCAGCATCTGAAAGTTCAGGGCAGAAACATTCATTTAGTTCAAGCAGTCGTCATTCTTATTGAAGTTCACAATACCAGAAACAAAATATTTTCCTTTTCGTGACAATCTTGGCCTTGAACTTATCAATTGTTGATGTTTTGTCTGTCCTATTGCCCTGGTTCTTTTTAAATCAGAAGAGAAAGGAAATAAATGGAACCTGCTCATTATTCTTCTAAAGAGATAAACAAAATTAAATAATAAGATGCTTTTATCAACTTACCAATTATTTATGCATCCTTGGACAACATTTGTCTGGGTATTTAAGATTTAAATTAAAATACGTCCATCTTTACAATTATTCGAATTTAAATATACTAATAATTATTTGTTTAGATCAATGTAAAGTAGTACATCCTCTCTACACTTAATTGTGTCTATAACATGTAACTTCTCTTCTAAATCATTATATCCGCATATCAAAATCGTTCTAAATTTGTGTCTTTTGACAAACAGTCGTATTGCCATTTTTTTAAATTGAGTCTTGTGATGTTGAGACCTGTTTTACTTGTGATTTTTACTTTGTAGATTAGATAATTAAATATTCAGTTTCTCGATACATATACTGGAATTACTCTCTTTAAATGCCACGAAATTCATGGAACTGGCAAGTTAAAAGAAATTGCGACCTTCGATGTCATGGATTTTAATGTCTTGGACTTACAAAACATACTCCTGTAAGAATTGATGTTATACTTTAACTCAGTAATGTTTAATTTAATCATTAATATGGCTGCCACATCCTAGCTTCGTCCATTAGCGACATTAGCAAAAAGCAGTGTAAATTGTTAATGGATATTAATTTAATGGTAGTCTTCCAATGTAGTCTGCTTGCTTTGTTAACGTTATGAAAAACTTCTGTGCTGAGTGCTTGTTGAAATTAAACTAGTCGTGGTTATGAAAGAATTATTAGAAAGATTATAAAACCACATGTTTGCGTACCTAAATAAAAATTACTACTTCACAAATATTTGTTTGTATAATATGTATATTACTACGTCTTTGCACGCAACTGTTTGAATACGTATGTACAGTCACCCGAATTGAGCCAAGACAAAATTGTGCGAAAATTGAAGGTATCTTGAAAATACCTCAATTGAATTGTGCATAAGAATAATAATGTTTGTATTGACTACGACTTCTTCGTTGTGAGTTTACAGTTTTCCACATTTTGAAATGTGTGAGAATGAATTTATCACTAACTTTTGTATTCGTGCAATTTCATAACTGGAACTTCATTATGTAAAACAGAAAAAGTGAAGTACATGTGTCAAATTTTATTACAAATACTACAATAAACCTTT
Organism: Tomocerus qinae; assembly: GCA_020055645.1. Classification (NCBI taxonomy): domain Eukaryota; kingdom Metazoa; phylum Arthropoda; class Collembola; order Entomobryomorpha; family Tomoceridae; genus Tomocerus; species Tomocerus qinae. The sequence goes on along the minus strand of CM034546.1, from coordinate 23,071,393 downwards.
CATCAGGTTTTAGTACGTTTCCAAGAACTCTATTCCAGAATAATTTCTCATTAAGTGATTTCAAAAAATTTATTAAAAAATAATACAAAAATTTAATACATATTTTCTTTCCTTTTTCGGCAGTTTGGTATTTGCAAAATACCTAGGACACGTTTGTTTCATCTATCATTTGAGTATATAATTGGGGACGTCATGAATCAAGTTAACATGGAGGAAATTATCAGTAATCTATTATTGTAATCTATATGTAATTATCATCAATATACAAAGACATTTCTACTTCTATTTATAACATTACATAAAAATGTCAATTGTTTTACTATTAACTCTTCAACTGATAGTAACTGAATTGTCTTTAGGGTGGAAATTAAAAGATGTTGTCTATTCAGAAAAGAACTGTTACATTAATTTGATTTTGCGACCAAAATATTTTAATAGACCATCAGAACCATCGATAAAAGAATTACAACAAATTGATATTCCATACACGTTTACAAAGCTAAATTTTTATAAGAGAAAGGAGTGCAATTTAAAAAGATCAATGGTAATAGTGCCTCCAGACTATAAGCGAGTGATTAGTAGATACTATTCAAAATGTAAGAGGAACTTTAGTAAAAACGATACATTCAGATTGTCATCCCCACGACTGATAGACAACCGTATAGTTTGTGTGGTGAATATTGTATATAATTTTAATCCAACCTTTTACTCAGATGTTCTATTACTTGACATTATCACTAAGCAATCTGATAAAGGAGAAGCCAAGGAATTTCTTAAAACAATCGGTCACTCTAAACTGAGCTATAGTTTTGCAGAATATTCTTCTGTGTACATTTTTCTTGACAAAAAAGCGTTGGCGGTAGCAAAGTCAACGTCAACTGTTACTCCCATATACGAAATTTTTAAGGAAAAAGCCTGGTTTGTATTACCGTTATCAGATGAAGATGATCAAGATATATATTTAATATGGCCACAGTATACAGCATATCAGTATAGAAGGTATGTACCGTTTGCTATGTTGTCCTTATGTCTCCAAAACAATTGCCCAATGAACCGACCATTGCGTGAAATGGTGTTAAGAGATGTAATGTTGAAAAGTAACTTCGTGCAGAAATTTGTTGGTATAGACTATATAGCATTAGACGACCAATATATGTACGAATATAAACCATATTGTGGGCCACCGCTGCTAAACGCATATTTAACTACTTATGATTTAAACAAGTACAAAAAAATTAATCTTGCCCTTGTTTCTATAGTATTAGAAAATTCTATGAATTCAACCATATCAGTCAACGATCGGAACGATTCATGTTTTGATCCAGTATATGCTACTACGTATTATGACAATTTGAACTTTCTTCATGACGATAGGTTATATGGCACACTAAACATTAATTATGAGCCTAATTTAAATGTGATTGGCATCAGAGAGGATTCTTTTAATTTTATTTCCTGTGTCGTGTTGGAAGATGAGAGTCTTTCCTTTTATGGATACATTCGACCTTTTCAACTTTATGCTTGGCTTGGAATCATTGCCACTCTCACTGTTGTAATTGCTTTCGTTCACGGAGTCACATATTGCAAAAGGGATGAAGGTATTCCATTTCTTATGATCTGCTATGCATACATGTTGGAGGTCAGTTACTCTCTATCAGTAAAAGTCAATAAAACACTCTGGATCAAGTTGGTCATCGGCCCGTTGTTGCTGATGTTCATCGTGCTGACCAACGGATACAAAGGGATATTTATTACGGATTTAGTAGAGCCACGTCCAGTAAAACAAATTGAGTCTTTTGAGCAGATTGCAAATCTCTCGGATATAATTGCTTTTGGGGACTTTACAACGTCAAATCACTTTGACCCTTTTTATTTTCCTCTGTATTATGAAAAAGATAGACTTGGGATATATTACTATGATTGTTGGAAATCCAATGGCACCAATTCATACAACTCATCATACTGCCAGACAAAAATGGAAAACTTGCAACAGTCAGATTCCCAATTTGATAATATAGATCAAGCGATACTTAAAGAAAATTTTGAAACGTTTTTTCGTGATTTCCTAGATATACTTTTCAAATTTCGACTAATGGTCCACAGTTCATTGAAGTTATCTAATGGTACTCATAGAAACAATGTGAAGGTTATGTTAAAAATTAGTGAAAAGATTCAATTTCCTCCGGGATTTCCCTACTCAACCAGTCCCCAACAATGGATTGCAAAATGCAATAATTCTGTATTGATTCTCTCGAATCTCGCCCTGCATGGACTTCTCAATGATTCTTATTGGAATCCTCGGAGTGGAGGAGTCCAGCCAATTCATTCATTGTATCATGGGAATCAGGAAAACTCATTTTTATCTCATTTAGTTTATACCGGGTTCTCCAGTGATGATTCTGCTATGTTCAGTCCATTTTATAGACGAAAGTTGTTTGCTTTAAGTCATTCAGGAATTTATAATTTATGGCTAGAACACTACAAAAGATGGAATTTCACCAAGTGCAAAACTTGTTGGGTGAGACCTCCAGCCAGAACTTTGACATTTCACAATTCGAATATCGGAACAATCTTTTATATATTTTTCACCCTGGCTTTTATCTTTGGTTCTGCGTTTTTGTGGGAAAACCGAGTGGCTTTGAAAGAGAAACTGACCTATTTATATTTTATTACATTAACAGCATTTAGAAAATTAAGGACAAATTGTTCATTTGAATTACGTTGTATTTTCCTCAAGTGTTGCGCCTCTACGCACGGGTACTTCCTTTCAACCAAGACTAGAAGATCCAAAGCACGTGATCAGTAAACTGATAAATGGAAACGCGCCAATATAGTATTATTAAATTGTGAAGATGTTTTCACTATTTTAAGCGCAAAAAAAACCTTGACAAAAATGTTATCCGCGATTTTATATATTGGCTATTTAATTTATTTTTTACTAGCGAAATATGTAGTAACGTTTGACATTAATGGCTTATGAGAAAATGCTGATTAATGGCTGAAAGTTTGTTCACTAATCTGTTTTGATTAGTGCTATATTTGTTTTCAACTGCTACTCATTTATAAAATTAATACAAATGCCTAAATCATCAATAACCAATAATTAAAGATTTTATTTGAAAATTATTTAACTTTGATTACTTTATTTTCTATTCGTTCGTGCAGTGCACGAAATTAACATCACAGAAATGACTATAGATATCGTCAATCAACCTATATTATAATATGGTACTTAGGTATAAAATATTTTAGATTTTTGTTTATTACAAGCATTAGCAGTAGTTTAGCCGGAGTAATTATTGTGCATTTACATTCATGTTATAAAACTATTTCACATTACCTAATTACTTTGATTTCGTTGCACAAATAAATATTGCTATAGAAGATGTGCAAGGACATTTTGTTGTATCATGTGTCTATATATTTGCAAGTATTAAGTATCCTGTGCCATTTAAAATTACCAGCATTAAGATTTCTGTCATGACATGTGGTATTCCTGCTATTTAGCATTTGGTTTGGAATCCGTGTGTTATGATCATTTTGTTTTCAATTCACATCCATATTCTATTCAAAGAGTATTTAAAGTAATTTCAATGCCTAATAAAAAGAGAGTAGAAATCTCAACGCTAACTTATCTATTCTCGTTCTTAATAAATAATGGAGTCACCTATTATTCCTCCGAGCCAGCACCTAGAATCCACTGCGTTCCCTTTAATACAAAATAAAATCCCTTTGTTGCACTTCTACAACAAAGTATCCGCATTGAAAATATAAACATGTATAGTTACGACTTTAGAGAATGCAAAATCAGTCGCAATCGTAAATAAGTCTTTTATTTCGGTCTCCAAATGTGACAGATAGCAAATTAAAAATAAATGAGCGTTGTGCTGAGACCTGTATTGCTTATGATGTTAGTTTTACTTTGTAGATTAGATAATTAAATATTCAGTTTCTCGATACATATACTGGAATTACTCTCTTTAAATGTCACGAAATTCATGGAACTGGCAAGTTAAAAGGAATTGTGACCTTCGGTGTCATGGATTTTGATGTCTTGAACTTACAAAACATACTCCTCTAAGAACTGATAATATACATTGATTAACTAATGTTTAATTTAATAATTAATATGGCTGCCACATCCTAGCTTCGTCCATTAGCGACACTAGAGAAAGCAGTGTAAATTGTGTATGAATACTAATTTAATGAGTCTTCTATTGTAGTCTGCCTGCATTGTTTTTGTTATGTAAACTTGCTGTGCTGAGTGCTCTTTGAAATTGAACTATTCATGGTTACGAAAGCATTATAAGAAAGATTATAAAACCACATGTTTGCGTACCTAAATAGTTATTAATACTTTATACATATTTAATTGAAAATATATATTACTGTGTATTTGCACGCAACAGTTTTAATACAATATTTACGTAGTTACCCGAGTTGAGCCAAGACAATACCAAGAAAAGTAAGTTTGACTGTTAGCCAGGGTTGAGCGGCGACTTCTATCAAGGTTTGATAATACAGTCATGAATCAAGATTAGATTTTACGCGTAGATAAAAAACAAGCATTTTAAGGAGTGGTGTTAACTATACTACATTTATCTTAAATCAAAAATACTTTTTAATTGGAAATAACATTTCATAATTCCCCACAAGTACTATTAAGCATAATTAAAACTATTTAAAACCCATAATTCCATTAAAGTTATTTCAAGTTGTACTGTAAATGACATTCAAGAGAGCTAAAAATGTGCGAAAATTAACGAATGTGTAAGGTATCTTGAACACAACTGAATTGTGCAAAAAATAATAATATTTGTGTTGACTGCAACTTCTTCGTTGTGAATTTACAGTTTTCCACATTTTGAAATGTGTGAGAATGAATTTATCACTAACTGTTGTATTCGTGCAATTTCGTAACTGGACCTCCACTATGTAATACATAAAAAGGGAAGTAATTGTGTCAAATTTTATTTCAAATACTACAACAAACCTTTCATCAGGTTTTACTGCGCGTTTCCAAAAACTCTATTGCAGAATAACTTCTCATTAAGTGAACTCAAAACACATTTTAAAAAAGTACAAATATAATATAATACATATTTTCTATGCCCTTTTCTGCATTTTTACTTCTATTTAACGTTTCATAAAAATGTCAATTGTTTTACTATTAACTCTTCAACTGATCGTGACTGAATTGTATTTAGGGTGGAAATTGAAAGATGTTGTCTATTCGGAAAAGAACTGTTACATTAATATGATCTTGCAACCAAAATATTATAATAGACAATCAGAGCCATCGATTAGCGATTTGCAACAAATTAACATTCCATACGCGTTTACAAAGCTAAATTTTTATAAGAGAAAGGAGTGCAATTTAAAAAGATCAATGGTACTAATGCCTCCAAACTTTAAGCAAGTATGGAGTAAATACTATTCAAATTGTAAGAGGAACTTTAGTAAAAACGATACAGTCAGATTGTCATCCCCACGATTGATAGACAACCGTATAGTTTGTATGGTGAATATTGCATATAATTTTAATCCAACGTATACTCCAGATGTTCTATTACTTGACATTATCACTAAGCAATCTCATGATGGGGAAGCCAAGGAATTCCTTAAAACAATCGGTCACTCTAAACTGAGCTATAATATTGCAGAATATTCTTCTGTGTACATTTTTCTTGACAAAAAAACGTTGGCGTTTGCAAAGTCAACGTCAACTGCTACTCCAATATTCGAAAGGCTTAGGGCTTACGCCTGGTTTGTATTACCGTTATCAGATGAAGATGAACAAGACATATATTTGGTATGGCCACAGTATTCAATATATCAGTACAGAATGAATGTACCGTTTGCTATGTTGTCCTTATGTCTCCAAAACAATTGCCCAATGAACCGACCATTGCGTGAAATGGTGTTAAGAGATGTAATGTTGGAAGGTAATTTCGTGCAGAAATTTGTTGTTATAGACTATCTATTTCTAGAAGACCAATATATGTACGAATATAGACCATATTGTGGGCCACCGCTGCTAAACGCATATTTAACTACTTATGATTTAAATAAGTACAAAAAAATTAATCTTGCCCTTGTTTCTATAGTATTAGAAAATTCTATGAATTCAACCATATCAGTCAACGATCGGAACGACACATGTCTTGATCCATCATATGCTACTACGTATTTTGACAATTTGAACTTTCTTCACGACGATGATGCGTATAATAGCCGACTAAATGTAGAATATCACCCTTACTTAAATGTGATTGGCATCAAGGATGATTCTTTTAATTTTATTTCTTGTGTCGTGTTGGAAGATGAGAGTCTTTCCTTTTATGGATACATTCGACCTTTTCAACTTTACGCTTGGCTTGGAATCATTGCCACTCTCACTGTTGTAATTGCTTTCGTTCACGGAGTGACATATTGGAAAATAGATGAAGGTATTCCATTTCTAATGATCTGCTATGCATACAAGTTGGAGGTCAGTTATTCTCTATCAGTAAAAGTCAATAAAACACTCTGGATCAAGTTAGCCATCGGCCCGTTGCTGATGATGTTCATCGTATTGACTAACGGATACAAAGGAATATTTATTACTGATTTAATAGAGCCGCGTCCAGTAAAACTAATTGAGTCTTTTGAGCAGATTGCAAATCTTTCGGATATAATTGCTTTTGGGGAATTTAAAACGTCAAATCACTTTGACCCTTTTTATTTTCCTTTGACCTATCAAAAAGATTTGCTTATAAGTTACTACTATGATTGCTTGATATCCAATGGCACAAAATCATATACCTCATCATACTGCCAGACACAATTTGAACGTTTGCAACAGTCAGATTTCGAGTTTGATAATGTAGATCAAACAATATACAAAGAAAATTTTAAAACTTACTATCATAATATCATAGGTTTCCTTTCCAAATTTCAACTAATGGTCCACAGTTCAGTAAAGTTTTCTAGTAATGGTACTCATAGAAATAATGTGAAACTTATGTTAAAGATTAGTGAAAAGATTCAATTTCCTCCGGGATTTCCCTACTCAACCAGTCCCCAACAATGGATTGCAAAATGCAATAATTCTGTATTGATTCTCTCGAATCTCGCCCTGCATGGACTTCTCAATGATTCTTATTGGAATCCTCGGAGTGGAGGAGTCCAGCCAATTCATTCATTGTATCATGGAAATCAGGAAAACTCATTTTTATCTACTTCAGTTTATTCCGGGTTCTCCAGTGATGATTCTACTATGTTCAGTCCATTTTATAGACGAAAGTTGTTTGCTTTAAGTCATTCAGGAATTTATAATTTATGGCTAGAACACTACAACAGATGGAATTTCACCAAGTGCAAAACTTGTTGGGTGAGACCTCCAGCCAGAACTTTGACATTTCACAATTCGAATATCGGAACAATCTTTTATATATTTTTCACCCTCGCTTTTATCTTTGGTTCTGCGTTTTTGTGGGAAAACCGAGTGGCTTTGAAAGAGAAACTGACCTATTTATATTTTATTACATTAACAGCATTTAGAAAATTAAGGACAAATTGTTCATTTGAATTACGTTGTATTTTCCTCAAGTGTCGTGCCTCTACGCACGGGTACTTCCTTTCAACCAAGACCAGTGTTGTGCAGTGGTTAAAGCCACTAGTGGTCATAATGGTCACAATGGTCATAATGGCCCGGTCAAAATACACTCAAAAAGTGGTCAAAATGGTCAAAAAGGACAAAATGCCTTTTTGGGGTTAATTGAGACCCCAAGGTAGCTTTTACTGCAACAGTAAACAACAAATACAACTTTCTAAAGATTGCAGTTAAAAATGATTAGAGAGTGTCATTTTGTAGTCTGATGTTAGTAGAATAGTGTTTCATTGGTTTTAGGCCATATTTCATTCTCTAAATATTTTAAATTTCATTTGCTAGCCTAAGTAACTGTATACTGATATTTTGTCCATTTTAGCCATTTTGACCATTTTGACCATTTTGGCCAGTGGTCCGGTCAAAATGCAAAAAAGTGGTCAACAGTACAACACTGACCAAGACTAGAAGATCCAAAGCACGTGATCAGTAAACTGATAAATGGAAACGCGCCAATATAGTATTATTAAATTGTGAAGATGTTTTCACTATTTTAAGCGCAAAAAAAACCTTGACAAAAATGTTATCCGCGATTTTATATATTGGCTATTTAATTTATTTTTTACTAGCGAAATATGTAGTAACGTTTGACATTAATGGCTTATGAGAAAATGCTGATTAATGGCTGAAAGTTTGTTCACTAATCTGTTTTGATTAGTGCTATATTTGTTTTCAACTGCTACTCATTTATAAAATTATTACAAATGCCTAAATCATCAATAACCAATAATTAAAGATTTTATTTGAAAATTATTTAACTTTGATTACTTTATTTTCTATTCGTTCGTGCAGTGCACGAAATTAACATCACAGAAATGACTATAGATATCGTCAATCAACCTATATTATAATATGGTACTTAGGTATAAAATATTTTAGATTTTTGTTTATTACAAGCATTAGCAGTAGTTTAGCCGGAGTAATTATTGTGCATTTACATTCATGTTATAAAACTATTTCACATTACCTAATTACTTTGATTTCGTTGCACAAATAAATATTGCTATAGAAGATGTGCAAGGACATTTTGTTGTATCATGTGTCTATATATTTGCAAGTATTAAGTATCCTGTGCCATTTAAAATTACCAGCATTAAGATTTCTGTCATGACATGTGGTATTCCTGCTATTTAGCATTTGGTTTGGAATCCGTGTGTTATGATCATTTTGTTTTCAATTCACATCCATATTCTATTCAAAGAGTATTTAAAGTAATTTCAATGCCTAATAAAAAGAGAGTAGAAATCTCAACGCTAACTTATCTATTCTCGTTCTTAATAAATAATGGAGTCACCTATTATTCCTCCGAGCCAGCACCTAGAATCCACTGCGTTCCCTTTAATACAAAATAAAATCCCTTTGTTGCACTTCTACAACAAAGTATCCGCATTGAAAATATAAACATGTATAGTTACGACTTTAGAGAATGCAAAATCAGTCGCAATCGTAAATAAGTCTTTTATTTCGGTCTCCAAATGTGACAGATAGCAAATTAAAAATAAATGAGCGTTGTGCTGAGACCTGTATTGCTTATGATGTTAGTTTTACTTTGTAGATTAGATAATTAAATATTCAGTTTCTCGATACATATACTGGAATTACTCTCTTTAAATGTCACGAAATTCATGGAACTGGCAAGTTAAAAGGAATTGTGACCTTCGGTGTCATGGATTTTGATGTCTTGAACTTACAAAACATACTCCTCTAAGAACTGATAATATACATTGATTAACTAATGTTTAATTTAATAATTAATATGGCTGCCACATCCTAGCTTCGTCCATTAGCGACACTAGAGAAAGCAGTGTAAATTGTGTATGAATACTAATTTAATGAGTCTTCTATTGTAGTCTGCCTGCATTGTTTTTGTTATGTAAACTTGCTGTGCTGAGTGCTCTTTGAAATTGAACTATTCATGGTTACGAAAGCATTATAAGAAAGATTATAAAACCACATGTTTGCGTACCTAAATAGTTATTAATACTTTATACATATTTAATTGAAAATATATATTACTGTGTATTTGCACGCAACAGTTTTAATACAATATTTACGTAGTTACCCGAGTTGAGCCAAGACAATACCAAGAAAAGTAAGTTTGACTGTTAGCCAGGGTTGAGCGGCGACTTCTATCAAGGTTTGATAATACAGTCATGAATCAAGATTAGATTTTACGCGTAGATAAAAAACAAGCATTTTAAGGAGTGGTGTTAACTATACTACATTTATCTTAAATCAAAAATACTTTTTAATTGGAAATAACATTTCATAATTCCCCACAAGTACTATTAAGCATAATTAAAACTATTTAAAACCCATAATTCCATTAAAGTTATTTCAAGTTGTACTGTAAATGACATTCAAGAGAGCTAAAAATGTGCGAAAATTAACGAATGTGTAAGGTATCTTGAACACAACTGAATTGTGCAAAAAATAATAATATTTGTGTTGACTGCAACTTCTTCGTTGTGAATTTACAGTTTTCCACATTTTGAAATGTGTGAGAATGAATTTATCACTAACTGTTGTATTCGTGCAATTTCGTAACTGGACCTCCACTATGTAATACATAAAAAGGGAAGTAATTGTGTCAAATTTTATTTCAAATACTACAACAAACCTTTCATCAGGTTTTACTGCGCGTTTCCAAAAACTCTATTGCAGAATAACTTCTCATTAAGTGAACTCAAAACACATTTTAAAAAAGTACAAATATAATATAATACATATTTTCTATGCCCTTTTCTGCATTTTTACTTCTATTTAACGTTTCATAAAAATGTCAATTGTTTTACTATTAACTCTTCAACTGATCGTGACTGAATTGTATTTAGGGTGGAAATTGAAAGATGTTGTCTATTCGGAAAAGAACTGTTACATTAATATGATCTTGCAACCAAAATATTATAATAGACAATCAGAGCCATCGATTAGCGATTTGCAACAAATTAACATTCCATACGCGTTTACAAAGCTAAATTTTTATAAGAGAAAGGAGTGCAATTTAAAAAGATCAATGGTACTAATGCCTCCAAACTTTAAGCAAGTATGGAGTAAATACTATTCAAATTGTAAGAGGAACTTTAGTAAAAACGATACAGTCAGATTGTCATCCCCACGATTGATAGACAACCGTATAGTTTGTATGGTGAATATTGCATATAATTTTAATCCAACGTATACTCCAGATGTTCTATTACTTGACATTATCACTAAGCAATCTCATGATGGGGAAGCCAAGGAATTCCTTAAAACAATCGGTCACTTGAAACTGAGCTATAATTTTGCAGAATATTCTTCTGTGTACATTTTTCTTGACAAAAAAACGTTGGCGTTTACAAAGTCAACGTCAACTGCTACTCCAATATTCGAAAGGCTTAGGGCTTACGCCTGGTTTGTATTACCGTTATCAGATGAAGATGAACAAGATATATATTTGGTATGGCCACAGTATTCAATATATCAGTACAGAATGAATGTACCGTTTGCTATGTTGTCCTTATGTCTCCAAAACAATTGCCCAATGAACCGACCATTGCGTGAAATGGTGTTAAGAGATGTAATGTTGGAAGGTAATTTCGTGCAGAAATTTGTTGTTATAGACTATCTATTTCTAGAAGACCAATATATGTACGAATATAGACCATATTGTGGGCCACCACTGCTAAACGCATATTTAACTACTTATGATTTAAATAAGTACAACAAAATTAATCTTGCCCTTGTTTCTATAGTATTAGAAAATTCTATGAATTCAACCATATCAGTCAACGATCGGAACGACACATGTCTTGATCCATCATATGCTACTACATATTTTGACAATTTGAACTTTCTTCACGACGATGATGCGTATAATAGCCGACTAAATGTAGAATATCACCCTTACTTAAATGTGATTGGCATCAAGGATGATTCTTTTAATTTTATTTCTTGTGTCGTGTTGGAAGATGAGAGTCTTTCCTTTTATGGATACATTCGACCTTTTCAACTTTATGCTTGGCTTGGAATCATTGCCACTCTCACTGTTGTAATTGCTTTCGTTCACGGAGTGACATATTGCAAAAGGGATAAAGGTATTCCATTTCTTATGATCTGCTATGCATACATGTTGGAGGTCAGTTATTCTCTATCGGTAAAAGTCAATAAAACACTCTGGATCAAGTTAGTCATTGGCCCGTTGTTGCTGATGTTCATCGTGCTGACTAACGGATACAAAGGGATATTTATTACGGATTTAGTAGAGCCACGTCCAGTAAAACAAATTGAGTCTTTTGAGCAGATTGCAAATCTTTCGGATATAATTGCTTTTGGGGAATTTAAAACGTCAAATCACTTTGACCCTTTTTATTTTCCTTTGACCTATTAAAAAGATTTGCTTATAAGCAGTGTACAAAATTTACCACTTTTTAGACTTTTTTACCATCACAGTGGTAAAAATGCACTTAATGGTAAAAATGCATTTAATGGTAAAAATGGTAAATTTTAGCGATTGATTAGACACGTTAGTACAGATATACAAGATTTACTAAGATATAAATTTTAAAACTTTATTTTCTATGAAAAATTTGCAATTATCTGATTAATTAATCCTATTTACTTGATTGTTCACCGAAAGCTATAAAAAATGAGCTAAAACCAAGATTGCAATTGGTATCGCGAAATTAAAATTGTTATGAAGGCTATTTAATCGTAATTAATTTCTCAATCGGCAAATAAGGGGTTATTAATGCCCACATTGGTTGAATCCAAGTCTGATTGGTGAAAACTTATCAATTTGTAACAACAATCATCAGCTGCTAAGATATTTCATACTTTGGCACCGAATTTTATTCAAAATCTAAGCACGAAATTTAAACAAAACAATTTTTACCACTTTTTACCATTTTTACCACTTACCACTACTTTTTAGGTAGTGGTATTTAACGTTAAATACCATTAAAAACCACTTACCACTGGTAAGTGGTAAATGTTATTTTGTACACTGCTTATAAGTTACTACTATGATTGCTTGATATCCAATGGCACAAAATCATATACCTCATCATACTGCCAGACACAATTTGAACGTTTGCAACAGTCAGATTTCGAGTTTGATAATGTAGATCAAACAATATACAAAGAAAATTTTAAAACTTACTATCATAATATCATAGGTTTCCTTTCCAAATTTCAACTAATGGTCCATAGTTCAGTAAAGTTTTCTAGTAATGGTACTCATAGAAATAATGTGAAACTTATGTTAAAGATTAGTGAAAAGATTCAATTTCCTCCGGGATTTCCCTACTCAACCAGTCCCCAACAATGGATTGCAAAATGCAATAATTCTGTATTGATTCTCTCGAATCTCGTTTTGCATCGCCTTTTCAATGATTCGTATTGGAATCCTCGGAGTGGAGGAGTCCAGCCAATTCATTCCTTATATTATGGGAAGCCGGAAAACTCATTTTTATCTATTTCAGTTTATTCCGGGTTCTAAAGTGATGATTCTGCTATGTTCAGTCCATTTTATAGAAGAAAGTTGTTTGCTTTAAGTCATTCAGGAATTTATAATTTATGGCTAGAACACTACAAAAGATGGAATTTCACCAAGTGCAAAACTTGTTGGGTGAGACCTCCAGCCAGAACTTTGACATTTCACAATTCGAATATCGGAACAATCTTTTATATATTTTTCACCTTCGCACTTGTCTTTGGTTCTGCGTTTCTGTGGGAAAACCGAGTGGCTTTGAAAGAGAAACTGACCCATTTATATTTTATTACATTAACAGGATTTAGAAAATTAAGAACAAATTGTTCCTTTCAATTACGGTATATTTGCCCCAAGTGTCGCGGCTCTATGCGCCGGTACTTCCTTTCAACCAAGGCCAGAAGATCCAAGACCCGTGGTCAATTGATTAATGGAAACGGGCCAAAATGGTATCGTCAAAATCTAAAGAATGTTTTCACTACTTTAATTGCAAATAGATAACAATGATAAAAATTTTATCCGTGATTTTATTTATTGGGTATACTAGCGAAGAATGTAGTAACATTTGACAATAATGGCTTATGCGAAAATGCTGATTTATGGCTGAAAGTATGATCACTTAACTGTTTTGCTTAGTGTTGGCATTGTTTTTTAAGTATTACTCATTTTTAAAATTATTTCAAATACATTAATTTGCTAATATAATCAATAATTATTGATTTTATTTGACAATTATTTAACTTTGATTGAATTATTTTCTTATCGTTCTTGCACGGGATTCACATCGTCAGTCAAGCATAGGGCCTAATGAATTTCCTTAAGTTAATCGTTTTATTTGATTGTATAAGTTTTTTAATTTTTTTCGGAAGAATATAGTATAAAATCATCAAGGTTTATATAATTGCAATAAATGTCAACTTTTATTAAAATTAATATTTTTGTCCCAAATGGATTTTATGAAACGTCATTTTACATTTTACTGCATTACTAGATAATATTACATTATTAAATGTTTGTAAAATGTATTCTGGGTTGACACAGCGATTTCCAAGAAGAGACTTTAAAGCAGATCGTAACAACATAAACATAAATTAACAATATTTACCCTTGCTGTTGTCAGCTGCCTAGCTGTACATTTTGCAAACTCTGGGACTTCGGTAAAAACGGTTTTTCCATTTTTTTAAGATGCGTCATATTTATGAAAATGTCTTTCAACAAGCCGACCTATTACCAATTTTCAAAATGCATCCAGTGCCAGAGTAAGTCCAGCTTGTGGTATAGAGGATTAGATAATAAAATATTCAGTTTGTCAATACATTTGCGTCCTGGATTTCCTGTCTTTGAAAGTCACAAAAGTCATAGACTGTCAAGTTAAAACGCATTTCTTCTCTGACATGGATTTTCATGTCTGGGACTTACAAAACATAGTCCTCTGGGAATTGATGTCAATATTTAATGCTAAGGTTGAAGTTAATAATTAGTATTGTTGCTAGAACATTGCTTCGTCCATTAGCGACACTAGAAAAAGGTAGAGTAAATTGCTTATGAATTAATTACACATTTAATAATTCTAGTCTTCTATTGTACTTTGCTTTCTTGGTTTTGTTCTTGGCCACATTGCTGTGCTGGTTGAAATTGAACTACTATAGTGGTTGTTGTGGAAGCAGCATAAGAAATATTTTATCTTTTATTGGCAATTGTTGGAAGAAATAAGCCGGTTACTTTGTGTACATCTCTAAACCCCATATTTGCGTTTTGCGTACATATATAGTAATTAGCACTTAAAAATGTTAATTGTAGAAGTATATTATCAAAGAGGAGCGTTAATATTTATGAATTAACTATATATTTAATGACAGCACTCTACACTGACGTAGTCTACATGCTTGATTTCGTCCTAAGTTAGAAACTACTGCTGCTATGTAATTTAATATTGAACTAGTGTAACATGGAAGTTACTGGAACACTATTAGAAAGATTTTGGCCAATTAATGCATCAGAAATTTTTGAAGAGATAAGCCTATTGCACTTTGTACAAATCACTAAGCAGTGTATATTCGCGTACTTTTATAGTTACCATTAGTGGCAATAAAATTTTTGCAAAATGTGATATTAATGCTCGAGTTATATTTTAATCTCAATCGGACCAATATCATATGTTCCACATAGCCAATTAGGTTCGAATCATCCTATAATTGGCATATACATTTTGGCATAAAATAATAAAATAACCTTTGACATTAAAACTAAAAACCCACTTATTGGCATCAATATTTCTCTTTTTGGCATAAAGATAAAGCATATAGCATATTTCACTAATTGGCATGAACTACTACTACATAATATTATGTATGTATATCATAGATAGTATTTCCCATGTGACAACAAGGCCACTTCAAAATGTTAATTTTAATTAAATTTAACTTGATTGTCACATTGTGGTGTCACATGACACAAACTGGAATTCTCATGACGCTCTTGTCTTAAAATTAAAATATTTATTTCTTTACATTTTCTTTCTTTAGCACTAAAACTCAGTTGCTTTCCACAGAACTATGATTTAATTTTATTACTGCTGATTAGTCATTATTTCCCATTGTTTACATATCTACGTACATAATTTTCTTAATAACAGTGGGATTGAATAAATAGAATAAAACAGTCAAGCAGTCAAGCTAAAGGTCAGTTCAACGAAAACTTCTTAACTTGTCATAGGAAATATCACAAAGAAAAAAAAGCAAAGGAAATATGACATACTGGATGGAAGAACAAAAAACAAACATTTTTGCCTTTTACTCCCACCTGTTTTTTTAAAGGTAGGAGTTAGATCATCAAAGAGCAATATTTTTTTATTTTTAAAAAATAATTTGCTTTTGATATTTAATGAAGAACATTCACAAATTTGGAGTATTTATAATAGAAAGATGTGATTAGATTTGTGGGTTGGGGTTTTGGGTGTATCAAATAGCAAAAACCCATAGATTTTTCATACCCTGTTGATAGCAAAATTAAAAACAACCATATTGCCATAAAAGTAAAAAAGCAAAGTCTTATATTATATATAAATGTGGACCTATAATTTGTCGTTAGAATTGTCTGTGGCATTTTGAATTTAATTTGTGTGCTAGGTTCGTTCAATCACTGGGTTCACTACATCGCTAGCACAACATAAGAACATTTTTGTATCATGTCTTGGGCATTGACGTAAACAGTAATGCAGAAATCTCCCTAAGCCAGTTTTTCTCCGTTTTATGCCATGATGCCTATATAATTATACATTTATATATAATTCAGCACCTATATAATTATACAGCCTATAGAATTATATAATAAGCCTTCCATTTTTATTGATATTTTGAGACATCGTACTATCGTACATATATGATGCATAGAACAAAAACAGTGTATTATAAATAATATCAAAAGTAATACTAATAACATCAATGCAGATAATTGAACCTACCTAATTATTTCACGACAAATGCAGTATGAAATGGGTTTACAATAATCAAAATGCTTAAAGCTGCAGAAGTTGAACTTGCAATATGTGGTATCGGCAACCAAAAGTAAGCCTTAACTTTCGTCTAGACTTTAGCATGATGCCTTTGGGTATGTTATTTATTTATTATTGATGAATTTATCGTAAATGTTATAAAAATTATGTTATTACATATGTACGCTTACAATTTATATTATAGAGTAGATAAATATATGGTTATATATCATTTATTGTTTGTTAAGGTTGACTTTAAAATAGACACGAAGTATCCGTATAGAAAGTTACGGATGTACAGTTATGACTTTACATAATGCAAATTCAGTTGCAAATAAGACCGTTGCTTGTAATATTGAAAGTGTCTGCGAATGGAACAAATTGAATATTTTCTCAATTCCGATATAAATATTTATTCACCAGTGACCATTGCTCATTTGTCTGCCTTTAATTATTGGTAGTGTATAAGTGTTTCTCATAGGCTTGAACTGAAATTTACAGTACCATTTCCAAATATCTACATAATAGCAGTTCAACAATCCGTCTTAAAAATCGGCGAAATAAACCAATCAGTATTAGATTTTATGCTCTCCGTCTAAAATCCTGAATATTATCTGAACGCTATTTTAATATGGAGATTAACTCAATTTTGGTAAAGAAACTTGACGATGAAGAAAAAAGGAAGAGAATTGGATATTTAATTCCTGAAGAGGTATTTGATGAATTGGAACGTAGTTTTAAGTTAGGACGTCAATTTGGAGTGTGGCCTTTCCATTGGAACAGGAAGGATTACGTATTAAAAGTAGATAAAAAGAAAATGTGGCATCTATATTGCCATGCATGTATGTTTATGTCATTGGCCATTTTCTTCACGGTGCAATTCGTTAGATTTTCAAAAGTAGGTGGCCATTCCTTGTCACTCCAATTGGCTCTGGGGTATAGCATCTTATTTTGGTTAATATTCCTATTGTATATTATGTATATAAAGTATTCAGAAGACATTGCTGCAATCGTAACTAACTGTTGTCGTCTTTTACATGATTTTGAAGGTATGAGTTTATTACTAATAGGGTAAACAAATTTAAACTACTTGACAATTTATAAATTGAATAAATTAAATAATTTCAATTCATAAATTATTTTCTAGAGAAATTCATGACGACGAAACAAAAAGCTGTTAATCCACCATTGATAAAGTTACTTAAGGTTATCTACGCTTCTTTGTGGGCCAGTGGAGTCCCTACATTTGTAGTGTTTCTGGTATTTGGCTTCACAGAGCCATTATTCCTTTATACGGAACTCCCAAAGGAATATCAGCATTTCTCATTACCCATTATTTTACCGGTATTCAGTTTTTGGGCGACCGGAACCGCCGCCTGCATAAATGCAATTGGGATTGAACTCGGCTTGCTTGGATTTGAAGGTTTTAATACTTTCCGAAAGGAGTTACTGTAAGTATATAATAATTTGTGATTCATGGTTTTGAACTTTGCTTATAATAATCGGAAGAATATTTTTATAAACTTATTTCAGTCCAGGGCGCAAAAGCTATAAATCACGAGATGCATTCCGCAATTCAGCAGATATCATCGTAAAATACAACAACATAGTTAAATATTTCCTGCAATACGTGCAAGAAATATTTGGCATGACATTCGCACCAATACAAGCAATGGTAACTAGAAATATAATGGTCTGGTGGGTAATTCTAATTAAACAGTACCACAATATGCACACACTTGTACTGCTCACAGTAATCCCTATCACAATTTTGATGTTCCTCATCTGGTGCATAGTTTTATTAATCCTACATAAAACCACCGGAATATACAAGGAGATGTTGAATAGCCTTACTGTCATTTCCAAGAATAATAAAAATGATAGCAGATACATTAAAAAGTTTCAACTTTCCCGCCGGGAAGTCCATTTTAGAATTGGTTTAGATGAGCCTGTCACCATGAAAAGCATTCCAAATTTTATTTTGAGTGTAAGTCGAGGAACCGTTAAAATACTATTAGTCCCTGGTTTTGATACCAGCCAGGTTTTTGACTTCATCTGAAATTCGACATTTTGGTAAACGATTTTTTTCTTTAGGGATCATTTGGTAAAATGTTATATGTACAATATGGTCATTAAGATTCATTATTCATTGCACAGTACAGTTACTCTACATACAACCATATTATACAGCTATTGGTTTTGCCAGATTGTCGGCTACATTTTGCCAAACTATCCGACCAGTGTACAAAGTTTTGCAAATTGATCCCCAAAGAAAGGTAACTTCGAAAAGTTTGCTTTGCCATACCGACTTTTCCAAAAATCTTGCACCGTATTGTCAATGCTACGATATTTGACATTTTCTCTTATTTGAGGCTTAAGCAGCATTTAAGTTATTCTTCGCCTACATTTTTCCATAACGAAGCGAAGTATGGCTTATACATTAATGAAAGTTATTCTTTTTTTATTTTCAAATTTCAAATAATTTGTTTAGCATGGCAAAATTATTTTGTGTACATATAAATTAAAGGATACAATTCTGCGACTACAATGAAACGGAGAGAATACTACTATAAAATAGTTTTATATAATATGTAACTTTCCGGCACGTATCCAGAAATTTGGTCAAGGGGGGCGCAACAAAAAATAATGTAAAAAATGGGACATTTTATACAATTGTTGGTATTTTTTGAGAATAATCTTCTCTTATCCTCTGATTTAGGGGGGTGCTACACCCCACCCTCTTTTGGATACGTAATTGGACACTTTTCATAATATATAACGACAATGTCCTCCGCATAAAACTACTCCAAAATTCATAACTACTTATGACTTAGAAAAATACAGATTATGTAATATAATTAAATAAATAATATTTAATAAATTTAAAATTACATAACATTTAATAAAGTAGACCCACTGCAATGGTTAGGCTAGGTTAGATATTATAGTATAACGCTAAAACTAATAGCAGTAAATAAAATGGAATCTAATTTTCATTTAAATGCTTGAATTCACTACAAATAAATACAGTATATTTTGTCATACTTTTAATTTATGTAAAAAATTAATTCTATGAAGCTAGGAGTAAAAGGAAAAAATAAGTAATGCCATACTTATTATTTTAATTACAACGTTACTGCGGAACTGTTATTTGCAATTTCCCAGAAAAACACATAATAGCAAATAATTTAATAGCAAGACGATTTTCAACAAAATTCATACAAATTTAAATAAATACCCAGGTCTGCATAATTTAGGATAATAACAAATATGCACAGCCTGTATTATTATATCTGTGCTGTAACTTCCTATACAGAAGTCCAGAGTCCGAATTGTTGGAGTGGGACTCCGGATTTTTATTTTTGCTTTAGGTTGTCTGGAATGTGGTTTGTTTTTATATAGACAGATTTTATTTGATATAGGTAAACGTTTTTCCCGATGGCTTCCAAAATGCCATTTCCCTGTCTCTACATGTGGGGAATGTCAATGGCAACAAACAACTTTCAGGAAAAAAATCATTTTTGACCCTGTCAGTAGTTATATGAAAAAAACCTCTTAAAAAGGAAAGCAAAATAACTTTTGAATCCCTGGACGGATTTTGATGAAACTTGGTATTCAGAACCGCCATAAGTATATCTCCAGAGGTATTTTGAAAGAGCAATAACGTTCCAGTTTTTCGATTTCAAAAGACCCGGCAGAGTTTAAAAAAGTGGGTTTTTTCGGGTTTTTACTGGAAATAAAAGGTTTTTTCGAACATCTGCTCGGTTCAAATTAAAGAGATTATCAAACTACACTTTGAGGGTATATCAAGTATTTCACTTTCGATGACCCCCGCTCGGTGTCAAAGGTCAAAACTTGGTATTGTGAAGAATTTCACTGTCTGACGTATCTATCGAAAGCTAACAAGGACCCTGATGTCACTAAAGCCATTATTTTGGCTAATAATGAGCTCTAAAAGAGTTTACGGGTCATATAATGCAACCATACTTCAACATTGATGTATCAGAACACTCACAAAATCGGTAAATAATTCCCAAAAATAATCCTATTTCTGCATACTAAACGCAATAAAATGTCATCTAACATATCGTTAAATGTCATTTGTCACGTTAACATGCCTATCCGGGTCGGAGGGAAGTGAAATTTCAATATATAATGACGAGTCATAATATAATTTCCTTCCATGCATTAAGTATACACATGGCCGGGCACGGGCCTATGCATTAAATTGGATTCTTAGTATGAGTTACTGTACAATTAAAGGTGACTAATAACCGTAGTTTGTGAATTCGTAATAGTTACCTGCGCTTTTCTCATGTCCGAATGACATCCAAAACCATGTTAGATGACACATGGAAGTCTTTACTATGCAGAAATGTGCATGTTTTTTCGGAATTATGTCGCAATTTTGTGAGTATTCAGATACATCTATGTTGAAGTATGGTTGCATTATATGACCCGTAAACTCTTTTAGAGCTCATTATTAGCCAAAATAATGGCTTTATCGACCTCAGGGTCCTTGTTAGCTTTCGATTGATACCTCAGACGGCGAAATTCTTTACAATACCAAGTTTTGACCTTTGACACCGGGCGGGGGTCATTGACAGTGAAATACTTGATATACCCTCAAAGTGTAGTTTGATAATCTCTTTAATTTGAACCGAGCAGATGTTCGAAAAAACTTTTTATTTCTGGTAAAAACCCGAAAAAACCCACTTTTTTAAACTCTGCCGGGTCTTTTGAAATCGAAAAACTGGAACGTTATTGCTCTTTCAAAATACCTCTAGAGATATACTTATGGCGGTTCTGAATACCAAGTTTCATCAAAATCCGTCCAGGGATTCAAAAGTTATTTTGCTTTCCTTTTTAAGAGGTTTTTTTCATATAACTACTGACAGGGTCAAAAATGATTTTTTTCCTGAAAGTTGTTTGTTGCCATTGACATTCCCCACATGTAGAGACAGGGAAATGGCATTTTGGAAGCCATCGGGAAAAACGTTTACCTATATCAAATAAAATCTGTCTATAATATGATGCTTACGAATAAAAAATTTGCATAAAATCGAGAGTATCCTTCTGTGGATGTGATATCTATTATTCAATGACATACCCATCATAAACTGTGTGGTCTTAAAAAGCGCTTGCATAAATCTGAATATCAATTTGTACATATTTGTAGCAATTAGCAATTGTTTCTTATTGGTTTTAATATAGTTTCACATTTCCCAATATTAAGTTTTGCTTGACCAAGCCATTTTGACTACTAGTGGATTTAGCCACTGCTCTATACTGCTTAAAACTACATGATTGCAAATTTTTCATCTTGATCTTTGTTAGTAGCGACTGAGTTGTTATCTAAAGACAAACTTTTGTCAAATAGTTTTTTGTCCACCAATACGACAACTTAGTATATGAAATACTCCACACGGTCAACTGGAGATTCTTTTATTTTCGTCATATATAGAGCCTGCAACAATATTACTTTGGTTTTTGGTGTATTATCTTCAACCAAAGTAAAAAAGTATTAATTTGAACTTTTA
This sequence comes from Tomocerus qinae, assembly GCA_020055645.1. Classification (NCBI taxonomy): domain Eukaryota; kingdom Metazoa; phylum Arthropoda; class Collembola; order Entomobryomorpha; family Tomoceridae; genus Tomocerus; species Tomocerus qinae. The sequence goes on along the minus strand of CM034546.1, from coordinate 23,049,242 downwards.
AAGCCTGTCTTTTTTATCTTATTTACATGTAAAGTGAAAATAAATGAGACCCGCTGATACTACATCAAAGAAGGCAAAGAATACTGCTTTTAAAAAACGTATATACATTTTTATTCAAAAGGCGAAATAGGTAAAGGTAAAAAAAATCCTTTTTTGTTATATGATTCTACGCCATTTCTTTCATCTTCACTAAGCTCAACTCAATAGACGCAAATCAATCTAATACTTTACTATGCGTAAATCTTCAATGATAACAACTTACTACTACTCCACTAGTAACTTTCTGTTGCTGATTGTTAACTAAAAAAGTCAATTTTACACTTGAATCTGGTTTCTGCCGGTTTCACCATTTAAAAATTATTTAAATGAAATCAAAAATTCCTTCGCCTTTTCCAATAGTAGACATTGATAGTAATTTTCCTACTCCTCTGCTAATACTTAAGACAAAATTTGGTCCACTTTGAATGTTTACAGGGTCATCTAATCCTATTCTGAAATGCATAGGTTTACAGGCTATTTTGAACTTGCTGATGTATTTGATGTCTCTGATGCTCGTTGAAGAGTATCTGTCCAAACTGTTAATAGCATCGTTGTAAGTAGACGTGAATTTGTTAATGTCTATTAAAATGGTGCACCATATAAAAATGCCACCAGTGCCTAGGATTACAATTTCAATGAGTACAAACGGATGAAACAATTGATGATATTCAATAACAATGACACTAGCGACTATTAAATATCTCAAAAGCATTGATTAAAAAGGTCCCGTAATTAGTCCAAAAATTTCTTGACCGAACTGTAATACGTATTTCATAATGTTGCAATATTTTGCGATGATTTGAGGTGAACTGCGGACAATATGTTTGGAATTGTATAAATTGCTCCCGTGTCTGAAAAACATTAACGTTGACGCTTTATTATCATCAGATTAGTTTTCAAAGCAATTTTACCTTTACTAATTAAAATACTATTAGCAAATGAGAAGGGAACATTTCTATATGTTTGATATTATAATCTTGTTTTGCGTTGCATTACACTATTTTTGAAAAACATCACTTACTTTAACTCCCTTCCAATTGTTTCCAATACTTGAAGCATAAGAATGATTATTGCCAATTTGATTAAAACCAAGCAGAATGTGGTAATCACAATCCAAAACAAAATGATCGCAACAACAATTACTAAAGAAAAAATGTTGATAGTTTCTATGGAGATTAACGTAGATAAATAAAGGGTCATTGTAAAAAGACAAGTAGAATGATGCCATGGCAAATCCAAACAGAAAATTGAACGCGGATATCAATGGTAGTTTCAGGGGCATTGGTAGTTTTCCAGGTTTCGCATTGGTGTCCATGTAGTTCTCTATAAAACGAAAAGATACATGTACAAATATCTCTATATTGGCCGATTTTTTTTTATAATATAGGTAAATGGTTTTCCCGATGGCTTCCAAAATGCCATTTCCTTCTCTCTACAACTTGCAGGAAAAAAATCATTTTTGACCTTGTCAGTAGTTATATGAAAAAGGCATCTTAAAAAGGAAACCAAAATAACTTTTGAACCGCTGGACGGATTTGGATGAAAGTTGGTTTGGAGACCCACCATAACTACATCTCCAGAGGTTTTTTGAAATAGCTGTAGCGTCGCAGTTTTTGGATTTCAAAAAACTGTCAAAATTTCAATGTCAATTTTCGTATTATTTCAATGTAAAATTAAATTCTAAATATAGTGATTGAGCATATTAGTCCGAATTTGGATTTCAACGTCGTCGTCAGAAGATAGATATACGTTTATAGGTTCGGTTAGACCAACATCCATTTCTACGTCATCATCTTCATTCTACTTTAAAAACTTTACCACTTTTATCCTTTTTTACCATCATTGTTAAAAATGCATTTAATGGTAAAAACGATAAATTACAGTGAATACTTAGCAGAGACACACAAACGACACATTAAAATGAGGTTTTATGCTCCATTTTTTCTAAAATATTTCTAATTACGATTTATAATATTTGTATGTTTACTGAAGTAGTGAAAAGGCCATTTAAACGACATTTATTCGCTTGGTATACAGCCAACTTTCATTTAATTAGGAAAGTGCTCATTTGATAAAAATAAATTATTCAATAAGGATGGTTTTGTCCCAATTAGTTGACTCTTTCTTGCATTAATTAACACACATTAAGTTGGGCAGTCAATTTAGGACAACAATCGTCAGCTGCAAATGTATTTTATGTATTAGTGTCGAATTTTATTCAAAACTCTGTACGAAATTTAAATAAAACTATTTTTACCATTTCTTACCAATTGTATCATGTTTAGGTGGTGGTAAATACCATTAAAATCCACTTACCAGTATGTTGTAAATAGTATTTTGAACACTGGTTGGCACTGTACTGACTGGGTACAGATGCACTGGATAAGTGTAGATTTACTGATTTGATTTGAATAATAATATCTTTAATTTAGGATTTTAGGGTGGGGAACTATTTCGATATGGGGAACTAAACATTTGGAGAGCCATATTTTCCCAAATTTATTCATTTAAACCCCAACTGGGGAATTATTGCGATATGGGGAACTAAATCGATTAATACGGTATTATGTAAACTCACAACATCCCGAGATAATATGCATATTTCTGCATCAACTTGTAATTTATTTAGTAATGTCCATGCATATATCAGCTTTCAAGAAGATAAAGTTGTCAGGCGAAATAAACAAATAAAAGATTACCTTCAAAGTTATGAAGAATTGGTAGCACGTTGTTTACTAGGACCATCATGTCACTGGAACATTTAATCCACACGATACAAATCAAGAAAAAGAAAAGGGCCGCTATTAGATAAATCAACGAAAGAATAAACGAAATTGAAATATTCCCCTTTTTTGAAAATTTGTGGAATTGCATGACCATGTATACAAATAATAAAAACCATAAGAGTGTAATAAAATGAATAAGAAAAATTTGAAATTTATTTTTTGTCCTTCTGATGGAATTGTCCTTTTTGTCCCAGTAGTAGGGAGATACTTTCAGTAGGTACCCCAAATTTACAATAGATTGGACTTGCATAAATATTTCTTCTGGGATTGAATTACTAATTTGCTTTGACTTTTTGACAGTCGTTGTTGGAATTGAAACTGTACATGTTTTACGTTTTGGGACGTATTTCGACAATATAACTCGAATGATTTTTCGTATTTTAGGCAGAAGTTTCGACATTGTTATGCTTAAGTAGTTTTTGGAAGAATTTGTTGTCTTTATTTATTGCACAGCAAAAAAATGTAGATATTAATGTAACTCACATTGCACTAAACTCCTACATCAGTATTTGAAAAATTTCTTGTGTGTACTATATCTTATAGTACTATTACAGTAACAATTATTACACATTCCCTGTTATTTTTTACTGTAGTAAAATTGTTAATTTGTTTCTCTTGAAAAACTAAATTTTCTCAAAACTTCTGCCACAGCCTTCTGTTAAGAATTTAAAAATAGTCTATCGAATACCAATACACTAACTTCAATCATGAAACTGTCGGTGTTTTAAATGTGTGTGCAAAAGTTATTGACAAACCAATTTATTTCTCAAAGTCAAAGCATTGCTGAAACTCAGGTACATTTCCCTGAATTTTGCTTCAATACTTTTACTAATCACTACTTCCCGTTTCTTCTACTTTTATGTACATAATTTCCTAAATGATAGTGGCATTGAAGAATATTGAATGTAAACAAAGCAGGCAAGCAAACTTTTGATGCATGGTCAATAAGCAAAGGATTGAAATACACAGTGAACAACCAAGGAACGTTTTTGGTTTTTATCTTCTTTGCAGAAGAAGCAGGAGTAAAAATACTAAAAGGCAATATTTTCTTACTTTTTAGCTCGGCTGAATAAGGCAGCTTATAGAATCGCACAGTCCGTCCATCCGTTCGTCTGTGAACTTCATAACTTTTGAACGCATCGGTTTTGACCAAACTTGTCAAAGCAGAAAATAGGCATATCAAAAGTTTAATTGTGTTTCCTATAAATAGTTAGATAATAGTGTACAATATTTAACTCCGCTTCGACAAGATTTAATATTTTATAATAATGTAAATAAAACCGGAAAATACCTATTATAAGACGGAAATAAATCCATTTCAAATTTATATGCAAATTGGTAGTCAAATTTACATTGCTTTTTACTATCATAGTCAATATTAACTGACTTTATTTTGAATTTTATACTCATTGTTGATCTTCTTTCTTTTCATTCATGTTGATTTTCTGTTTATTTTGGTGGTCAATATTAATCAATTATGATTTTGTTTAATTTGATAATCAATATTAATTAATTTTGATGTTCTTTTCATTTTGGAAATCAATATAAATCTATTTTGATTTTCGATTGATGTTGATACTCAATGTTACTCTATTTTGATCAGTGTACAAAATACCATTTACCACTTACCAGTGGTAAGTGGTTTTTAATGGTATTTAACGTTAAATACCACTACCTTAAATGTAGTGGTAAGTGGTTTTTAATGGTATAAATGGTAAAAATAGTTTCATTTAAATTTCGTGTTTCAATTTTGAATAAAATTTGGTGCCAAAGTATGAAATGGCTTAGCAGATGATCATTGTTGTCACAAATTGGTAAGTGTTCATTACACAGAGTAGGATTCAACCAATGCGCAACAACCCTTGCCGATTGAGAAATTAATTACAATTCAATTAGCATAAATTTTAAATAGGCGATACCAAATATATACTTCTTCATTTTTTATAACTTTTGGGGTACAATCAAATAAATATGATTAATTTAGTTGATTAAGGCGTTATGTAATACTAAGTGTTTAGCAATCAGAGTTGGATTCAACCAAGGGTAGCACTAACAACCCTTGCCAATTGAGAAATTAATTGCAATTAAATTGACACGTTCATCTCAATTTTAAATGGGTGAAAACAAATGGAATCTTGGTTTAAGTAACATTTTTTATAACATTCGGTGTACAATCAATTGAATAAGATTAATTTGATTAATTAAGGGGCTCATTGGCAATGTTTCATAGAAAATAAAGTTTTAAAACAAAACGTATATTTTTGGATGTCTAGTGTATTTGTACTAATCTGTCTAATCAATCGCTAATATTTACCATTTTTACCATTAAATGCATTTTTACCATTAAGTGCATTTTTACCACTGTGATGGTAAAAAAGCCTAAAAAGTGGTAAATTTTGTACACTGATTTTGATACTTAATGATACTCTCTTTTGATAATTAATATTAGTCTTATTTGATACTCGATGTACTCTCTTTTGATAATCAATATTAATCTACTTAGAATTTCTGTTGATTTTCACACTTAACATTGATTTATTTTCATTTTCTGTTGATTATTTTCTGTTGATTTTCATAGTCAACAATAATCCAATTTGATTTTCTATTGATTTTGATGGTCAGCATTAATCAATTAAGATTTTTTGAATAATGATCTAAATTGATCTAATTTGAATTTCATTTTAGTAATCAAAATTCCCTTCACTCAGGCAAGCTTCTGTTATGGCTTGAAGTACTTTTTGTTTTTATCAGCCTAAAATAGTGAATCCTTGTTGATTTTGATATCAAATGAGAATAGGCAAATTTGGAATATTTATATGAACCATACTTAAGTTTTAGCTCATAAAACACATCTATAAATAAATATTGTTTAGTTTGTTGTATTTGCAAAAATAGACTGCTATTTAAGTGTGTAAAAAAGGCTAAAAGCAAATATAACACCGTTTGTTTTTTAAAGGAACCCTTTTTTGTTTTTTGTCAGCATATGAACCCCTTTTTTCATGGGCAATTAACCTGTTTTATTCTAGTATAAACGTAATGATGTTTGAAACTTTCTGCTATTTATTCTGGTAAATTACTTAGCAAATAGAATTTGAAACGTTGTTAATTAATAACACGTGTAGAATAAAATAATAGAGTACAGCGCTACAAAAAATAGCGAAATGATTGTAAAGCTTTGCAAATTATTTCCTTAATAACCAATTCGGGCATTAAATCTTTTACATACAAACTGCAGACATGCTTAGGATGGGTCGTTCCATTTCATAATTACTGTAAAAAATAAAACTAGTAAATGATGGAGTGTTTGCAGAAAGTTAAGTAACTAAACTGCTACCTAATTCCGTTTTGTAATAGCTTTCAGAAATTTAGTAGCAGTTTACTTACTAACCTTTCATGAAACAGTCCATCATTTACTAGTTTTTTTAAATTTTAAGTAATGTTATCGAACGACTAACTCTAACAATATTGTTTATATGTAAAATATTTTATACCTAAATTGCTTACACAAATACTTGTATGTTGTATAATTTGCTCAACTATTTCATTTACAAAATGAATTCCGCTTTGAAAATCTTTTCGTGTATTTGTATTGTATGAGACGAATCAGGTATTTTTCCCTTAGTAGCATTCATTCTCTGGTTTTGTCTACTAGGAAGGCCAATTAAATTTGATAATACCGTCCCGTCCTAAATAAACGAGAAAACTGTTGATACAAAATATTTCTTGAACAGTGTACAAAATACCATTTACCACTTACCAGTGGTAAGTGGTTTTTAATGGTATTTAACGTTAAATACCACCGCCTAAAAAGTAGTGGTAAGTGGTAAAAATGGTAAAAATTGTTTCGTTTAAATTTCGTGTTTAGATTTTGAATAAAATTTGGTGCCAAAGTATGAAATAGCTTAGCAGCTGATGATTGTTGTTACAAAGTGATAAGTATGAATCAATCAGATGTTAGAGTTAGATTCAACCAATGTGGGCATTAATAGCCCTTATTTGCCGATTGAGAAATTAATTGCAATTAAATTGTTTTCAAATCAATTTTAACTTGACGATACCAAATGCAATGTTGGTTTTAGTAATATTTACTTGATTAATTTGATAATTAATTAAGGGGCTAATTGGAAATGTTTCATAGAAAATAAAGTTTTAAAACCTATATATTTTAGTAAAATCTAATATCTGTACTAAGCTTTGTAATCAATCTCAAATATTTACCATTTTTACCATTTAATGCATTTATACCATTAAGTGCATTTTTACCACTGTGATGGTAAAAAAGCCTAAAAAGTGGTAAATTTTGTACACTGTTCTTGAAATGTAAGTTTTTTCCCGAATCATAGTTTTCAACCTCTTAGACTAACAATTATCTTAATGTTGGATAACTTTTCCTGTTCTTGGAGTCTTATTTTTATGTTGGCCCTAATATTGTTTGTGGTAATATTGGCATCATGACAATTATAGAATTCATCGAATATATTGGGTAAATAATTTATCGCTCCCAAAGTATGATAAAAAGATTAAAATGGCAGTTGATTAATTAAGATACACAAAAAAACATATTAAATGAGTCTTGATGCTTTTTTCTATAAATATTTCATGTTGAACACACATTTTAGAATTTACACTGAGAATTGTGAAAACTATGTTACTTAAAAAGCTTTTTTATATTTCATTTATTTGTAAGAATATTGCAATTTAAATGAAACAAATTATTCAATCGGTTAAAAATGCCAATTTTGGACCCCATTAGTTACTTTAAGTTATTCAATAATTCAGCACCATCTTCCAAGTTATATACAAAATAAAATAAAATGAATTGTAATGAGTATAAGGTACATATAAATTATGGGATGCAGGATGAAGTGATGCATATAGTTATTGTGCAAACAATATTCAATATTGTGGATACAAGATAGAAGAACTAGTAATTATAGATGCTGGTCGACGAGAAAAGTAATATGGGGGTTGGCAGAATATAAGAAGGGATACAATAAATAGAATATCAGATAAGTCACTGTGGTACAAGTATCATATTTGAATGTACGACTATATTCTCTTAGTATCTTAGTATAAAGTATACAGTATAAAGTATAGCATAAGAACTATATTAGTATATATGGGTTTTTTTGTATCTTTTCCATCTTTTGTAGTGGATGGGATGTTTACCTACAACTTACAACTATGCTATCCTGCATCGAAAATGCTGTGCAGCCAGAAAAAATCTAGTTTCTTCTTGTGTTGTTTTAGTGATTATTTAGAAACCTTTAATGTTAAGTAATATTCATCGAAGTTCCCCAATTGATAAAGACTTGGATGCCTTTTGGTACAGTTAATATCACTAGGCAGCTGCACTTTTGGATGTTCTCAATCTGCAACAGAGGGTGATATTATTTATTTATTTATTTATTTAAGTAAGTAACAGATTCCTTCCCTGGAAGGCATTTGTACTGCTACTGTACTTACAATATTATTGTTGCTTATTATCTATCTTAGACTATTATCTCGTAATTATTACTAATAATTTCCAATATTAGCAAGGACAAAAATAATTTATATTAATGTAAAGAATTGCACCACTTACTCTATAGTTTAATCATAGCTAGAGAAGTCACACAAGTTATAAGTATTGTCTTCTGTTTCAGTGAGCTGAATATTTAGCAAGTATTTAAACAGTTCGTTCTTAAAAATATTCATTGTTTTACTACTTTTGATATTGTCTGGCAATCTTAACCATTCAGTTGATGCTTGATTTGAGAATTCTCTATTACTGTATGAAGAACACCTATTTTTCTTAACAATGTATGTATATGTCTTAGCTCTTGTATTTCTAGTATTAACATTCTCGATTTTTATAAAGTTTTTAAAATATGGTGGACATTCAGTATCGGTCATAATACTATATACTATCTTTAGAAGTTCGTATTTATATAGATAATTAGGAAATAACCATTTTATATCATTAGATATAAGTGCTTTTACCTTGTCATATTTGCGAAGTCCTAGAGTAAATCTACCTGCTCTACGTATAATATTTTCAACACTCTTAATGTTAGTCTTATTAGTACATCCCCAAATTGCTAGCATGTATCTTATTACAGACATTATGTACGCATTAATTATAATTTTTCTATTTCTTTCAGTAAATAGAGATTGTACAGGAAATAAGGACCATATTATTGCATTACATTTGGTGGTAACATGAGATGTGTGAGTAGTCCAGCTTAATTTGTTATCTATAACTAATCCTAGTACTTTTAGTTCAGTTTCTGATTTTATTGCTATTTTATCATATGTAAATATGATATTCCCTAATTTATTTAAGACATGTGGACTAGCGACAATTAACATTTTCGTTTTTTGAACATTTAGTTCCATGTGGTTGATATTCATCCATTCTATCACATTTCTTAGATCACCTGCTAACTTAGACAATAGCAAGGAGCTTTTACGTTGTTATAGTATCATCGTTTAATAAGGAGGGCCAAGTAGAGAATTCCCCATAAAGGATTTTGAAGATCTATAAGGGACGTTTTCTATTTCAAATTGGGGTAAAAAATCCCTTATGATTATGATCATAATAACAAGTTCATTTCCCAATGACGTTGTGGAATGATGTAAGATATGATATCACATCATTAATAATAAACTAGGCTAGAGACATTGGATTGCAATTTCATAGGAAGAAATTAATTACACTATCCGATTATTACAAATAAGTTGTAATTCCTTGAATTCAAACCCTTGTGGACTGTTTTTATCATTTTACAGTTTCGTAGCATGTTGTTGCACTTCCACTTATAAATCCCATTTGTATCCATATGACACACAATCAGGCCTCTCATGCTAGTTGGAATATCCCTATACAATGTATTATGTATGACTGTCTCAACACATTTAACAGTTAGCTGTACAGTTTATGATGCAGAGTTAAAGTTTTAACGTATCAGAAAAGTTGAACTAGCAAGTGTGAGAAAAGAGAATGACAGACTCAATAAAAAAATGGCTCGTAGAAATGAAACCAATTGAGGCATTTAGGAAACAATTAAACAGGGCAATAGAAATTGCAGAAGTAAAATGTAGAGACTACTAAATTGGGGTATTTTAGTCTTTCCGGTTCTAGGACCAGTAACGGTAAATAGCAGTAATAGCGGATTTTAAAAGATTTATTAAATACATAACGATAAATAACAACTTTAACAATAAAGATTACACACGTTCTGGCTGTATGCATTTACACTTTTCAATACACACCAGACACATCAGCTATATGAATTGGTTTTCTATATCAATGGTAGCTTACATTTGAGAAAGGAAAATATTTTGCCTTCGTTTCTGTAACCTTTGCTGTTTTTCCAATTTTTCTTGGCGTATTGCTCTGTTGATTGAATCAATTCGGATAATAGTTCTAGTACGCACGTATAATTGTATTACTCCTTTGGGAACTTCAGGATATAAATCAGAAAGAAGAACGCTCAAATTTTCCACTACGGCAAAGCTCCGATTAAATGTGTGCTGACCTATCCCACGATGGTACTCAATAAAGTATTCCTCGAATTTTTTAAAAACTGCCATCCAGATATTTGAAGGTTCTATCAAGCCTCCTCTGAAAGAAACCTTACCCAACCACCATTTTGATCGTTCTTTTCCCATGCTTTACGGGTCAGCTCTGGATACTTATCTCCCACACGCTTTGCAATGTACCCAGCTACATATTCGAGTCCACCTTCAATACACTTTTCTAAAGTATACATCGGTGAGCATTCATCGTTATCTTTAACTTTTACAGTAGTGTCTATTTTTTTCAATGTATCCTTTAAAGATACCTCAAGGCTATTGTCTTTTACTTCCTTTTCAGCGCATTTCATGGAACTGAGGATTCTGACGCTGAGAAATTCGTGATTTGTTGAATTAATTTCAGCAGCAACTGGAGAGTTCTTAGTAGAAAGAAAGTTCCATCCAAAAGCTAACGATTTGGCTCTACGTATGACTTCAATTGGAGTTGGTTTAGTATTGTAACCGCCAAGACTTCGCATTATAGAGAAGGAATTTTCAACAAAATCTTGGTTAAGGTTTTTGGTCATGATATACGAAGCACTAATAGGTCCTTTCTGTACGTATTCGAAAAGAGATTTTAGTGATTTTATTGAAACAATAATAAACTTTTGCCACGGTTGTAAGGCTTTCTTTCGTCTGCGCTTAATATTTGGATCCGGGGGTGGTCCGACACGAAGAGTTAGTATAGTTCGCTCTACTTGATCCAGAAGAGAGTTTTGCACGTTTAAACTTTTTCCATATGGACATTTATAAGGATTATTATTATCACTTCCTGTCCGAGTATTCATTAGATCCGCAAAATTGTTGATCATTAGAAAAAATTCCGATTGTTTTTGATATTTACTATCAATGTACAACATCGCCCTTGCGCTTGATTCAGACAATACTTGATATGCTTTAGCTACATTTTGCCGTGCTTTTCCTCGAACATTCAGATGTTCTTCCGTTAATTTATGATTAATCGGCATCTCTCCTTTATTATATTTCAGAATGTCTATCAGTGGTTCAGTATTGATGATTGTACCATCTGCCAGAATGAATCCATCATCAAACAAGTGGTTTCGAATTAATTTTAACAAATGTGGGAAATCAGCGAAAACAAAAATAGGTTCATTTGTAACTGGATTGGGGAAACTAGTATTTTCTATGGAAATGTTTAGTGCCTTCCACAGTCCTTGATTCTTGGGACCAGCATCACAGCAAATTCCTAGTACATTTATCCCACAGTTTTCCACTGCGCTTATTATCGCATTAAGTTTTTCAGGGGTTAGTACTTCATCGAAATTATAATAGATTAGTTGCTTCCAATCCATGAACAATCCTCTTATATAAACTGCTAAGACGTGATGAGATGGCCCCAATATTTGGTCATTTTTTTCGTCGTAACAAATTTGATCGCTGATCTCGGCCTCGTCAAACGCGAGAATACATTGTCGTTCCATTGGTGTTGCGGCAAAAAATTCAGCTTTTAGTACATGCAATACTGGGTTTAAAAGTCCAGGGTGCATGTCTATCGCTGAAATGTTGTTTTTTATTGTTGACAAAGATGGTAGTGGCCAATGACATCGTTCCCTTAGGTATCGATATGCAGAGCTAGAAACCGTATGAAGAGCTACGGACTTAGCGATATCTTCTGATGTCCAATGGACAAACTTTTTGCCTGTGCTACCGAGACGATGGATTTGCTTTGGAGACAATATGCTGGAAACTGCACTTGTTATGCTCTTTAATTTATTGGAAGTCTCTACATTTTCAGTCTGCAATTGCTGCAATTTTTGTTTCTCTATGTTCAATTGTTTCCTCAATTCTTCAATGGTTTCATTTTTGCGAGCCAATTTTGTGTTTAGACTGTCATTCTCTTTTTTCACACTTGCTAGTTCAACTTCAAGTTTTTTCTGATACGCTGAAACTTCTGGTTGCAGTTGCAATAATGAATTGCCTACACAGACAATGCAATTTGATAAGATAATTTGAACAGAATATTATTAGAATGAGCAGATAATGCAAATTTTAAAACATAGTATAACTAAATAATAAGTAGAGTTACTCGGATTAACAGTTCCTTGCAAGAAAAGACTTGGAATAGCACAATCCCGTAACTTTCGCTTCCCCTCACATTCTCTTTTGTATGAATTGGTATCAAAATGCGCTGCACATATTCCGAAGTTGTCTGGATTGAAAGGCTTACTTCTGCACAATGTGGTGATTTTAATCCATTTTGATCTAATATCTGGACATTTCTTGGGGAACTCGTGGATTGTTGTGAACCCATTAGCCTTGCTACCGCAAATAGCACATTTCTTCCCCATAATAACAAGCTTTTTATAGCTGTTGCCAATTTATGGAAAGGAAGCAGTCAGTAGAAAAATCGGATAGTGGAATTAATTTCTCCCTATGAAATTGCAATCCAATGTTTCTAGTCTAGTTTATTATTAATGATTTGATATCATTTCTTACATCATTCCACAACGTCATTGGGAAATGAGCTTGCTATTATGATCATGTAATCAAGGGATTTTTACCCCAATTTGAAATAGAAAACGTCCCTTATAGATCTTCAAAATCCTTTATGGGGAATTCTCTACTTGGCCCTCCTTATTAAACGATGATACTATAACAACGTAAAAGCTCCTTGGACAATAGTAAATTAATGTGGTCAGGATGACCAGATATGATTAATTGGTTGTCATCTGCGAATTGAATTGATAAACTATTTTTAATGTGTATTGGTAAGTCGTTAACAACTATGGAAAATAACAAACTTCCTAGTACGGAGCCCTGGGGCACACCGAGATTCACCCCTTTTGTCTCTGAAACTTTGTTTTCTACCATAACATACTGTTGCCTATTCGTTAGATACGAAATGAACCATGACGGGTCAATTCCATACCAAGACATCTTAGTTTCTAGTACATTTTTGGACACGCGGTCAAAAGCTTTGGCGACATCTAGTGAGAGAATAATGTTTACATGTCCCATTACAATATTTTTAAAGAGTATGTCTGTCAAAGCAATTTGTGCATGTAATGTCGAGTGGTGTTTCCTAAAACCGAATTGGCTATTGTAAAGAAGGTTGTTTTTTTCTACATAAGTTGAAAGCTTTGTATGTATACACTTTTCCATTATTTTTGATAATACTGTTTGTATTGCTATTGGTCTACAGTGACTTGGAGCTGTTGGGTTGCTTATCTTAGGTACAGGTACTATTTTAGATATTTTAATATTATTAGGTACATGATTTTCTGCGATACTTTGATTAAAGATTTCCTGTTGCATACAACATACATTTTGATTATTAATTAGGTAGTTAAAATATACAGGTGTTAAATCTAGGGAGTCGGTTAACCGAGAGTTTTTCTTTTAATTGATTTCCAAGCAGATTGTATTTCAGGTATAGTAATGTCAGTTAGTGAGAAGGTTGTTGTTACATTAGGTAGTTCTTTTGGTTTTTGTGGAAGTGTGGAGTTATTGCTAGCTGTACATACACCACTAAAATAGTCATTTAGTTCGTCAGGCGTGAAATCAATATTTTCCTGCGTTTTTTCTTTTCCTAGCCTTTCCTCGATATTATATTAGCCATGTACAAAACTGAAACAGTTCAAGTTCAGAACTGAAAATAAGTTCTGAGTTAAAAGAACAATATACCATTGATAACTTGCATTCGCCCTCTCTCCTCCTACGTCTAAGCATTCAGGATTCAGGTACTTATATAAGTAGAATATTGATGCAAAATTTACTTTTAATTAAGTCTAGTTGTAACAAAAAAGTCATTTTTTATCAAACTGAAAGCTATAAATTGACAAACTGCTTAGGTCGCACCCATTAACAATGAATTATTGCAAGCAAAATATGTACATGTAAATGTGTAACGCTTTTGGATGTCCTTTGCAAACGTTTCTAACTACTGAAACCTGTTCGACTTGATTTTTTCTATGCCCTGTATGCAACTATGAGGCTAATAAATATTAATACGGAGTTGAAATGCCTATCTAATTTGAGTTGTGAAGTTGCGTAAGAAATGCATGGCCGGAGCGAGTAGGGCAGTCAGTGTACAAAATTTACCACTTTTTAGCCCTTTTTACCATCACAGTGGTAAAAATTATAATATAGTTTAGTTAGGTATATAAGATATCCTGTTAGGCCAATATTACGAAGGATACGACTAAAAGCTATGTGAAAATGGCTAAATAAATAATAATAGGTTAAAGTGAGTGCGCATAGGCAGATTAGGATTATGCTAATACTAGATAAGACTCGGACGATCGAAGTCGCGAGTCGAGAAAGAGATAAGATTAGGCGAGTGTGTTATAGGTATTACCTTAATCTATATCTATCAACGGAGTAAATAGTGCTAGGTTATGATGGGTTGGTGTATGCTAATTAGTGTATGCAAAGTTAGTCGAGCTAGCTCGAGCTCACGAGAAATAAGATAAGATAAGCCAGAGTCAATATAGGTATTAGTTATAGGCATATATTCTCAATTCTCAAAACCGTCAAGTCAAAGTGACTTTACATAAATAGATCTCAATTCAATGTATGAATTGAGAATTGGAGTTTCTCTGTGTGTCGGACTAAAGCAACGGCCCACAGACAAACTCCTTAATACTAATTAATACTAGAATACAAACTAAATACAAACTACAGAATACAGAGTAGGGGGACTTACAACTTGGTCAGTTGCTGCTGGGACCGTGACAACCGGAGGGGATGACTGGACAGCGACGATGACACTTGGACAGTGACCGTTGACCTCTTGCGCAGAGATTGATGTCACACTTGGCCCAGTGTGATGTCGCTAAGATGAGTAGGGGCAACTTGAACAGTTGGAAGGAATATAGCTTGATCAGCTAATAAGGAAGTGCTACTTGATCAGTAGGCCGAGGGAAGGCAAGTGTCCAGAACAATGCATTTTGGATTCCTTTTATAGTTTCCGAAATGCATTGTTTTTTAACAGAAAGGTACTTTACGGTATTTTTTAATTTATGTTATTTTAGAAGATAACAAACCAAAAGGTCTTAGACATGGTTCTTATGGAACCAAAATTAGACTAAGTTAGAATTTAGAAACAAAACAAATCAATAAGTAGGTACTTAACTATTTCTATATAATATAACAATAACTTTGCTATTAACAGCACAGCTGCTAATAGCAAAGATAGTCAAATAAGGTTTCAGTGTAAATGAACCTTATAAAATGCACTTAATGGTAAAAATGCATTTAATGGTAAAAATGGTAAATTTTAGCGATTTTTTAGACCGCTGAGTACAGATACACTAGACTTCCTAAAATATAAGTTTTAAAACTTTATTTTCTATGAAATATTTCCAATTAGCCACTTAATCAATTAAACTAATCATATTTATTTGATTGTACACCAAAAGTTATTAAAAAATGAGAAAAGAAAGATTGTATTGGTATCGCCCATTTAAAATTGATGCTAATTTAATTGCAATTAAATTCTCAATCGGCAAGGGTAGTTAGCGCCCCCATTGGTTGAATCCTTACATCACTGAACACACATGAACACTTATCAATTGTGACAACAATGATCTGCTAAGCTATTTCATACTTTGGCACCGAATTTTATTCAAAATTCAAACACGAAATTTAAATGAAACTATTTTTAACACTTTCTACCATTTATACCACTTACCACTACTTTTTAGGTAGCGGTATTTAACGTTAAATACCATTAAAAACCACTTACCACTGGTAAGTGGTAAATGGTATTTTGTACATTGAAGGCAGTGGGTAATCTTCCTATCTTAAAAATCGAGGAAACTAAAGAATTTTTGTTAACAACCGTAATAAATCACTAAACATTTCGCACTTCTCCAGAAAATAACATTTTTTTGGCTGCAGCCTTGAAGAGAAGATAAACTAACATTGTTATTGTTGTATCTTGTTCAATATCAGAGAGGGTATTTCATATTTGATGGTCATTTAGCAAACGACCAGCAAGAAGTATTTACATCTGTGTATAGATACTTCATTTTTATATTTGGCATTTTTTCAAGTTTATTGCTCAATAAAGTTTTATTTGGACTTAAAATACTGTTTGCTACCACACTATGTCAGTAAATATTAATTTTGCAGGAAAACGCATTCTTATCACAGGAGGTGGAGGAGGTAATCTATTTAACAATTATACAATTATTTATATTTAGTTATGCGACTTTTTTGTTAAGAGAGATTCAGCAATTTGATTAAAAAATATTGTAGTGGGTCGAAAATAATATTTTATAACTAAATTTCAATAATTGAGTTGTGGCTAAAAAGTCTGCAATATAGTGTATCGTCCCTTAAGGAACCAAATAGCCTATCTCCACTTTTCGTTTTGTGGACGAAATAGCCTATCTCCACTTTTCGTTTTGTGGACGAAATAGCCTATCTCCATTTTTCGTTTTGTGGACGAAATAGCCTATCTCCATAGCCTAGACACTCTCTACATAGCACCTATACATGGCGCAGCATTTAGGCTCCATGGCGTTTAGGCTATTTCGTCCACAAAAACGAAAAATGGAGATAGGCTATTTCGTCCACAAAACGAAAAATGGAGATAGGCTATTTCGTCCACAAAACGAAAAGTGGAGATAGGCTATTTGGTTCCTTAAGGGACGGTATACTCAATTGCTCACTTGAAGTTAGCACCCAAAATAAATTGTTCCTAAGATTTGGCAATTTTTAAAGCTCCCGTTCAATTTTTAATACAAAAAATTTGGAAGTTTAAAACGACTAAGGGGACTGAACAAAAGAAGTGGACTATATAAATTCCATCACTACTTGAACTTCGAAGTCATGAAGTTTAACTTAAGTAAATGTTATTATCATATTCAGCTAACTTTTCCAGTTTATTTTTAATCCTATTAATTGGTCTTTGTTCTTTGTTATTAAAGTAGTGAGCTGCGAAGAAACCGTGATTGAGAATCAATTGACCACCCACCAAGCTTATTGGGTGGCCTTTTTTCTCCGGTCACGATTCGTTTAGAGCTCAGTGCTTCGCCAGCCCAGAACAAAAGATAAATGGGATTATAAATGAGGTGTAAAAGTTAACTCAAGAAGCCCACGTTTTCAAAACGAGTGATTGCGAGATTAAAAATTAAAAAGTTAACTACGGGTACATAAACATCTGCGATCAGTTTTGTTTGATACAAGTAGTAATCAAATTTTGATTTTTCTGAAGGAATTGGGCGGGCTTTGGTCAAAAAATTTTACGATGGCAACGCAGTGGTTTTTACTGTGGACAAGGACGAAGAAGCTCTTAAAAAGCTAAAGACCGAATTCCCAAATCTCACTTATGCAGTTGTCGATTTGAGTGATTGGGATGCAACCCGAAGCGTTATTGAATCTTTCGGGAGCATGGATCATTTAGTTAACAATGCTGGAATGGTCATTTTTGAATCTTTCATGGAGACTACTAAGGAATCCTTGGACAAGTAAACAGTTGGTTGTTGCTATATTTGCTGTACCTTTATTTACTGATGACCATTACTAATACGTTGCTGGACACTTATTAGCAGGACATGAAAATGTGTTTTAAACGTTTATAAAATCGTATTTGCGTTTCACACCCAATTATGAAAATATAAATGGTTGATTCTGAATCAAATTTTAATATTTCATTAAACTAAAAAAGGAAACGAGTTATTTTCTTTTATAATATATTTCCTTTTTTAAAAAACTTTAAACTTTTATGACTAATTTGACAACATTTTGCTCAAACTTAAATCATATATTTCCTTTCCGTTCATATTTTTTTTAAATTCAGATTTTGAGAATCTGCACTTCAATGTTAATGTCAAAATATTTATTTGCTTATTTGTAGGATACAAATAATTATTCTTATGCGTCACAAATTACTACCTTTAAGAACAATCTAATGTAAACAATGACTGGATAATTAGTAAATGCTTATAATTTTTACCTCGCACTATCTGGCTCATGGTTATGCTCTTTTTGTTTACTTTTATTTATAGACAATTTAATGTCAACTATCGGGCTATGGTCAATATCGGTCAAATAGTGGCAAAGGGAATGATTGCATCCAAAATTGAAGGTGCCTCCATTGTCAACATATCGTCTATCGTGAGTTTCCTAATTCTATACCATTCCATTGAGAAAATATTTTTGTGAATAAATATACCTAAATAAAACTTGCATTACACAGTAATAAATAATAATTCCACGAACACTTATGCGTTAGGCATACTTCAGGCTGTCTATTTGAAATTATAGCTTAAGGAAAGGCAAAGGAGAAATTTTACTCTCATATTTCTGAAATTTTAACTAGGTAATTATAGTTCTTAGTTAAAAGTTAATAACAACAGAAAGAGTTACCCATGGAAACTGAATACCCATAGACCAGCCACGAAATAATTGGACAAAAAAAGTCCTCTCACCTCACGCTTCATGTTACTGCTTTCAATGTATCCATATCCATTGAAAAAATGAGGCACTCCAGTGTAATGACATGATGCCATTATGTTTAAGGAAAATGAATGAAAAAAGTAAATTTTCAATAAACAGGAAAATACAAAATCATTTTAGAGGGAAATGAATGCAAATGCTATTTTGAGATATATAAAGACTATTGAATAAACATAAAGACAGCTCAGTTAAGTACTGAGTACAAAGCACGCAACATTTGATCCCTTTTAACTATTTGCTATATTTACCATAAATAAGCCAACCACGCACCTAGTAGTTAACCCAGACTGGAGAATCCAAGCGACGATTTAAAAAAAGCTTTTATAACACAACTAGTGACATAGTAAAACTGGACAACATATGTACTATTTATTCTTTACATCATATCATTGCTATATGATATAGTTGATCATTGAATGCCTATTGATATTTTCCCACGAAGAATTCAAAATAATTTGGATTCACAACTAGCAATAACAGTGTAAATGTAAAGCACTGATAATACTAAACAAAGTATGCAGAACATATCAGTATGCATTTGCATCCATTATAGCTAATTGCTAATTACAAACGTCTTTATGAAAATCTACAGTACAGTGGTAAATTAATTTATGCCATATATCAAATGGCAAGATTATTAAAATTTGCTTATATTTGTGTGTGCTGTAATTTCATGCTAGGCAGTATATAGTAGCAAGCATCAAAATGTGAAAAGATGAAAATTCCGTACAGATAATAACTATTGATATTTAGTTATTTGTTCCGGAATCTACTTTTTATAAATCCCTTGAGTCTCCACTGCCAAAACATGGACCTAATTCTTCTCTTCATTTTTCGAAACATTGTTTTGAAAAATTTGGAAATCAAATAAAAAATTATATGAACCATTAGAAGCAATAATTGTTTTATCTCCCAGAAGAATGTCAACCAGGAGAATAAGAAAATTACAAAAGAAATGGCGAAAATGGTGAAAATGTTTGAATTGTAAAAATTCAAAGCACGTGGTTGTTCCCTGTCGAAACAATGTTGACATGGGGTGTAATTAAAATGATTGAATACATCCATCCATTGAACGTAGAGTCCAGATTGGGATAAAATGAAAAGTTTCCTTTTTATGTATTCTGTTAGAAACATAGATCTACTCTCGACTGACATACCAAAATCAATAGTGACGTTATCAGGTACTCCAATGTACAACTTTCGTCTTGGTTTGACACCTTTTTTAATGTCCCAATGAGAATCGTTTAAAAATCGATGGATTCGGCTCTGTCTATCTACAAACACGGATTTGTTACATTGAGAAATCCAATGTTGAAAGGAAAGTTGTGGGGCAATATTTGGAAAAATAAGTTTTTTCTCAATTGCTTTTAACCTTTTATCAAAAGTAGGAAACCAATAGGAATCCAAGGAGAGCAAAAAAAGTGCTTTATCCCAAAAAAGTTTGTTTTTAAACTGTAAAGTTGACCGAACTGTTTGGATCGATACATTTCGAAATGTGAGTTTACGTGAAATAAATTTCTTTCTTATGCAGTTTTCAATATTTTTAGCTAGGTCTTTTCGATCATAAGGTATTCTTTGGTTGAAAATTACATGACAATAGTATGAGTACAATATATTTTTTTGTTCTGTAGGGTGTATAAACATCAATTCGTATGGCCACTTTCCTTTAAGTGGACTGACAACTGAAATATCTTGAAAAGTTGCAATTTCCTCAAAAGACTCAATTTGCCTTACAGCTCTGGGTTCAGTTAAATCCGTGATGACAATTCCTGCATAGCCGTAGGTGAGAATGATGAACATTAATAGATATAGACCCAAAACAAGTTTGAACCAGAAATATTTGTCCAACTTTTTAGGATATCCGCAATTGTTGCAGAGTGCATAAGCACAACAAGTGAAAATGAAATGGTGGACTTGGTTGTGCTTCAAATACAAAGTGAGTTGGAAGAAGAAAGCGACAAGTAATATTGTCAACAGAATGCCAATCCAAGAAGAGAAATCAAATGGACGGATGTAGCCGTAGAACGAAAGACTTTCATCCTCCAGAACAACACAAGATATATAATTGTAACTGTCTGATTGAGACACAATGAAGTTTTTTGTATGGGTAGGTACTGCTCCAATTGAAGAGATGTGTATCTTCAATAAGCCGTTGCCTCTGCTAAATGTAGTAAGTGTTGCATTGGGAAAATAGTGAAGAGCAATCGAAGATAAAATGACGACGACGTCGATCTTGCCTCCTCTAAAAGCTGATGAAAATTTTTCTTTTTGTAATACTGGGCCTGCATAATATTGTTCCATCGCTGGAAAACGACGAATTTCTACAAGTATTCTTGCTTTTAATGAATTTTTCAACCTAGTGTCTGCAAGGGACTTCCTCAAAAATTTATGGTTAACACTTCCTGAGGCGGCATTGTGTAAGTTAACCAAGCTATCCATAAATTCATTTGATCTTCCTTTAATTCCTTTTACATTTTGGTGCTGACAGTTAACACAAACGAAAAATATCCTGTCGTCTCCTTTTTCTAATGAACGAACAAAATATTCTCCGTCCAATTCACGAAAACGTTTAGAAATGTCTTTCAAAAATTTAGTTTGGTTCTTCAAGCTACCCAAAACTTGTTTTCGAACGAGAAAATAAACTTTTGTGTAATATTCCCTTTCGAAATATTTATATCTTCCTTCATAACATGTTTTCCGCAATGAAAGGTAAGGCTTTTGAAACACAGTAGGATATATAGAAATCCTGAAATGTATTCCTACATAATCAATTATATATTCTGTCAATAGCTGCTCAATGAAGTTTGTATAATTCATATCCACAGAAAAATGCACGACGCATTTGAATCTATTAATCAAATAAGGTGAGCATCTTTCCAATTTTCCCTGATAAACTTCGGGACATCGAAACGACCTATCAATATCTAGGCGCAATTCTGACTCCTTTGCCTGTTGTGACATATTTTTATAGTCTCGAGTAAAAGTCCTTTTTAATGAGACAACATTCGTTAAGGAATATGGAATGTCAGTTTGAAACAGTTCCTTCCATATCGCTGTCATTTGTGGGGAATACTTTTCGTAAAATATTATATTAATGTAACAATCCTGTCCTATGGAAAATAAGTTTTTTAATTTTTCCGAATAAACAGTTTTGTGTTCGATCAAAATAGCCATCAAAATAATTCCAATAGCTGTTTTTCTACAAACCCTCATTACAATATTTGTTTTTGAAACACGTTTAATGATTGCTTCACAATATTTTTATCCCAAACCACTATTGTAAACTTTTTGTGAATAATTCACTAATACTTGTGAAGCATGTTAATTTATTTTCGATTTAATATGAAAAGTTAATAAGATATAGATAATGATATTATAATATTTATATAGATTCTGTGGTAATAAAATATTATTTGAATGTAACAACAATTTAAGTTGGTTCAAAAATAATGAGATGGATATTTGATAATGAAGGAATATGTATGTTAGGGGAAAGTTTAATAGTGTACAGGGTAATTTACTCGGAGAAGCAGAGTAAGTGACTAGTGGCTGTAAAATGTCGGGTAATAAAGATCGCCTTCTAATTTATATATGAAATATATACCTACACTTGAACTTGTGTCGTGACATAAACCTGACATCGATATTTGGTATCGATTGCTGTGGTTATATAGTTGCAAAACTAGAATTATAGGAATATAGTGTCACATATTTAATTTCTTGTAAATAGGATTAGTTAACATATAGGTTTATATATGTCACCATATATGTTGCTACTATAAAGTATAGTATATTAGACTAAAACATTGGTCACCCAGCATTTGTGTAAATATAACTAAACAAACGGTATTCCTCCACGAATTCATCGATTACCAACTACTACTTATAAGTAAATGTTTATAACTATATAAACTTGATGCTGTAACTAGTTCAAAATGTTTTGTAATCAACAATAGTGTAGTTTTTTCATATGTATTATTACTTTTATTACAAATCGAATCTCATTTGGTTTCAATAATTCCATTTATAGTTACCAATTTTGTAGAATTGAGTATGTTTTCAAGAATAACTTTGTCTATTAATTTGTTAAGCATCAATATTACAATAATTAATAATGTTCAGCATGCAAACTTCTATACTTTACAGTTCTAAGCTATCTAAACAACAGTCCTAACTTCAGTACTCATTATTTTCCGTTGGTAGAACGGATTTATTACAGGTTTTTAAAAATACGTTTAAAGTGGCACACACCGATAAAAGCGGTTCGTATAGCAATCGATCAGTAAGCATCCAAGACCCGCAGGTAACCAAATTGTCGAACGTAAATCTAATGTGAACAAAATTATTAAAATAATGACGTATTCACAATAATGCGATAAATAAACTGACTTTAGGATTTCATACATAATTTTTGTGAGTATATCGTACCTTATTTGACGCGAGTCGCCCTCTTTTTCTAGGTACATCTCTTTGTAACCGCCTCACCTCGTTTTCAGAGTATAAAGTCGGCACGCCGTAAATTGATTTGATTTACGGCATGCCGCATATGCCGTAAATGCCGCATATGCCGTAAATTAAGCAAAGACATCGTTTTTGACAGGGAATAAATCTGATTTTTGGCTATATTTTTTAGTTTACGGCATTTACGGCATGCCGTACACTATTTTTGTGCGGCATTTACGGCATTTGCGGCAATTTACGGCGTGCGGCATTTACGGCACACTCGATACCTCAGTACACTCAGTATTTATTATTAATGTATATTATTATTACATAGGCCAACATTCATGAAATGAATCCATATATTATTGTAATGAATGCAAAGTAACTTAAAGCATATGCAGCCAAAGAAAAAGACTGTCACCGAAAGCAGGCATTTATATTTTAAAATCTATTTCCACTTTGTTTTTTTGTAAGTTTTGTCTAAAAACGGAAAAAATTGTGATATTTTGTATCGATGCCTCCCTAGAAACTTTTTTCAGGCTAGATTACATCTCCTTCCGCATGTACATAACATCCAGGCAGTTAAAAGCATTTCTAGGTTCTGGGAGCAGAGCATTGAATATGGATAAGCCAGCGTACACATTTATCAATCATAAACATTTAACATTCAATGTTTATTTTTATTACTCAAATTAGTTGGTAAATGTGACAAACAGTAATAGTTATATATAAAACTTCACTGCCCCACCCCCCTGGAAATTGTGATCCGTCGGTGCTATTAAATTACATTAAAGTAATGAGGCGTAACTAGGAACATCTCGAAGGAAAGATCCGCTCCTAATAATATTTTCAAAAACATGGCATAATACTTTTTGATCTAATGTAGGATCGCAGTAATATCCATATCCGTAAGAAAAGCTTTTTAGCTCGCCTGATAAGGCAGCTTACAGAATCGCTCCGTCCGTCCGTTCATCTGTTACCACGATAACTTTCGAACGCATTGACCGATTTTGATCAAACTTGTCAAAAACATTGCCTATGACCATAGGACAAAGCCTACTTAAAATGGGCTACATTGGGTATATGTTGCTGAGATGCCGCACGCTCACTTTGTCTTCATTTTGATAGTCAAAATGAAAATGTGGCATTAAATGGACATTAAAAGTTCAAATTTGTTTCCTATGGATTGTTAGCGGGATTTTTAAAAGATGAAGATGGAAAAATAATAAAACGCGGGTATTATAATCAAGAATTGCAAAAGTGGCACATGAATAATGCGTAAATTAGTAATTTATTTTAATGTCTAACCATTTACAATAAATAGTGATTTATTTAAAATAAATTATGTATTGAAAATAAATTACACGTTTATGCGTTTACCAATGTCTATATTATTAATTTGAAGATTTTTATGCTGCACGAATTATTTTTTTCAATAGTTTATTTATTATCTCATTTATTTTATAATCATATATTAAATATGGGCGCAAAACTTTAAAACATTTATAGTAGGTACTATATTATGCAAACATTGGATACTCATGCCCCTAACTCTGTGAACAGAAAACGATACTTGCAACAACATCCAAAGTAGTCAGCTGCCACTTATTCGACAGCACATGTCCGATGGCCATATTACTATGTTAGTTTGGTGGATTAAGTATTGCTTGAAATCTTTGTTTAAACATTGTTATTGTTAAATTTTTATCTATTTGTCTTCACTGGGTGTCAATCAACCTTAATCGATCACCCTTACAATATACTTAAGAATGACGCTATGTGCATATTGAGAAACCAAAACCAAATCCCTGAGGATACCATTTATGTCTAACAATTTTTGTTTTACCCAAGTCTGTATATTATATTAGAGGCTCTTTTTTCTGTATTGTTTTAGGGCTCATTACATCCTCGAGCACAATGGTCTGTTGAATAAATCAATAATAATAATTACTATTGTGACTATAGGTATGTAGGTATGTTACTTAAATAATTATAAACCAAATCAATATCAATAGTCACGTCAATTGTCGTTGGAAGACACTCGAACTGCATTTCGCCTTCCAAACCTATTTGGCAAGGTTTTCAAACTTTTTAAAACGGCTACAGCGAAAATTTGAAACACCAATCGGTGGTGCCAGAAGTATTCCAGAAGAAGGGTAAGGAAAGAGGCAAGTATTAAATATCCACTAACGAAAAAATAGTGTGAATTTTCATTGACAGGCTTATAGGGATACTTTGAGATTCCTTATGCTTTTCTATTGAATGAAATATTAAAGCGCGCAATGTATGTCTGAAATTGCAATTTTCTTTAAAATATTTTAAAAATCCTCTCTCCTGTATGGATTGAAAATACGATTGGAATTGAAAACGATAGGAACACCTGAAATAATAAGAGACAGCCTCGGCGATATTGGTTTCCTTTACGGTCATGCAAACTCCACCAGAAGGTGTGATTAACACATTGGCCGATTGAGTTCTCTCTTTTGGACATATGCTAAACAGTTTCATTGAATAATTAGTCAAAAATTTCATGGTCAGCTCGAATGATCCCATTTTGTTGACCTCATTATTAACTTGCAAGTCGAATTTGTAGATACTTAAATTCATTTTTTCGAGGATTTTATATTTCTCAAATATTTGAGTTCTGTCTTGATTCAAATACCATAATTTGTCTTTCAGCCACAGCAACTTAAATCCATTTTCCACGAGTTCTTTAAAATCTACAAATTGTTTTCTGTCAGGTGGTGCTATAATCTCGCTAGTTATCCACGTTCCATATTGAGTAGAAATGACAAATCCCATAAACATAATTATCAAGTACAAAATGTTTTTTCTTTTATAGGAAACACTCTGATTCAAGAGAACGGCTACTGTGGATAAGAGTAATATTTCCACTTTTTTAAAGACAGATGAATTTCTGAAGCCCAAAGCATAAAAAGAAATTGGAAAAAGTGACAATATCAGCCACCAGCAATAATTGTCAAAATTATTCTGAATCAGAACTGTTAAGGGAGTGTCAAGGAAACGAAGATTTGGTTCACAGTAATAGGGAATCATCTCTTCAAAATATTCAATAAACAGAGTTTCAAACCACCTTATATTATAGGGTTTCACTTTTTTCTTTGACATATCAATGAGTCCATACTTTGCATATTCTTTTATATCTCCAATCAAAAAAGAATATACTGCAGTGAAGTTTAATCTTTCAGCCATTAATTCAACCGCCTTTTCTCCCTGTCCACAATAGTAATACCTTTTCAACGTTGAATATATACTTTCCCTGCATATAGCAAAGATTCTGAGATACCCTGGGGGGACATTATTGCTAAGAGCACCTATTGGAATACCACGAAGATTTCCGTTTAAATTTTTCCAAATAATCTCCCAGTTTTTTTCGGATTCTTCTGAATCAATTTTCAGAAATAGGACACGCCCAATTGTTGGGTTGTACATACTTGGCGTGAAAACCAAATATTTATTTGCATCATTCATTGCCAGTATAAAGACAGGAGACACCAAATACCGTATTAAGTTGTCTGATTTCCACAGAGAATAATTCCCTTCCAGTTCATCATTGTTCACAATTATGAATCTTGATGATTGACGATTTACTTCTTTTCCAAAAGGTATGTACAGATACATCAAGGTAGGGTCTGGCTCCATTAGAATATTTACAGTTCCCGAGTTTTTTGATAGATCCCGAGGATTATTTTCTTGTCTACCGAAGAGTTTTTTACTATAGGTTGATGTTGCCAATGTCCAGGGTTGGCCATTTTGATTAGATAGAATAAATTCTGTCTGCCACTTGGATTGTTGAAAAGTAATCATGTTAAAATCACAATTGCTATAAAATGACAAATTTCGGAAACAGTTTACATTATTGACAATGAGAGAAAAGAAAAGGTATATTAACGGAAACTTGTACATGGAATACATTTTAGTATCCATTTACTGTCGGAACACAAAGTGACTACAAAGCACTACAAATACAGAATTGTAAGACTTTAGTATAAATACAATTGGATACTCGTAGATTGATACAATCAATGTAGCAGCCAAGGGCAACCCAGCAACAACACAACTAACCTCATTTACACAAAACTCAAACTTACTTACCAATATGATAGTTTAAACTCCATTGGCCTGTAGAAATGGACTTCTCATATACATAATACATTTCATTGACATATAGGTAGGTAAATTATTTTTTGGATGGTTTAAATACATGACAGAAGCAAATTTAAAGGCCATTAGTTGTAAAATATCTATATAGGACATCTGCAAAACTACAATTCTTACCAGACATATATGCGTGTTTTTGCTTAGAATTTATTTGTCTCCAAGCAATGAAAGCCTTCTTAGTGGAAAGTAGGTTTCCTTTCAGGGTTGTGGGTCGGTTTTTTTATGGGTTGGGGTTTTTGGCAAAATTGGGGGTTTATTGGGTTTTTTACATAACATAGCATGTGTTTTATAGCTCCATCTAGACAGTATAAACATACTAATTTTCTCATATTGTTATTTAAAAATGTAAATAAATATACAGTTAGGTGGAAACAAATTGTAGCTACTTCACTTTTACGTTCAAAAATGCATCGTATCGAGATTATAATTGCTTTACTGCTTTACAATTAAAGCTCTAAATTAATGAAGGGATTTCATGAATTCAATTTAATGGGTAGGGTTTTCAGGGTAAATAGAAAAAGGTTTTTTGTCAATAAAAAGAAGGCTTTTAGAAAACAGTCTAATGCTCTATAAAATGCGGGTGAAGTAGCTATTCTCTACTCCCCGAATGCCCGTATGCCACGTACTTAAGTGTACGTACCTGTCCTCTCGTTTTCCAGGCAATGTTGACTGCTGGCTCGGTTGGTCACGGTCCTGTGACGACGTCTGGTCCTGTCCCAATGTGAGGGACTAATCCTAGTATGGATGTGAGTGTGGCTGTTACCCGGGTATGCCTGAGTGAGGGAATGATTCCCGATGTATGTCTGATTCTCCGAATGTAACTATGACTGATTCCCGAATGTAAGCATGCGGAAAGAATGGACTGAGTAAATGAGAGAATGATTATAATAGATTTATTGAGACTTGTATTGTCTCCAAAAGCGGTATGCGTAGCGTAGCACTACCAAATACTAAGGTTCCATTTTCGTCGAATATGGAACCACAGTATTTGGTATGTTTTAACGCCACCGAATAAGAACTAACTCCACCAAATTAGAAGTAACGCCACCGTATTCAAAATAACGCCACCGAAGAAGTGAACGCAACACCAGTTTAACGCCACCGTGAAGTGAACGCAGCACCAGACTAACACCATCGTGAAGTTGGCGCAGCACAAGACTAACGCCACCAAATGGGTTGACACCACCAAATGGGTTGACACCACCAAATGGGTTGACACCACCAAATGGGTTGACACCACCAAATGGGTTAACACCACCAAATGGGTTAACACCACCAAATGGGTTGACACCACCAAATGGGTTGACACCACCAAATGGGTTAACACCACCAAATGGGTTGACACCACCAAATGGGTTGACACCACCAAATGGGTTAACACCACCAAATGGGTTGACACCACCAAATGGGTTAACACCACCAAATGGGTTAACACCACCAAATGGGTTAACACCACCAAATGGGTTAACACCACCAAATGGGTTAATACCACCAAATGGGTTAACACCACCAAATGGGTTAACACCACCAAATGGGTTAACACCACCAAATGGGTTAACACCACCAAATGGGTTAACACCACCAAATGGGTTAACACCACCAAATGGGTTAACACCACCAAAAGGGTATAACCATCGGGTATTGTAAAGATGCCAGCTAAGTTTTTAGGTAGCAAAACCAAAGCCGCCGATAGTAGAAAGGTACATATGGGTTCCCCCCAATGCAACTGTCTAATACATATATGTATGTGTTGATGCCTGTATGGTTATAGTAATACACACTATTTATTGCTTGCTTATTTATTGCTTATTTGTACTTGCTAATATATATCTAGCATATTAAATATATCACCGCTCTCAACATGCGAAAAATGTGAAGTTCCGTCTTCAGATGATTGGCAATCTCTGTCTTATAATGAATCCTATGGATATAAGTTGGATATAAGTTAAGTCCAGTTGGCTCTAATAACGGTACTCAATGTATACTAACATTTCAATCCCGTACTTCCAATGGCGATGTACATGTCCTTGTATATGATTGTAGCTACAGATGATTGCAATACTTGTTAGTTGATTTGTTGCTCCAATATTCTTGATGTAGGTATAACTGACTTTTTATATTCCTGACATTATAATATAATGTTATAACATTCCGTGCAAGAATAATCACTGCTCTCCAAATTATAACATTACAGGTAATTAATGACGGTATAAAACAATTTCTGATATGTTTGGTGTCACATTAGAAATAATCGTTTTTTGTTTCGGTTAAAATTCATAAATAATTAAACTAATGTTAATAATGTTTCTCTCATAATTTGTTCTCCAATAAAGCCTGATGATGTTTTTACGAAAGCTGCTCCCTGTCAATAAATTGGATTGGGCTATGAAAACTTCTGGTTGATTTATTCAACATTTCTGGTTGGAGTTAAATAAATAAACAACGGCTCCAAATCCAAAAAAGGCTTTATGTGTTTTTATTCACTGCATGTCAGATTAGGCGACCGGTTTCGTATTCTTTATCAAGCCCTGTGACATTCAATAATTAATTACAACAGTCAATATACATTTAACAAAAAATTGATGAAATCATTGTATTCTTTAACTATCTTAAACCTTAACATTTCGAAATGAATGCCATTGAAGTTTTACATACCTTGTCAAATTTAACGTACTATTAGTTAAAACCTTGTTGTGAACAACTAACGTATCATTTTTTTTAAAAACTGTAAATGAGTAATTACAAAAGATTGACAATGTTAGAATGGTGATGAGTTTCAGTAAAGAACATTTTCCAACATTTAAAAGAATATTTACGCACAATGAAACTACATAGAATTGAAATTACCTGTAATGTGTAAAGTGTGTGTTAAGAACAACGTTCACTGCCTGTATTTGATTAAATTTAAGTCAATTTTATTGAAGAAATTCATTTTGGGTCACACTTAAGACTCTTCCTTGCTTTTCATTTACCGCAATATTTATATATTGGTGCCTTTATTGTTGGTTTACATTTTATGACGTTATACTATATGATAATTAACTTCAGTCTTAGAATACCCCTCATTTTCTTAAGTAGTATCTCAATGAGTTTGTTTGAGTGTAAGCTACATGCTACTTCAGACTTAAAGATTCAGCCCATTTTTTGTATTTATCATTATTACATTTCCGTAACTCTGTATACATTAATTCTTTTACAATATTCCCTATATTTTTTATATTGTCGTAAAAAGGAAATTAATTTGAATTGTAAACTCATCTCACATCAAAAATTCAAATCACCAAACCATGTTAATTAATTTGGTAAATTCAGATATTGATGTAAAACTATTGCCATATAAATAATTTAGAAACTTTAAAAATTAGCTAGTATCTTGAGTATATTGAATGTTGATTAGAGTAGGGTGATTTATTGAAAGTCACAGTAAAAATATGGAAGTGTAGACGGTTAAAAAATCTTTTACATGATAGTCGATGTCTGCACGCAAAAAGTTGAGTGCAGCAGTGTCTGAGAATGACTGAGCGAGATTTTGAGTTACTGTGAGTAATACTGCAATAATAAATAAATAAGTGTTCGTTCTGTAATATGGCGGGTATATTAGGTTATTATTGCATATTAGAATAGAATGCTAAAAACATTCTATTTACATATATAGGTTTCAAAGAAAGGTTATAAACAACTCTCAAAAGGGAGGAGGCAGAAAAGCTTAGCAGCTTAAAAGAGATTCAACGACTGAAGGACGAAATTCTAGATTTGCGACTTCTTTTTAGTGATTAGTAAAGTAACCACTCTATCTTTTTATGAAAAATAATGTAAAAGATCTAATAGGTTTAGAATAAAGTTGTCTTTATTCTAAACCTAAGTCTAATATCTTTGGACATGCTGGAAAATATGTGTCAGCTAATTTCTGATGGAGATTTATTAAGTCTACAGCGGACCTGTTCCTCATGGGCTAAGAATGCGCGTTTCGAATTTAATAATCGAAGACAACGGCGTGGTCTAAAATGCTTTCTTAATTTAGTTATTTCGGACGAAATTTGGACCGTAATTCTCTCAAATCCTTTCGACTATTTTGTAAAAGTTAGAGCATGATGGCCTGGAAACCTTTATGGAAAAGATTCAATTTGGTATTGAAAAGCACCATATCTTGGAAATCTTTAACTGTTTTGATAACTGTAATGAATTGATGATTAAATCTATTCCTTAATTGAATGTTACTACCCTTTTTAAGGGAGAGAGCTGGAAAATTTGCCATTAGCATTATGTAAGCTCGAATAATAATTTATAGAGGCATTTATGGTGAATCGTTTTTAGGAGTGCCTATTTTAGAACTCGTAACAGAGGGGTCCTTTTGACATTCTGAATCTTCCGCTTCCTCCTCTGAACCATCTTCGACGGATGTCGTCCTATTTGGGATAGGGTGTGATCGACAGGAAATACGTTATCGATGACACAATATGGCGTTGAAGGGGAGGGTAGATACGATGAGCAAGGGTAATAGTCAGAATACTCCTCGTCACTTGATGACATGATGAACATGTAATAAGAAATAAATAAGTTTGTGTGTGTGAAAAATGAAGAAATTTGGTCAAGGGGGGCGCATCTAAAAATAATGTAAAAAATGGGACATTTTATGCAATTTTTGGTATTTTTTGGGAATAATCTCCTCTTTTCCTCAGATTTAGGGGGGTGCTACATCCCACCCTCTTTTGGATACGTTATTAGACACTTTTCATAATATATAACGACAATGTCCTCCGCATAAACCTACCCCATAGTTCATAACTACTTATGACTAAATTATATTACAAAATACAGATTATGTAATATAATTAAATAAATAATATCTAATAAATTTAAAATTACATAACATTTAATAAAGTAGACCCACTGTAAAAGTTAGGTTAGGTAAGTATACAACGTTCTTGCGGAACTGTTATTTGCAATTTCCTAGAAAAACACATAATAGCAAATAATTTAATAGCAAGACGATTTTCAACAAAATTCGTACAAATTTAAATAAATACCCAGGTCTGCATAATTTAGGATAATAACAAATATACACTACCTGTATTATTATATCTGTGCTGTAACTTCCTATACAGAAGTCCAGAATCCGAATTGTCGGAGTGGGATTTTTATTTTTGCTTTAGGTTGTCTGGAATGTAATTTGTTTTTATATAATATGATGCTTATGGATAAAATATTTGCATAAAATCCAGAGTATACTTCAGTGGATGTAATAGCTATTATTCAATGACATACCCATCATAAACTGTGTGGTCTTAAAAGCCCTTGCATAAATGTGAATATCAATTCGTACATATTTGTAGCAATTAGCAATTGTTTCTTATTGGTTTTAATGTAGTTTCACATTTCCCGATATTAAGTTTTGCTTGACCGAGCCATTTTGACTGTTAATGGATTTAGCCACTGCTCTATACTGCTAAAACTACATAATTGCAAATTTTTCATCTTGATCGTTGTTAGTAGCGACTGAGTTGTTATCTAAAGACAAACTTTTGTCAAATAGTTTTTTTGTCCAATACGACACCTTAGTATATGAAATACTCCAAACGGTCAACTGGAGATTCTTCTATTTTCGTCATATATAGAGCCTGCAACAATATTACTTTGGCTTTTGGTGTATTATCTTCAACCAAAGTAAAAAAGTATTAATTTGAACTTTAAAGCCTGTCTTTTTTATCTTATTTACATGTAAAGCGAAAATAAATGAGACCCGCTGATACTACATCAAAAAAGGGAAAGAATACTGCTTTTTAAAAACGTATACTCATACATTTTTTATTCAAAAGGCGAAATAGGTTAAAGGTAAAAAAATATCCTTTTTTGTTATATGATTCTACGCCATTTCTTATTTCATCTTCACTAAGCTCAACTCAATAGACGCAATGATAAAAACTTACTACTACTCTACTAATAACTTTCTGATGCTGATTGTTAAGTAAAAAAGTCAATTTTACACTTAAATCTGGTTTTTGCCGGTTTCATCATTTAAAAATTATTTAAATGAAATCAAAAATTCCTTCGCCTTTTCCAATATTTTCCTATTCCTCTACTCTACTTAAGACAAAATTTGGTCCACTTTGAATGTTTACAGGCTTGTTAACTGTTAATAGCATCGTTGTACGTAGACGTGAATTTGTAAATGTCTATTAAAATGGTGCACCATATAAAAATGCCGCCAGTCCCTAGGATTACAATTTCAATGAGTATAAACGGATGAAACAACTGATGATATTCAATAACAATGACACTAGCGACTATTAAATATCTCAAAATCACGTAGAAAGTGAAACCTATCGCCTAGAAATATCTTCAGCGCCTAGATATATCTCCAGCGCCTAGAAATATCATTTCCAATGACTTGGATAAAGAGAATATGGTTGAAGACAATATTGAGTCAACACCTCGGCCTTTCATTATTAATCTGATCTCTAAATCCGAGTCATGTTCAGAGACCGAAGAAAGTGAACATGATATTTGTAATGTTGAAAAAGCCACGGCCTATTCAAGAACGGCAAATTTAGTTAAGCTAAATTTGGAGATGAACTAAGGGGTTAATTTAAGATTGTAGAATATAATGAAAAATCTGTTTCTATAGCAAATGCAATATAACTAGCAATTTGAGGATTAAAAATAGTTAACATGTAAGATGCCACACAGGACTGACTAATTCTCTTGGATGAACAGTATTAATTCAAATCCTTTGAATTATATAGTACTAGGCGACGGGAATCAGTCACCTTGTGTATTACTATGACAGAGTGGATTGAGACGACGTATTGATACGGTTTAGAAAGTCTACTACACTATACTACAACTGTACATCTGTACACTGTATCTACGGAAACTGAATTTGACCTTTGTCTGATGACCAAACATTGGAATAGCCAAATCTTCGGTGTCTGGCTTAAAAATCGGAACTCCGACAAAGATTCTGAGCTAGCGCAACGTAGTTCGAAGAATTATCTACCCTTTTGTATCTATAGTTTTCCCCAAAAGTTTCAAGTTTTTGAGCTATGCTTTATGATTAGGTTTCAATAGGGATTGACAAATCCTGAGGCCAGATAGCCTGCCTCGAACGTCTTCCTATGACAAATTGTAAGAATTAACAAATAGGGAATAGTTAAGGAACAAATGACAAGTGGAGCAGTAGTGAGAGAAA
Organism: Tomocerus qinae; assembly: GCA_020055645.1. Taxonomy (NCBI): domain Eukaryota; kingdom Metazoa; phylum Arthropoda; class Collembola; order Entomobryomorpha; family Tomoceridae; genus Tomocerus; species Tomocerus qinae. Next base: position 23,014,619 of record CM034546.1, on the reverse strand, counting down.
TCTAAGATAAATAACCACTCCTCTCCTTTCCTGCTTTATTCTACTTTTTTTTTCTCCACCTCTTAACAGTGATTTCAGTATGGGTCTAAGGCATTAGGGACTGATTTGCAAATTATAAAATACGAACATCTGTATTTAGTTAAAGCGAAGGAAAATTAGGGGCTAACCACTTCGTGAGTTGAAACACCAACGTGGATATAAATACAACGAGTACTACAATTGAAGAGAACAAAACAGGACACTAACCTTTCGATTCACTAGGACATTCCTTCTAAGAAACCAAACGATACTTTAAATAAATTTTTTACTCACCAAATTTGGAGCTGTTTCTGTCATTGTTTTTTCGATTTTTATATGCCGTTCGAAAAAGTTTTGGAATAAATTTTAATGAATTATAGTGTCTATACGACTTGCAATCCCACCTTCCTTCAAATTTGTTGACTTTGACATTAAGACACGCACCATAAAACCTATACAAGGGACTATAAAAATAATTAATATTAATGCAATGCTTATTAAGCTAGAAAATTCACACTCATTTTTAAAAACATTCAAAATTGATGACTTACGATTTATCACAAGTTGAACATTCATCATGAGCGATGAACAAAGATTTAGAAAAGCTTCATGTCGGAATGGATTTTATCCGAACCCGTCAAAAGGAACTAAAAACCGCTATAATTACGGAACAAGAACAACTCACATCAGCCATTAAAATTTGACGTTTTATAGCGAAGATTTAACCAGAATTTTTAATGAAGACATGATTAGGTAAGAAATAAACTGGCCGATCAATCAACGAAGACGTACAATAACGAAGCTGCGTTGGCTCAGTTAGCCTTTAATATAATGGAAAATCCATATTGGAATTTTGTTACGAATATTCTGAAGGAAGTCGCATCCGACTGCAGGTATCCTTTGCCTATCCTCATCATAATTACAGTTTTTGGTTTATAATCATTTTTCCAAATTAATTTTCCCCTTTCGGGTTTTGAAGCATAGTGGTACATAACAGATGCAATTTCATATTGCAGAAGTCAGCTGATTCCTCGGACTGTCCTTACAGGTACAACTTTACAGGTCCAGTCGCTTTAAAAAGTTGAACGCAGAACTCATAACAATTAAGATGGTACATAATTTGGCAATTGTGCAACGGTGTCTCGCATGCAACATAATATATATAGTTTACAAAATTTATAATTAATAAAAAGAATTAATAACAGTATAATATATGCTGCAATAATGTATACTATATATGGAATTTAGCTATTTCTTTGATTTTCAGCGTTGTATTTTTAAGTGTACAAAATCCAATGTCACTAGGATTACGGAAGTCTCAGAAGGGAAAGTAGCTGTAACAAGCGCAAAATTTATTGAGGAAATTGGTTAAAGAACGACTTAGCGGAAATTTTGTTTTTCTCGTTTTTAGTTTGTCATGTCGCTACAGAATAATAGTGGATGGAGATAGTTCAAAGGTTCTACAGCCTCCGTTTCCTTGTAATGTTAGAAATGGTTTCAACAGGACGGAAAGGGTTCAAATGATTCCAGACAACGTTAAGGTAAGTTTATATTTTAGAAAATTCCCATGCATACACTACGCTAAACTTACACTAAACTACTCTGCTCATTTAAACAAATATTTTAGAGGTGCTCTGTACGGATTACTTATTCCACATTCTAATATTACGGCATTAATCGATACAACTTGGAATGAAAAAATACCCATCTTTAATATGAGTGAACCTACTACTTACTATTTTATTGATTACAAATTACCAGATCTTAAAGGCAGTGGTCATTACTCATCTACCGTGTGTGTGTGGTTATTTACAGTCACAGTAGCTTTGATTATAAGGCTATTTCTCATCTTAATGCAATCCAAAAAGCAAGCCTGTATGGCATCCTGTGTCCATGGTAACTATTGTCCTGAAATTACCATGTGCCATTGCCCAAAAAAGACCAAACGATTTCCGTATGCGGGGCCGCAATGCAATTATTAAATGCAATTGAAATATTGTCATGTTTATGGTTGGTTTAGTATTTTCAATTGCCGTCATTTTTTTTATGATAAAGTTATTTTCATAAAGCCACTTACATGAGCTTACAAAATCAATTTGTATGGATATTGACATGCCTACAGCAAGGGTTTAAGTAAGAGCCGAGTTAACCCGGGTAAGCTTATCGATAATCTCAAAGAATTACTGGAATCCAAAAGGAATAATGTGTTTGTTTATTGATTGAATTTTTTGTTTGAGTTATATTATTTATTTTATTGTTATTTGTAAATCTCGAAAGAAGAGATTACTATATTTAATATTTTTACAGTTGTTAAGCTCAGTGTAAATCATTTCCTTAATTATTTTGCTGAAATCTTGAATTGACCTGTAAAAACTAACTACACAGTATGTTTTAGATAAAATATTGTTTTGCTCTTCATTAACATTATTAACGATATTGTACTTAGACATGATTTCGGGATTGTTTATTTTAAAGTTAGTTAAATGTAAATCACTTTTAGGTGTTAACAATGTACTTCTGTCAATATCTTTTAACTTATTAAATGTTTTAACTAGTACTTCTTTAGGATAGCATCTGGTTTCAAAGTTATACAGCATTTCACTTAATTCTATTTGTCTATTATTTATATCCGATTCTATCCTAATCACTCTCAATCCTAGTGAGTATGGTAATGAATTTTTTTAATGGCAAGGATGATTAGAATAGTAATGCAAGTATTTTTGCCTTGCTAGTGGATCGGTTATGTGTACGTAATGTACTACAAATTGGTCTAATTTTGGGGAAATCTTCGAACTCTTTATGAATTTTTAACAACCCGGAGAAATTAGAAGGTGATGGATTTGTAGGAATTAAATTAGAAATAAATTTATGTCTATTAATTTCTTTTTTAAAGCATTTAAGTTTATCTGTAAAATCATCTACCGCACGCAGAAAATGAGTTCTAGTGGACGGGTGATAAACATTTAAATCATTTAGATGTTCCGACACTGCATCAATGTATTTCGCTTTATGAAAAACACATATTCCGGCGTTTTTATCTGAATTATTAACCATCAATTCATTTTTCCCTAAAAAATCTTTTATAGAATCAAGAAGGTTTAGTGGCAAAAATTCTTTGTATGTGATATTAGCTTTAATTTTTGTTCGAACTCATTTAACAAATTAGGATTTGGAAATAACTCATTTTCTATTTCACTGTGAATTGCATTTGTATTAGTTTGTAAAGAATTTAGATCAATTTTCCATTTATCAAGAATAGAAGTGTTATTATTAATTTTTCCTTGTGTATTTAAATCTATTTTCCAAGCTATTTTCCTAGTACACTCTGAAAAAGCTGATTTAATTGAATTGATATTGGGGTAGCAGTGCATACTGAATTTAAGTCCTAGGGACAAAACGCGATTATATTCACAGGGTATTATTATGTCTAACAAATTAAGAACAACGTTTGAAGATGATTGTTTTTTACTTACGTCTTTATCGAACTGGAAAATTTTTTCATATTACGAAATCTCCTATTTTTATTTTTTCGTTTTGTCTGGTAATCACCAATGGCTGTATCCTAGTCGAGTTTTGAAAAACAAACGACGAAAGCGTAGTAGAAGATTGGACGGCTGACTTTTTATTTTCGTTCTTGTAATTCCTGTAAGGCGTTTGTTAACATAGCCCCCGAAGTACAGAAAAATTAATTTTTTTGACCAATGATGTTAGTTTACATCCCTATCGTGGAAATAAAAAAGTACTTAGCAATGTTTTTTGAACATCTCGGGTTTTTTACTTTCCTATATCAAATAAATTCTGTCTGATTGTAGTTGATTCAGACGAATTCTCTTTACTATTCTTTGTTTTCCTTTTTGGAGTAAGTTTACGGTGGACTCTTTTTCCAATAGATTTGTTCTTGTTTTCCAGTCTTTTTTTAGCATTAGATAGACAAGCTTCTCCTTTCTCTAAAAAACTTTTGTAGCTTGACAATACTTTTTGACCGTCAAAATTTTCTTCTCCTAATTCAATGCTCTTGGAAATTCTCTGGAATTCCTCCAAGGTTAACTCGTTCGAATAACATCAATGTAGGCTTGCTTTAAGATTAACTCGTCCGAATAACATCAACGTAGGCCTCATTCCAGAGTAACGCGTTTAAGTAACATGAATGTAGACGAGTTTTTCCGTTTGTAGTCATAATGTTGTAGAAATTGAAGATTTTTGAATTTAAAAGTTCAAAAGTTGTGAAAACTTCTTTCGCTAGTTTCAAATTGGCAAATTGGTAGACGATGCAAAAGAAGTTACTTATTAATGCAGTTTGTAGTATTGCTAGTGTAACTATATGGTGTTGATACTTTAAATGAGTTGATTGTAGATGATGTAACCTGACAAAAGTGCGCCATCTTGCGTTCTCACAGACTAGCAGTTCAAACAGTTGATTAGTTGATATTTTCTAAATTGGTAACGTATACTTGAATATTGAAGCCTTAGTTTATATAGAATCTTAGGCAAAGTAGAATTAAATTTTTCTCACAATTAGTAGTAGTAGGTGATTCTTCCTAGTATGCTGCTGGATGTCTTTTAGCGTGACTAGTAATACCTAAATTCTTGCCGTATAATAGTCTTGGTGTACCTTTATAGTTGGTATATTGTTATTTAATGCACCTTAAGTCGACGTTATATTGTTATTTGATAGGTATTTCCTTGAGCCACAGTCTTTTCTAATTGATAAGGTACAATACGAATTGATTCATGTGTATAGGTAATCACACCTAACATTTCGCATTGTCACGAAAAATAAATAGATATACTTGCTTAGGCTCCATAATGGTATATTAAAGTTAAAGTTATATTACCACCAAATTACGTCACGAATGAACATGCCCCTACCAAATACACAGGTTTCATAATTCTTATTGTATGCTTCCATATGTTAGGCGTAACACCACCAAATACTGACTGAATGTTTTAACATTTCCTTTTATATGATCGTAGCTACAGATGATTGCAATACTTGATGTAGGTATAACTGACGTCATTAGCCTTTTGTTTTCATTAAAATATTGTTCGATACTCAAATATGTTGTTATACCTTAAGTATATTTCCAAGTACGTCGTTACATCGTATATCTTCCTGTATAGCTATATTGTCATATATAATCGCACGCTTAAATTTAAAATGTCTTAACTGCAAATAGTACCATAATACTGTTGAAATTTCCCCATAGGTAACTATAAACCGAAATACACTCGGATATAATTTGGCCGTACATGTCTATTTACCTAACATGTTGGCCATACTCAACTCTTTTAATTCCTTATTTAACCGAAACCTACGTTGCTCCTCATCATCAGACACTCCTCCTGTAGCGCTGCCCAATGTGATAGAGTTAACAGAGTTCGAGAACGCCAATTTGGTTATTTTATCAATAAGGGACTTCATGACCCGCTTGTCTTCAAAGAAAATACTTTTCAAAGTCTGACGATCGATAACTCCAACCAAGCTGGTAATCCTTTTGGTTTGAAAGGCGCTTTGCCCTTGCCACTTGCTGTAAATGCTTGTACTTGAATCTCCTAAATCTGCACTTTTCCGCTGGCTGAGTGTTTTACCGTACTCCAACACTGAAAAATAAATTTAGCAAGTCCGAAAATAGGTGAAAAAGAGTCGGGTTCGGCACCAGAGAGAAGGGGAGAGTACAGGTCATTAATATTGACTCCACTCCTATACACAATAAGTGACTCTAGTCACATTCGTTCCTTCTTTACCAGGAAATATCTTTATGTTTATGGGGTGTTAATGATCGGATTCGTTTCGGGAAACGAATGACAGCAAATTATGAAGCTTTAAGCATGAAACTATGGAATATTCGTGGCACTGGTAGGACTACATTATGTAAGTGTGTTCGTATGTACATTTTGTTTTATCGTATTCATTTTTATTTAGAGGGTTGAGACATTTTAGATTGCAAACCAAATATCATCACCATAGGATGTATTTAAATGGATGGCTTATGAGTAAAAGAATTAAGGGGGGACCACACTTGCCTTGTGTATAAGAGTAGAGCGATGGCTCAGTACATTGATTGGAATCTTATGGTATATGTGTACGGAAATTGTGCAAATAATATTAATCTACAATTTTTTTAGCTTATTAATAATATCAATCAACTATAATATCTTATTAATAAAATTAACCAGCAATTATAATTTGTCAGTAATATTAGCAAACAATTCTAGAATAGAATGTTATTTTAAATATTTCTACATTAAGTTAGGGATTAATTTCGGCAATTCATTAGTGATTAATTTCAGCGATTCATTAGTGATTAATTTTAGCGATTCATAAGTGATTAATTTCAACGATTCATTAGTGATTAATTTCAACGATTCATTGAAGATTAATTGTTATCAATTATTAGTAATGAATTTTTTAACAATTATTAATTTTAACCACTAATTTGTAATCAAGTTTTATAATTATTAAGTGAATAATTTTAGCAATTATTTAGTAATGAATACTTGTAATTATTTAGTGATTGATTTTTAGCGATTATTTAGCCATTTTTTGAGTCTGTATTATTATAATTTTTTAGTCTAACATAAATAGTTATATAACTTATATAATCCTAAATATAATAATGTCAAAATTTGTGTATAGTTTATGACAATTTCTTTTGCAAGGGTTTTTATTTTTTGTTGTAAGAAATGGGAACTGTAGGTAAAAATTGCACATTTTCGATCTTAACATAATTTATAGAGGCCCACCTTAACAGCACTTTCCAGTTTTATATCATGGGTAGAGGACTGTCATAATTGAGACCGAAAAATAAATACTACCTGCTTTTACCCTGCTTTACTGGAATCCGCATAGTCCGTGTGGGTTTGGGTTCAATACAATTTGCTTCCCTTTTTGTTGTGATAGATGTAGTATGTGTTAGATCGAGTACTTCCCATATGATGGCTTTCTCCTTCGGGTTTTATTGTTATTATGTGGGATTTATAATATTCTACCTAGTTACTCATAGACTTATTTTACAGCATTTTGCTTAAACGATTCACACTTAGAAATCTAGTCAAAGTGGTTTAAAGTCATCTACTTAATGTTAAATTTTAACAATAAATAAGGCACCTGTAATAATATGTAATTTTTAACAGTAAATGTCTTGTAGGCAAAAGTCACGTTATTTTATGTTAACCTGACATGACCATCACGTTAGTTGAAGTTAACAGTATGTCATGTCAAGTCCCCTCAGCTAACTTTATTCCCAACAATAACCACCTTTACTCTCAATGATAATAATGATAATTATTAAATTTATAATTAACCTATCCGCTATCACAAAATGATAATAAAATAGTTCAACCAATAACTGTAAAATAATAATGCCAGGATTTTCATATTTCCTTGGTAGCGGACTGGTTGTTATAAAATATGGTTGTGTGATGTATAACATTATAGTATGATCACAGATAACTAACCACACATTACCAATTTTCATTCCTTTCATGTTTCGCTAAAACAAGGAGTTGTGATCCTTTCAATTCTTTGTAGCATCATTGTCAACAAATTGTAATTTTAAGCATATTACAGATTTATTCCGTGATCACTGACACATTTTGCTAAATTTTATAGTTTTTTTGTTGTGGGGAGCTAGGCGTTCACCTGTAAAGCCACCCACTTTTTATTATTTGTCCCTTTTAAGCAGCATACTTTTTTCATCTGATTTTTGATAATAGTCTTTAAGACACAAGAAATTCTAAATACCTGGAATTGTAGCTGGAAATAAGTGTAATAATAATGGTAACTATTACAATAAGTATGGTGGGCTAATAGGAAGACACATAGTAAAGTGATGAAATAAATATCGAACAAGAATGAAAACTAGACTGGAACAAGAACTATAATAATGTAAACAGAATGACTTTATGAAGAATGATTTTTATCCATAATGTAAGTGTTGTGATTAATAATTTTTTTAAAATTTATTTATGTAGTAACTCGCGCATCTCCACCACATATGACCTGATACCGCCACGGTTAAAGTTGATAATTGTCGAATAAGTGAGAGGTGAACTTCTTACTTTGTATACAAATAATAGTAATGTGTAATGTAGAATTTTGGTGGCGCACTGCATATAAATGAAAGAACCCATAATTGACCTTTTTGCGGTTTCTCGTTTGGTGGGCCGCAGGTAGGAATTATACATTGATTTAGTAGAGAATTCTGAAGAAAGTGCTGATAACTTTTTAACCCATGGTAAGTAACTCTTCTGTTTAAAAAGTTATCAACACAGAATACCCTACTAATTCAATGAACAACTCCTACCTCTCGCCCACCAAATTAGAAACTGCGACAAGGTCGATTGTCAACACCTTTTTGACAACACTTTTTTGTCAACACCATTTTTAACAGTAAAAACTAAATATAAAGCTGCTACAATGTTACGTGTTTGCTTCGCCAAACAAGGTACGTGTTTAAAAGGTAGGTGAGGGGCCCAATGCCTCCTCCAACTCGGAAAAATGAGATTGGTTTCGAGGATTTTTGAATAACTTTTACGTTTTAATAATTCTACGCCCTCTTTAACAAATGCCAATTATGTCTGCGGGGCTAATAAAGTGCACAAGTCCAATTTTCTTCCATTGTCAAGGTGGAACCGAAAGTTTGTTAAATTGCAAAAGCATTTTCTATTCAATTTTGACGTAATCGCTTTTAGTATTGTCTACATACCAATCTTACTTCAATTCCTTCTATAGTTGGTGTCAAAGTAACTTTTCTCAATATACCGGGAAAACAAAAAGATTGAAAGATAAGAAAACAATGAAAGCTCATGCATGTCTGGGCACACCAAGGTTTATATACCTATTGAAGCAGTGCACAGTGTGTCTAATTTATAAATTAGCGGACATAACGGCGCAGAGTAATGAGGAAATGGTTGAAGAGCATGACTTAAACATTGTAAAGTGGAACAAAAAATAAATAAAACACAAAACACTAAAAACTTAAACAATTAAAATTATTTTTAAATCAATTTTAAAAAAATTTAAATCAAATTGTTTCTTTAAACACGACAGTTTAAGTTCTTCGAAACAATTAACTTTTATTAAAAGTGTTTATACAATCATATTGCAATATTATATGACGTCATGAGGTAAAGGTATGCCATTTAATATGCTTAATGCTTGAATTTACTTATTACCGCTAATATATATATCATAGGCAAATCGTGCGCTCAGCAATTTATTAGTGCGGTTGTCTGCCTTGAATGCCTGTAGAAGTTATCTTAATCAATGTTGCTCGGCTAAAAAGTTGAAGTTAAGGTAAAAAATCTGTCATATCAATTGTATTGAGTCTACTTCAACTGTAAAGTTGCCAGCCTCTTTTGAGAATAAATGCCATACATACATACATACATACAACTACAGGATTAATCCAGACACAGCTTTGAACTATGTACTCTGAAAACATGCCCTGGAGATTTACCTTCACAATTTTGTAAAATGGATAGGATATGTCAATTTAAGAAGTTATTAGGCTCTATGTGTAATGAAACAATAGAATGTGCAGGCGAATTTGTGTATTGTAAGGATCAATTGTCAAATGGAACTAAAATTTGCAATTGTATTGACAAATATAAACCTAATCCTGAGTATGTTTTCTAAAATTAGTACTAGGCGAAAATTGTACTGATTCTGAAAAATGCCAATGAAATATTGATAGTAATAATAATAATTGGCTTGTCGACACAGATTTGTTATACTATACATGTTGCCGATCACAAGTAAACAAGACAGAGTAGATGTAAATATTTGAGTGTTAGCGGTAATATGTAACATGTTTGTGAGCGGCGAGTTTAAACATGCATGAAGTGAGAATGTCGGTGGAGGTATTGGCACATTTAGCCGTTCACAACTGCTAAGCTAAAGCTAAGCTAGAGATCGGGCTAAAAATGTCGGTGGAGGCATTGGCACATTTAGCCGTTTTCAACGGCTAGCTAAAAGCTAGCTAAATTTTGGGCTAAAATGTTTGGTGGGAACATTGGCACATTTAGCCGTTCTCAACGGCTAGCTAAAAGCTAGCTAAAGTTTCGGCTAAAAAAGTTAGATTAACTTAAGTTAGGTTTAAAAAGTTAGATTACCTTAGGTTAGGTTAATTTAGCCGTTTTCAAACGGCTAGCTAAAAGCTAGCTAAATTTTCGGCTAAATTCTTGGCGGAGGCATTGGTGCATTTAGTCGACTTACTAAAAGCTAACTAAAGTTTCGACTAACTAAATTGTTCAATTGCTCCACAAGTAATTTAGCCGTTTTTAGAATGGCTAACTAAAAGCTAACTAAATTTTCGGCTAAAAATATAGATTACATAGATTGTAGAAAATAGTTTAATAAAAATTGAATTGTAAATGTCATGTGAGTGAATTGCAAATGTCATGTGATTATATTTAAGTTACATTGAATTGTTAAAAATGTCATGTGATTGAATTGTGTATGTCATATTGTTGTATTGTAAAAGTGGGATAGTAGGGAGGTTGCTAGTACGTCGGCACCGACCCCTTATGTATAATTGAATGTGTTGAGTATGTGTAACTAGAGTAGTTGATCCCTGTGCTTGAACGTCCGCACTCAGGGTATAAGTATGAGCTCCTTGTGAAGCGGAGCTCAGTCTCGTTCTGAAATCGCTCGCTGAAGTTCCTCTCTGAAGTCTCTCTCTCTCAGAAGTTCCTGGTGGAGGCTTGGTTCATTTAGTCAATTTTGAAAAGGCTAACTAATTGCTAACCAAAGTTTTGACTAATAATTCCTGGTAGGGGAGTTGGTGCATTTAGTCATTTTAGAAACTAGACTAACTAAAAGCTAACTAAATTTTCGACTAAAAGGTTTGGTGAAAATTTCGGTGGAAGCTTTTGTACGTTCAGTCTTTTGAAAACGACTAACTAAAAGCTAACTAAAAGTTTGACTAAAAGTTTAGCTAAAGATTTGACTAAAGGTTTAGCTAAAAGTGTTTGTGAAGCTTTTCATACGTTTTGAAGAAATGGCTTAGCAGAGATGACTTGCTAAGTGGGAAGTTCTTCGTACGTTTTGAATAAATGGTTTAGCATAGACGACTTGCTAATTTGTGAAAGTGTTAAGAGTGGGGAATTCAGGAGCAAAAAGGAGGAGGCTGAGATCTAGGAAGTGTACCTAGTTGATAAGAATTTGTGAATTGATTAATTGTGATTTTTGTGTGAAATAAAGTGTAACTGGTTTTGTGTGAATGAAGATCACGGAATTAGTGCATTTTTGATTATTAAGTAGAAAAGCATTGAGAACGAAAAATACTTAGGTAGGGTCTGTCTATTTAAGGTTGGTCCTTCGAGTATTATTGTGACGACTCTCTATCTTAGCAATACTAACGTTGTTTTGCAAGATAGCGTGCAATTACAGGCAAGAAGTGATAACAGACTTTGACTTCTCTGTAATAATACATATTGATTATTTGCGATATATAATTAATTGTGATTTAATTGTAGAAAATTCAGCAAAAGTGTTTTGGAAAGAATGATTTCTCCTAGGTATGCGACAAGTTTATGCAATACTGTTTTTAAAATTATTGTTTGTACGATACGTAGGCACTGTAAGTTATCCTATTACATTATATATTTTATGGTACAACCCTAAGAGCAAACACGCATCCAGGTGGGGGTGGTGGGGGCCCAAACCCCCCTAAGATCCCAGAAAAAGATTATTTTTTGTCAAAAACTGTTTAAAATCTAAATAATTTTTGCGCTTCGCACGTAAATACCATAGTTTTACTAATATATATTTTAGTGAGCCCCCCATCTAGGTCAAATTCCTGGATACGTGCAAGCTTGCTTAACATAGTATGCATTGTCCTCGATCTTTTTTAGGTAATTAGCGCCAATGGCAATTTGTATTGTATGTTTACAATGTTTGTTACGGCCAGCTAACCGTAATCTCTCTCTAACCGTAAGACGCTATCTAAAGCTCAAGTCTGCTTAATAGAGCCTCGTTTCTCTTTCTCGAAGGACCAGCCTTAAAGGCACTTTACACTGTATTTAGTAGACTGTTTCTAAGAATCGTTCACCTTTGATCCGAGGACCTGGGCTAATTGAACTATTAACAATCAAACTAAATACAGAAAGAGTTGAGTGCTTAACTTTCACCTTGGATCCGAGGACCTGAGCTAATCGAGTTAATACACTTATCTCTATCAGTTGATTATACTACAATGAGGTACACAAGACCACGTGACGTTGAGTTGAGACGATTTCTTTATTTACTTATTAACATACATAAAGCCATACAGATTTACTATTAAATCAGGCTTGTACCGTAAGGTCAGACTGATCGGGCACTCAAGGTGATGACGAGTGACCGTTAAAAAGGCTGAATTTTCATGCCTTGGGCAGTCGTAGTGTCAGGTTGTGGTGATAGCGGTGCAGTTGATGACTGACGAGAGTCAAACTGACGATGCGTGCCTAATTGTTTGTGTTTTGTAATAAATGTGTATTGAAAAGTAGTATTTTGCTTAAATACTATTTATTACTAAAACACAGACAATTAAATTAAAGAAAAGAATGGTCAAAAAGACCGAAAATGCCGTCCAGAAGCGAAAATGTAGAGAAGAACACAAAAGTAGACACTTACTTGAGCCGCCACGGCACGCAAATGAAACTTGAAAGAACAAGTTCACACTGGTCTGAATGCTTAGAATTATAGATTAATGGCTAAATCTAACTTTCTATTGGTTAAAAGAAAAGTTATTTAGCCTATTGCAACGACTAAATTTAGATACAACTGAGCACTGAAAGAGTTTGACAAAAGCGCAATAGATGGCTTACAATGTACTGTAGACATTTGTGTGTCTACGTAACAGATATAGATGAGAAACATCTCAACTACTTACTACCCAATAAGCACGTGCTTAGTAATTTACTGAGCACGTGGTGCGTGGTCAGTAAGGAGCAGTAAAATGCATAACACAATTGTATAGGACAAAATACATTGTGGATATGATGAATACATATTACGTGAAATATGGCTCCAACACAAGGCTATATGTCACCAGTCAATTCAACAAATAAAGGCAACTCTAGGCATACACCTTATGGGTAAGTATCTTTACAAATCACTGTAATGGCCCAATCCGTACAACCCAATGTTTACATATACTAAGTATAGGATTTTTCACCCCCGACTTCACCTTTCATCGCTAATTTTATCACTAAACATAAACACAAAATTACATACACATATTATATATCATTCCATTCCAAATTATTAATAGTATTTGTTTTTGCATTAATCTTAACATTTTAACATTAAACCATTAAAATTAATCTATACACCATATTCATAATTTAAATAATTTCCTATTGCTAGACAATAAATAAATAGATACCAAAATGTAGCAAATAAATATTTCACAACATTAAAAATAAATGAATTTCACTTTCTGAACTGAATCTTTTTGTGGTCTTTCCGTGTGTCGACAACAATGTAATAACCAGTGTTTGACTGGCCACCGGCTAGTGGATAAAATGGTAGTGGACAAAATGGATAGTGGCTGGCTAAAATGTTTGCTGGCCAGTGGACAAAATGGCTTTAAATGGATAAAAATAAAAAATAGCGTGAATTATTTAAATTAAAATGTTTATAAACGTTTTATAAACCTATATAAGAATTTCAATTATACAAAATGTCAATTTAATTCTTATGGGTTGATACGATCTAGAAATGAACATTCCAGATGTGCTTTAGTTATATCTAAAGTTTGTGGAAATATTGTTTGCTCAGCTTTAACAATGATTTATTACAAGCATTCAAGTAGAAGTACATCTAAAGAAGCAAGTACCAACAATCTGCTGGTAAAACCTCAAACTTTACAATCTAGATCAATATTGGGGGTCTAGGTGCAATGTAACATTGAAAACTGAATTCAAGTCATATTTTATTTTGTACATTTAACTAATCAATAAATTCATAAACAATTAATTGTTCGTGGAAATATATTTCATGGTGCACACAGAATCGAATGACATTCAAAAGGAATGATGTTTTATGTATTCTTTATTTTAAGCCAAAAAAGCCACTTTTGTCCATTTTTGTCCATTATGACCATTTTATCCAAGTGGCTGGCTAAAATGTAAAAAAGCCGGCTAAAATACAACACTGGTAATAACCCATTACATTAATGTTATGCCAAAGTCTGTATTAAAATGACGGACTATTGTACAAGATGAAGCCTTGTTTAAAATTGCTAGTGGTCAAAACAGATGAAAGATTAAATTTGTCGAACTGTCGTTAAATACATCCTTGAATCGACTTCTAAACAGACTTTAAGTATTTGAATTACAACGCTTGATTTATTTTGTTTGGAAATATTAACTTGTTATCAGTTTTTCAAGAAACAGTTGATTTTAACTCAAAATAGAAAACAGTCTGCATAATTTTACCGTTTTGGTCGACGCTCCATCGCCAACCGAAAAAATTAAACAAATTCTAAGCACTGCTTGCGAATAAAATAACAGTGACATATTTGTCTTCTGGATGTGTGTCATTGCAACAAGATAAATATGTAAAATAAGGTTCCTAATGTTTGACAGCAACCGACATGCCTAAGTAGGTCAGTGACAGTGGTATATACAGGCGTACACCAAGGCCTGTGAACAAAGGGTCACACCAAAATGTGACTATTGTACGATGGGTAGAATGTAATTCAGATACATAGATTTTTATATTATTTCCAATAGACCTTTTCATGCTTTCTCATTAGGTGGGTCAGGGCCAGAGATACAAATTTTACGATGCATTGATATAGTCAAATCATATTCCAAAACTTCGCCTTAGTACGCCCTAGGGTCAACCTCTTGTTTACAAAGAAAATTTGGCTACTGGCAAATTACTCCGGTTAGCCAAGCCACCACATTTTTGACACGGATACTTTCAATCAAGATTATAGGTACAACTGGACAATGGGCTATATTAAGGCCGAGTTAGCCTCAATTGGCATATAACGTCAAGCGATTAATGACAAAATTGAATGTTTTTTTTGTATTTTTGCTCATAGCTTGAAGAAGCGAGCTTAAAAAACCGCACAGTCTGTCCTTACGCCCGTCCTTCTGTCCCCACGATACCTTTCGAATGCAAATCGATCCATTGGTTACTGAGATACCGCGCGCTCACTTTGTTTCATTTAGATAGCCAAAGTTCAATTTCGTTTCCTATAAATTGTTTAAGGAAAATTTTTCACTCCGCTCCTACCAAATTTAAGATTTATTTTGATAGCAAAATATTACTTATTTTAAAACTTTTTGTTTTGATAGTCAATTCTAATCATTATTGATCCAATTTGAATTACTGTAGAATTTAGTAATCAACAGATGCGTATCTAGAATTTGGTTAAGGGGGGGACGCAACCAAAAATGATGTTAAAAATAATAAAATAAGACAATCGCGTGAAAATGTTTTTCAATTATTGGCCATTTTTGGAAAAAGCTATCTTTTCTCAGATTAAGGGGGCGCTGCGCCCCCGCTTCACCCCCTACTGGATACGTGCTTGGATAATCAATCCACTTTGTACTATCATTCTACCAAAAATGTGCACATTGTCGCCTTTACTCAGGCGAGCTTCTGTTACGGCTTGATGTAGGTTTTGTTCTCTACTCTTGTACTCTTAAAAGACCTAAATTTGAACGTGAGTAGCGTCCACTACTTTTTGGCAACCTTCCATACTCATTTCCAAGCACGAACGTGCTTGGACGTGTCCAGTAGGGGAAGGGGAACAACGCCCCTCTCAAAGTAACGTTACCTTATACTCCAGGTTAAAAATGTGAGTCTAGTCGGTGGACAGAGTATGTTACCGATGGCCGGTATGCTATTTTAATACAAATATATTGACTCAGGCACAGAAAATCTCTTGCAACCTGCATGGTTGCTGTGGAAATCCGCCCCGCCCCCTAAGTAGGAGGAGCTTAAGTGTTCTGAGCCAATAGAATGTGACGATCCATTCGGGGGCGTGGCTAATTGGCGGGGCTAAAGTGTGGAAATTAGCCAGCGGTCGGGGCCTGTTACATTGGAAATAAAAAAAATTTCGATGCATATTGACCACATCTATGAGATTTTAGGATATTTTTTGACTATTGGAGTAATTCATTGAGCATACTATTATACCATTAATGTATATCGTATATTTTGTACATTGTGATGGTCGACATTATATTCAGGATTCCAAAAATGTATCACAAAGAAAATCGGGTAATAACTTTAGACAGAATTTCTAGAGTTGTAAAGCAATTTTTACATGTATTTACATGATCATCAGAGATTTCCAAATCTGAGGTCCCGGGAGCTTAAACTCTTGGTGCATACAAACGTAAATGATCTCTTGACTATCATATTCCTCATTAACTTTTTTAGGAAAGTGCTAAAGGATCCGAAATTACTGATCCAACACCGAAAAAGTAAATTAAATAAAAATTAATCGGAACTTATTCAAGAGGTTGTTATATTTTAAAAATTTCACAATTTTGTCTTTGATTGCAAGATACACGGAGCACAAAATGCAAATACAGAAATATGTATCAATTTCAAGTTTCAAACGATATCTTTAAGCCAGAGATAAAAATGTGAAGTTTTCAAAGTATAACCTCTAGAAAAAGTTTTAAAGAATCTTTTTTACACTTACTACATGGGTGTAGGATCAGTAATCTCAGATCATTTAGGTCTGTCCCAAAAAAGTACGAAATTTTGCGATTCCCATTCACCCTCTATATGATAGTTTTGCTGGTTACCTTTACCTAGCAATGTCCCTATTTGTGGCAAAAACAGTATTTTGAAATCTGAACTACTGTCTTAAACGGTGCAAAATTTGCTTTACAGAGTCGAAAACTGACTCACTTTTTGGGAATCTAAACCAATTCAAAATTCAAAACATCAATGTTAATGGCCAAATTGAATTTTCCCGCACATGAAGTAATAGAAAACTTGAGTGCCCTGAAAGCTGGAAATTTTTTTATACGGAATGCACGTATTTTCCCTATTATGAATTTTTTGTGCCTTGTAAGTCGTATGAAACTAAAGACCGCGCAGTGCAGGGCATAATTGTGTATTGCCACCAATTGTTCTGCTTTGGACGTGTTGGAATTTTTCTCATTATGTGCGTTATTCTTTGCTTATCTGCGTTTTAGAATTACGGCAAATCAACACACGGAACTACAAACATACAAACGGAATTGTCACGTGACTGACTTTTGCCGTTTATCTAATAGTAGTGATTAAGAGCAAGAATGCAGCGTATAAACGATAAATTTTGCATACCGTAAATTATTTTAAAACGTCGAAAATGATATAAATTACATAATTAACAACGGTAATTACCACTAATAATAAACTATTTGGAGAAATTATATTTGATGTAACATTTACCATTCAACATTGGATGATGTATTTTAATTTTTAAGGCTTGTAGGCCACCATGAGTGGTATGCAGTGTTATATAAACACTAATAATGTGCTAAAATTAATATCTAGTCTGTTATTTACTATTTATTAATACATTTTACAATATTTACATTTACTATTAATTTTAAAGTTATCTGTTTTCAATAATTGTCAAGTTCGGGCTGCCAATATTGTTATAGGTACTCTTAGCTGTCTATCCTAAAAGTTTAGAAGGTAGCGGGATTACAGGAAATCAAAAATAACATAGGTTTAACTTTTAAACCTTTATTTTTGGTTACGGTTACATTGTGCGAAATGACGTGCATGCCAACTTAAACAGGACTAATACAAATATGGTAAATGCTTTATGTATGAATTTGATTGTCATAGAGCAGAGAACTATTAAAGCACTCAAGCATAGAGATATCCTCTTTGCATATGTGAGTATTATTATATGAAACCAAATGAAATGAAAATATAGATGGTGAACATATAATATTCGTGTTTATCAAACATTCTCTGCCCTTGTTGGGAATATAACGATCTTATCTTGCAAACACATAGTTGGACTTGACCTTGTGGAGCATATTACGTCGTGATAGTTTAAAGCTAACCTACCCTAGTAATACGTACTGTATCAAGGATGCAGTTAGAAAAAAGGCAAATTTTTCCTTGTGCTATTTTAGTGATTATTTTGAAACCTGTAATGTTAAGTAATATTGATCAAAGTTCCCCATTAATGAACACTTGGATGCTCTTTCGTACAGTTTATGCCACCATATAGGCTGGTACATTGTTAGATCTTTTGAAACAGGAGGCGACATTATTATTAGCAATGTACAAATGCGAAAAGTACAAATTCAGGACTGAAAATAAGTTTGTTCGTGCTGAATGAACTTGACAATTGGCATTACACCCTCTCCTCCTACGTTTGAGCACAAAGGTAGATAAATAGGATATAGATGGTTTTATTTAAGCCTAGTTGTAGCAAAAAAAGTTTTTTTCTATTAAACTGAAAGCTGCAAACTACTTAGATAGCATACTAACAATGAATTATTGGAAGCAAAAATATGTGTATTTGAATGTTTAATGGCATTGAATTTCCTGTACAACTTTTTGTAAAGTCGGCTACTGAAACCGGTTCGACTTAATTTTTACTATGCCCCGTATGTAACTATGTAACTCTATGGCAAATAAATAAAATACGGAGGTGAAATGCTCATCTAACTTGAGTTGTGCAGTTTCGTAAGAGATGATAGGGCGAGTAGGGCACTGGGTAATCTTCCTCCCTTTTAAAATCGAGGATACTAAAGAATTTTTTGTTAAACACCTTTAAGAAGCACTAAAAATTTCGTGCTTCTCGAGAATAATTTTCTTAGTGCCTCCCTCCACGATTTTTTTTGGCTGCGGGCTTGAAAAGAAGATGAACTACCTTAGTATATCGTGTACAATACCAAAGAGAATATTGCACATGTGATGGTCATTTTACTAGTGACCAGCAAGAAGTATTTACATCTGTGTACAAATACTTAATTCCATATTTGGCATTTTTCAAGTTTATCGCTCAATAAACTTTAACTTGGACAAAAATACTCTTTGCTACAACGCAATGTCAGTAAATATTAATTTTGCAGGAAAACGTATTCTTATCACAGGAGGTGGAGGAGGTAATCCATTTAACACATACAATTATTTAATTATTTATATTTATTTACACTTTTTATTTAGTTTTTTTTTGTTAAGAAAGATTCAGTAATTTGATTAAAAAATTTGGGAGTGGGTTGAAAATGATATTTTGGAAAAAGCAAAATGTCAAACATTTTAAAAATAAATTTCAATAACTGATTTGTGACCCAAAATTATGCAATATAATATATTGTTTACTCAAATCTTCACTTAAAGTTCTAGCCCAAGTTAGTTACCCAAATATCCTTAATACTAGGATAAGGAAAATTTTAAAACTCCTGTTCAAATTTCAATACAAAAAACTAGGAAGGTTAAAATCGTCAAGTGGACTACATGAATGCCATATATCTACTTGAACTTTGAAGTTATGAAGTTTTGAGTAAATATTAAGTCAAGGAGTACTGATACTGATAAGCGTTTTTAAAACGAGGGATTGTGAGATTAAATTTGAAAATCTAATCACGGGTAGAAAACCAACTCCAATCAGTTTTTCTGATACAAGTAGTAATCAAATTTTGATTTCTCTAAATAAAGGCATTGGTCGGGCTTTGGTCAAAAAGTTTTACGATGGCAACGCTGTGGTTTTTACTGTGGACAGAGACGAAGAAGCTCTTAAGAAGCTGAAGACCGAATTCCCAAATGTCACTTACGCCAGGGCCGGTGAGGTTTCAATGCTGCCCGGGCAAACGCTATTTTGATGCCCCCCAGCCCCCTTTTACTAACTTTAATGTCATTCCTGAAATTGTAGAACGGGCAAAAATATTTTTGTGACACAAAGTATTATACTAAAATAGAATAGGAATAAAATGCCAAATTTAAAAATGACATTATAAGTTTGAGACGATTAAGATGAGGCAGTTAGATTGACACGGTTTGGGTAGATACTGGTTGAGTTGATACGGTTTGGGGAGACAGTGGTTGGTTTGAGACCGTTCACGTA
The DNA here is from genome assembly GCA_020055645.1 of Tomocerus qinae. NCBI lineage: Eukaryota > Metazoa > Arthropoda > Collembola > Entomobryomorpha > Tomoceridae > Tomocerus > Tomocerus qinae. Next base: position 22,994,562 of record CM034546.1, on the reverse strand, counting down.
GATACTCGTTGGGTTGAGAAGGTTTGGGGAGATACTGCTTGGGCTGAGACGGTTTGGGTAGATACTAGCTGGGTTGAGACGGTTTGGGGAGTTACTGGTTGGGCTGAGACGGTTTGAGTAGATAGTGGCTAGGTTGGAGACAAATTGATTAAGACGTTTGAGACGGTTTGAGTCGACACGTTTTTGGATTAAGACTGTTTGGGATAAGATGGTTAGGGTTGAGACGGTTTGGATGAGAAAGTTTGGGTTGAGGCGGTTTGTAGACGGTTTTGATTGAGAAACTTTGGGTTGAGGCGGTTTTGATTGAGACGGTTTGGATTGAGGAAGTTTGGGTTGAGGCGGTTTTGATTGAGACGGTTTGGATTGAGGAAGTTTGGGTTGAGGCGGTTTTGATTGAGACGGTTTGGATTGACAAAGTTTTGGTTGAGGCGGTTTAGATTGAGACGGTTTGGATTCAGAAGGTTTGCGATGAGACGGTTTGAATCGAGAAATTTTAAATAAAGACTGTTTGGGTTTGAATAGAGAATATTTGGATTGAGACGGTTTGGATTCAGAAGGTTTAGACTGAGACGGTTTTGATTCAGAAGGTTTAGACTGAGACGGTTTGGATTCAGAAGGTTTAGACTGAGACGGTTTTGATTCAGAAGGTTTAGACTGAGACGGTTTGGATTCAGAAGGTTTAGACTGAGACGGTTTTGATTCAGAAGGTTTAGACTGAGACGGTTTGGATTCAGAAGGTTTAGACTGAGACGGTTTTGATTCAGAAGGTTTAGACTGAGACGGTTTGGATTCAGAAGGTTTAGACTGAGACGGTTTTGATTCAGACGGTTTAGACTGAGACGGTTTGGATTCAGAAGGTTTAGACTGAGACTGATTACACTGACACGGTTTGGATTGAGACGATTCGGATTGAGACGGTTTGGATTGGGAATGTTTGAGATAAGACAGTTTGGATTTAGAATATGTAGGTTGCGACGGTTTGGAGTGAGACAGTTTGGATTTAAAATGTTTGGGTTGCGAAGGTTTGGAGTGAGACAGTTTGGATTTAAAATGTTTGGGTTGCGACGGTTTGGAGTGAGACAGTTAGAGTTGAGACGGTTTAAAAAAAACTAAAAATTACAAATTTTGTTGTTAGTTGGAGAATTATAAGCTAGATCTATAAAAGCTTAATTTTTTGAAACTATTTCCAAACTTTAAGGAAAGTTTCCATGCAAAATATTTTGTACCTATTGTTTTTCAATATTAGTTTATTAAAGAAAAAGGGTGTATAATTGCCCCATGCACAAGAAAATTTATGATGCTTATGGTGTGTCAATTATTGGTCAACATCGATTTTAAAATTGAGTAGAGCTGTATTTACGGAACACGGCAATATAGAAATGCATAATGCACAACAACTTTACGTAAGGCTGTAAGAGGAGAGGCTGTTTCCTGCACCAAACGAAAATTGGATCTAGGCTTATTCGTCCACCAAACAAAAAACGGATTTAGGCTTATTCGTCCACCAAACAAAAAATGGATTTATGCTTATTCGTCCACCAAACAAAAAATTGATGTAGGCTTTTTCCGGTACCAATCTGAAAGTAAATACAGGCTTTTGGGATCCTTAAGGGACGATATTAAATAATCTATAGATACTGTCTCACTATTTCTGTGAAGTTTAGTACTATAGTTTCCCAATCTAAAGAAACAATCAAATTATGTCCAATGTTTAAAAAAATCGGATGACGTGATTAGTAACACAATGGAAATAAACCAATTAGTGGTCTCTGTCTCTGTATTGTTTCCGAGAAATCATTTTCTATTAGTTACTTTGGGATACTATTATATCTTGTAAATGGCAAAAACATTTTTCCGTCCGTTTTGATGCCCTCACAGCTTGGATGCCCGGTGCCGTCGCCCCGGTCGCCCCCCCAATTCCCCGGCCCTGACTTACGCTGTCGTCGATTTGAGTGATTGGGATGCAACCCGAAGCGTTATTGAATCTTTCGGGAGCATGGATCATTTAGTTAACAACGCTGGAATAATCATTTTTGAATCTTTCATGGAGACTACTAAAGAATCCTTGGACAAGTAAACAGTTGGTTGTTGTTTGACTTTCTTTAGCTTTAATAACTAATGACCATTACCATTATTAAAGTTTATTAACGTTTCATACCTTCTGAAAATCATGGAATATGGAATCAGGAACATGGAAATTAATATATTTAAATTCTGAATCAAAATTTTTAAATTTCATAAATTAACAAAGGTAATTTGGTTATTTGCTTCTAAAATATATTTCGTTCGTTTTTTAAAAACTTGAGGTTTTTAGGACTAATCAAGCCACATTTTTACTCAAACTTGAATCAAAAATTTCCTATCGGTTCATAATATTTTTAAATTAAATTTCGAGAGTCAGAAGTAATCTGTTTAACTTAAAGTTTCATTTTATATTTCTACAGTATATATGTTAAAATTCTACAATGTATTTTATATTTCCACTATTCTGTTTAGGGTGAGTATTTAAAATTATATATTTATGAGTGTTTATTTTAATAAACATCCAAGCCCTGGTAATACACCAATATTTCAGAAATTAATGCTTGAAACCTTTATTTATAGACAATTTAATGTCAACTATCGGGCTATGGTCAATGTCGGGCAAGTAATAGCAAAGGGAATGATCGCATCCAAAACGGAAGGTGCCTCCATTGTCAACATATCGTCAATCGTAAGTTTCCTAAACCTGTAACATTCCATTGTGAAATATTTTTGTGAATGAATATAGGTAAGTAGTTGTTTTAAAACTTGCATTACACAGTAATAAATAGTTCTACGGACACTCAAGCGGCAGGCATACATCAGGTTGTCTATTTGAAATTACAGCTTTAGAAGTGGGGAACCATCAATTTTAGTTTCATATTTCTGAAACTTTATGTGACCAATTCTTAGTTGAAAAGATAATAACACCAGAAAGTGTTGCTAATGGAAATTGATTACCTACCTATAGTAATTTGACGTGAAACTGTAAATTAAAATAATATGTATTGCTTTTTGATTGATTCTTAGGGGGATAGAGTCGGCTGCGCTGGCATTGGGATTTATTGCGCCACAAAAGCAGCAGTGACTGCATTGACGAAGAATATGGCTGTTGAACTGGGTCATCACTACATTCGTGTCAATTGTATCTGTCCTGGACCGGTAAATACTCCGATGTTTGTCGGGGATATTCCCTCAGATGCTTCTGGACCAGTTTTTGACAGGGCGGTGTTTAAAAGGTACATCGAACCTTTAGAAATTGCGGATCTTGTTTGTTTCCTCCTAAGTCCTTTTGCTGGAATGGTCACTGGATCTGCCGTTACTATCGATGCAGCAATTACATGTACTTAGCTAAGTGCTCTTGGGCCATATGGATTAATATCATGTTTCTAAATATTATATTCTGTGTATCACCCAAGATTAAAATTGAACATTCTTGTAAGCCTATAACTTGTTGGTTATTACTGAAATTAACGGAGCTGCATTTTATGGGAATGCATATGTTTTCCTATCCGTCTGAAAAGCACGGTAATTCAAGGACGATTAAGACAATCCGTCCAAATATAGTATTGTGCATTATTTAGGGATCTATAAACTCAAAGTTTAGACAGTTTCGTTATAGTATTTTGTTTCAAGTCTTCATCTGTCAGGTAGAAGTTCCGATAGTTCTAAGGCCGAAAGTACGAAAGTCAATAGATCGAGTACAAAGGGCAATACTTAGAATGATTTTTATTTAATTAATTTAAATCATAACGATAATGTCAAATGAGAACTTTGAATGATTTTTATAGTTGGTCAAAATTAAATCAACATTTAATTGATTTTTAGGGAATAAAATTGCATTAGTTAGACTAATTCATGATTTCACCAGAACTTTGGTTATGCCTGGAGGTCTTCCTGGAGGTTATACTATTGAATTTCTGCCACCAGTGATCAAATTCAATTAGAAATATAATGTTTGATAAAATTATAACCTAAGGGCTGTCTTGTGTGCAAAGTGTACTCATCTTTGATAGTTCTCTAGATACATATTTGATGGATCATGGCAGAAATTCAATGATATCGTCTGCTTAATATTACAAGGTAACAAGCCATTTTATCATGGCTGAGACAAAGTAACAATCCATTTTATCATGGCTGCAACAAGGTAACAAACCTAACTCCTGATACAACGATATAACATAATTTAACTTCCAGGAAGACCTCCCAGTACCGGGCTAGAATTTTTACCGACGTAGGCACCAATAAAAAACAAGTTGTTATTTTATTGGGGTTAAAGTAAGACAGTGGTTGCAGAGGTGGAGGTGGAGGAGGGAGGTGGAGGGGGAGGAGTGAGGTGGAGGGGGAGGAGTGAGGTGGAGGAGTGAGGTGGAGGTGGAGGAGTGAGGTGGAGGATTGAGGTGGAGGAGGCGAGAGGTGGAGGAGGAGGTAAATGTAGAATTTTTTCTCCTCACCCACTAATCCACTTTTCTCTCTCTCCTCAGCAAAAATAGAGCGGACAAAACAATAATTATATAAAACTTAGTGTAGTTGCATTAAACTGTAATTATATTAACCTACAGCAAGCCGTAACAGAAGCTCGCCTGAGTAAAGGTTACCATGTACACATTTTGGTAGACGAAAAGTACTCACGCGTTGTAACACTAAACCGAGCGTACGGATTTTGATGAAACTTTCAGAATTGAGTCTTTATATATGTAGCTACGACACATTAAAATGCAGACATTGATATTATAAGGATATATGAAAAATGACGTGATCTTTAACTAATACAATTATAACGCAACCAAAGCGAAGCTGAAGCTATATCATTTCAAAAGTCAACATTAAATAAAAATTGATTAATTTTGACTATGAAAATCAACATAAATCAAAATTGATTATTTTTGACTATGAAAATCAACATAAATCAAAATTGATTAATTTTTACTATGAAAATCAACATAAGTTCAAAATTGATTAACGTTGACTATGAAAATAAACATAAAATTTAAAATTACATATTTATGCTATATTATAATTTACGGTTGTCTGTTTGTCCACCCCTTTTAGGGCATGTTGAATCCCTACTAGAGCAGGTTGAATCCTCATTAGAGCATTAGTCAAAGTGAAAAAAGGGCAATAAAAAGTTCAATTGCGTTTCCTATAAATTGCTAACGTATAGTATAAAATATTTCACTTCGCTTGTACCAAATTTAGCATTTCATAATAAGGCAAATGAAACCGGAATTAACTTTTAGAGCACGGAAATAAATCAATTTCGCATCATATTCAATTTTATAGTCAAACTTGCAATTTTCCAATTTCTATTGATTTTGATAATTAATATTGATCGATTATGATTGCTCTGGATTTTCATAGTCAACATTAAACAATTTTGACTGCTCTGGACTTTCATAGTCAACATTAATCAATTTTGATTGCTCTGGATTTTCATAGTCAACATTAATCAATTTTGAACCTATGTTGATTTTCATAGTCAAAATTAATCAATTTTTATTTAATGTTGACTTTTGAAATGATATAGCTTCGCTTATAATTGTATTAGTTAAAGATCACGTCATTTTTCATATATCCTTATAATATCAATGCCTGCATTTTAATGTGTCGTAGCTACATATATAAAGACTCAATTCTGAAAGTTTCATCAAAATCCGTACGCTCGGTTTTGTGTTACAACGCGTGAGTACTTTTCGTCTACCAAAATGTGTACATGGTAACCTTTACTCAGGCGAGCTTCTGTTACGGCTTGCTGTAGGTTAATATAATTACAGTTTAATGCAACTACACTAAGTTTTATATAATTATTGTTTTGTCCGCTCTATTTTTGCTGAGGAGAGAGAGAAAAGTGGATTAGTGGGTGAGGAGAAAAAAATTCTACATTTTTACCTCCTCCTCCACCTCCTCGCCTCACTCCACCTCCACCTCCTCCTCCACTTCACTCCTCCACCTCCTCCACCTCAATCCTCCACCTCACTCCTCCACCTCCACCTCACTCCTCCACCTCACTCCTCCCCCTCCACCTCACTCCTCCCCCTCCACCTCCCTCCTCCACCTCCACCTCTGCAACCACTGTCTTACTTTAACCAACCACTGTCTTACTTTAACCTTTATTGGTACTTTTTCAATAATTGCGATATAATATTCTAATATATAACAACAGTCTGAGATAAAGCAATAAATTTACCAACCTATCTATGTCTCTATGTATGTCTGGTAGGGAAAGCCTAAATGCGCAAGCGCGAGGCATATTACATAAAATTATGAACTACACTTGGGGTAAGAATGTTTCGAAATTAAACCAAATATTGACGTACAAGTCTTTTGAAATTGAATAGGAGTACTAAGGGCCTAGTCTAGTATAACAACCTAAAATTACACGTGTGCACGGGCCTACTTGTGCCCATTACTAGCCCCGCAATTGAGAACCCCAGGCAAAACCAAAAGCTCTGGTGAAATCATGAATTAGTCTTTTTAATGCAATTTTATTGCCTAAAAATCAATTAAATGTTGATTTAATTTTGACCAACTATAAAAATCATTCAAAGTTCCTATTTGACATTTTCGTTATGATTTAATATTGATTAAATAAAAATCATTCTTAAAGTATTGCCCTTTGTACTCGATCAAATGGCTTTCGTACTTTTTTATTGACAATTTTTTATTCAAAATTTATTTAAATGAAATCAAAAATTTCTTCGCCCTTTCCAATAGTAGACATTGATAGTAATTTTCCTACTCCTCTGCTAATACTTAAGACAAAATTTGGTCCACTTTGAATGTTTACAGGCTATTTTGAACTTGCTGATGTATTTAATATTTCCGATGCTCGTTGAAGAGTATCTGTCTAAACTGTTAATAGCGTCGTTGTATGTAGACGTGAATTTGTTAACGTCCATTAAAATGGTGCACCATATAAAAATGCCACCAGTGCCTAGGATTACAATTTCAATGAGTACAAACGCATGAAAAAATTGATGATATTCAATAACAATGACACTGGCGACTATTAAATATCTCAAAAGCATTGACTGAAGAGGTCTCGCAATTAGTCCAAAAATTTCTTGACCGAACTGTATAATATAGATGGTTAACATAATATATTACTCGCGTTTATCAAACATTCTCTGCTCTTGCAGGGATTATAACTATCTCATCTAGCAAACACATGTAATTGACCTTGTAGAATATATTACAACGTGGTAGCTTCAACCTACAAACTATCCTGCATAGATGTAAACATCCCATCCTTTTTACTCAACATACCCATTCCATCCACCATCCCATCCAGATGTTTGGATGGGCTGGAAGGGATGGAGACAATTTCTTGGATGTTGATGATGGGCTGGAAGGGATGGGTACAGTAGTTTGGATGGTCGTGATGGGATGGATGGGATGGGTACAGTAGCTTGGTTAGTCGTGATGGGCTGGATGAGATGTTTTTAATGTTTTTGATGTTGGTATGATGGGGTTTGGTTTTCCCATCCTTTGGAGTGGACCACATGTGCTTTAGGCATACAAAATGCGACTATATTTTCCAAGAAGCTTATTTTTAGAATAAAGGGTTTGAAATAACCGGCCGCAAGAAATGGCATGTTATTTTTCTAATTTGCCTTCACATAAATACAAATAAATGCTTGAACTAAGCAACTTCTACGTGGATACATATTACGAAAGTATCCTTTAAGCTTCTAAGCTTTGATATCGATTATGTTCGGTGGGCTATGGATGAAAACCAATATACAATCCCCATCTGGATGTTATGATGGGTCGGATGGGATGTTTAAATTGTTTGGATGTTGGTGATGGGCTGGATGAGATAGTGATATTTTCTTATGGGTGTTTGGTGATGGCATGGATGGGATGGGGTCGGATTTCCCATCTTTTGTAGTGGATGGGATGCTTATCTACAATTTACATCTATGCTATCCTGCATCCACAATGCTGCGCAGCCAGAAAAAAGCTAATTTCTTCTTGTGTTATTTTAGTGATTATTTATGTTAAGTAATATTCATCAAAGTTCCCCAATTAATGAAGACTTGGATGCCTTTTGGTACAGTTCATATCACTAGGCGGCTGCACTTTTGGATTTTCTGAATCTGAAACAGAGGATGATATTATATTAGCAATGTACAAAACTGAAACAGTTCAAGTTCAGAACTGAAAATAAGTTCTTAGTTAAAAGAACAGACACTGTTGATAACTGGAATTCGTCCTCTCTCCTCCTTCGTTTAAGCATTCAGGTACCTACTTAAATAAAAATATGTAGAATATTGGTGCAACATTTACTTTTAGTTAAATCTAGTAGTAAAAAAGTCATTTTTTATCAAACTGAACTGACAAACTACTTAGCTCGCACCCATTAACAATGAATTATTGCAAGCAAAATATGCACATATAAATCTGTAACGCTTTTGGATGTCCTTTACAACTTTTTCTAACTACTGAAACCTGTTCGACTTGACTTTTACTATGCCCCGTATGCAACTATGAGGCAAATAAATATTAATACGGAGTTGACATGCGATGCTTATCTAATTTGAGTTGGGAAGTTGCGTAAGAAATGCAAGGCCGGAGCGAGTAGGGCAGTGGGTAATCTTCCTCTCTTAAAAATCTAGGAAACTAAAGACTTTTTTGTTAACAACCGTAATAAATCACTAAACATTTCGTGCTTCTCGAGAAAATAACATTTTTTTGGCTGCGGCCTTAAAGAGAAGATAAACTAACATTGTTGTATCTTGTTCAATACCAGAGAGATTAATTGACATTTGATGGTCATTTAGCAAATGACCAGTAAGAAGTAAAGCTGTGTACAAATACTTTATTTCATATTAGGGGTTTTTTCAAGTTTATTGCTCATTAAAGTTTCATTCGGGTTGAAAATACTGTTTGCTATCACATTATGTCAGTAAACACTAATTTTGCAGGAAAACGTATTCTTATCACAGGAGGTGGAGGAGGTAACCTATTTAACAATTATTATATTTAGACTTTTTTGTTAAGAAAGATTCAGCAATTTGATTAAAAAATATTGCAGTGGGTTAAAAATAATATTTTGGAAAGCCAAATATCAAAACATTTTATAACTAAATTTCAATAATTGAGTTGTGGCTCAAAACTCTGCATCATAGTGTATTGTATACTATACTCAAACGCTCACTTAAAGCTAGTTCCCAAAATATACTGATCCTAACATTCGACAATTTTTAAAGCTCCCGTTCAATTTTCAATACGAAAAAATTTGAAAGTTTAAAATGACTAAGGGGACTGAAGTGGACTACATGAATTTCATTACTACTTGAACTTTAAAGTCATGAAGTTTAACTTAAATAAATCTTATTAACATATTCAGCTAACTTTTCCAGCTCATTTTTAATCCCATTAATTTATCTTTTGTTCTTTGCTGGCGAAGCAGTGAGCTGGGAAGAAATCGTGATTGAGAATCAATAGACCACCCACCAAGCTAATTAGGTGGCCTATTCTTCTCCAGTCACGATTCCTTCAGAGCTCACTGCTTCGCCAGCCCAAAACAAAAGATAAATTAATGAGATTAAAAATGAGCTGGAAAGTTTAGCTGAATAGGGTAATAACTCAAGAAGCACTGTTACTGAGAAAGCGTTTTCAAAACGAGTGATTGCGAGATTAAAAATTAAAAAGTTAACTACCGGTAGATAAACATCTCCGATCAGTTTTGTTTGGTACAAGCAGTAATCAAATTTTGATTTTTCTGAAGGAATTGGGCGGGCTTTGGTCAAAAAGTTCTACGATGGCAACGCGGTAGTTTTTACTGTGGACAAAGACGAAGAAGCTCTTAAAAAGCTGAAGACCGAATTCCCGAATCTCACTTACGCTGTCGTCGATTTGAGTGATTGGGATGCAACCCGAAGCGTTATTGAATCTTTTGGCAGCATGGATCATTTAGTTAACAATGCTGGAATAGTCATTTTTGAATCTTTCATGGAGACTACTAAGGAATCCTTGGACAAGTAAACAGTTGGTTGTTGCTTTATTTGCTGTACCTTTATTTACTGATGACCATTACTAATACGTTGATGGTTACACTTATTAGCAGGACATGAAAATGTATTTTAAACGTTTATAAAACCGTAGTTATGTTTCACACCCAATTGGAATATGAAAATTTAAATAGTTGATTCTGAATCAAATTTTAATATTTTGTTGAATTAAAAAAATTGAATCATTTATTTGCTTTTAAAATATATTTCGTTCATTTTTAAAAACTTTAAATTTTTAGGACTAATTTGACAACATTTTACTCAAACTTAAATCAAATATTTCCTAACCGGTCAGATTTTTTAAATTCATATTTTGACAATCTGAGCTTTAATGTTAATGTCAAAATATTTATTTGCTTATTTGCAAAATAATTATTCTCATGCGTCACAAGTTATTACCTTTACGCACAATCTAAACTAAACAATGATTATGGATAATTAATAAATGCTTGTACTTTTTACCTCGCACCATCTGGCTCATGGTTATGCTCTTTTTGTTTACTTTTATTTATAGACAATTTAATGTCAACTATCGGGCTATGGTGAATATCAGTCAAGTAGTGGCAAAGGGAATGATTGCATCCAAAATGGAAGGTGCCTCCATTGTCAACATATCGTCTATTGTGAGTTTCCTAATTCTATAACTATAACATTCCAATGGGAAAATATTTTTATGAATAAATATACCTAGGTAAAACTTGGATTGCACAGTAATAAATAATAATTCCTCGAACACTTAAGCAGCAGGCGTACATCAAGTTGTCTATTTGAAATTATAACTTAAGAAGGGGCAAACGAGAAATTTTACTCTCATATTTCTGAAATTTTAACTAACCAGTTCTTAGTTAAAAAGACAACAGAAAGTGTTACCAATGGAAACTGAATATCTATAGACCAGCCACGAAATAATTGGACGAAAAAAAGTCCTCTCGTCTCACGTCGCTTCATGTTGTACTTGGCAAAATTGAGGCCCTTCATCTTTTTCCGTCCAGGTTTCAAAAACTCGAGAGTACTTAGCTACTGGATGGGAAGCTGCAACTCAAAATAAAACTTACCTTTTGATTGATTCTTAGGGGGATAGAGTCGCTTGCCCTGGCATGGGGATTTATTGTGCAACAAAAGCAGCAGTGACTGCATTGACGAAGAATATGGCTGTTGAACTGGGTCAACACAACATCCGTGTCAATTGTATCTGTCCTGGACCTGTAAACACTCGGCTGTTGATAGGCGATATTCCCGCAGATGCTGCTTCATCTGTTACTGACAGGGCGGCATTTAAACGGTACATCGAACCATTAGAAATTGCTGAACTTATTTGTTTCCTCCTAAGCCCTTTTGCTGGAATGGTCACTGGATCTGCCGTTATTATCGATGCAGGAATCACATGTACTTAAAATACTCTTGGGCCACATGGATTAACATCATGTTTATTAAAATTGTATTCTGTCTAACCCAACATTAAAATTGAATTGCAATCTTAACTTGTCGGTTATTACTAAAACTGGAATGCAAAAGTATGTTTTTCTGTCCGTCTAAAAGCACGATAATTTAAGGACGGTTTAGACAATCCGTTGAAACGTATTGTACATCACTTAGGGATCTATAAACTCATAATTTAGACTGTTTCATTCTAGCATTTTATTTCAAGTCAGACAGAAGTTCTCGTTCTTCTTCCCTCGCCTCTCAGTTTTATAGCCCTGGCTAAACAGAGTATAAAACGCTGTAAATTGATTTGATGTACGGCATGCCGTATATGCCGTCAATGCCGTAAATGCCGTAAATTAGGCAAAGACGTCGTTTTTGACAGGGAGTAAATCCGATTTTTGGCAATATTTTTTAGTTTACGGCATGCCGTACACTATTTTTGTGGGACATTTACGGCACACTCGATACCTTGTGGCTAAAGCCATTTGAAATTTTTTCGGGACATTGACTCAACGAAAATACTGCTTTCAATGTATCCATTGAAAAAAGGAGGCACTCCAGTAAAATGACACGATGTCATCATGTTAAAGGAAAATGAATGAACAAAAATTAATTCTCAATTAACAGGAAAATATCATACAAAAACATGTTTTAGAGGGAAATTAATGCAAAGGGAATTTTGAGGCATATTCATATAAAGACTATTGAATGAAAATAAAGACAGTTGGACAGTTCAGTTAAGTACTGAGTACAGGGCACGCTAAATTTGATCCCTTTTAACTCTCAGCTATATTGACAATAAATAAATAAGCTAACCACGCACCTAGTAGTTAACACACACGAGAATCCAAGCGACGATAAAAAAAAGCTTTTATTACATATTCAATCTCGTTTGTTTAATTTCTCTGTTCTTACTAGGATTGTTTGTAACTTACTAGGATAGTCATGTGAAACATTGCAAAATCGCACTTTCTAAATTATTTCCGTATTACAAAATCGTACTTTCTAAATGATTTCTGTATTGCAAAATCGTTCTTTCTAAATTATTTCCGTTTGCTAAATCGTACTTTCTAAATTATTTCCGTTTGCTAAATCGTACTTTCTAAATTATTTCCGTTTGCTAAATCGTACTTTTTAAATTATTTCCGTTTGCTAAATCGCACTTTCTAAATTATTTCTGTTTGCTAAATCGCACTTTCTAAATTATTTCCGTTTGCTGAATCGCACTTTCTAAATTATTTCCGTTTGTTAAATCGTACTTTCTAAATTATTTTGCGTTTCTAAATTATCCGTACCACTAAATGCATTCGTATGGGTTGAGGCTATTTTCACTGCCCAACCAAAAGTGGAGGGAGGGGAGGCTCTTTTCACTGCCCAACGAAAAGTGGATTAAGGTCTTTAGCATCCTTAAGGGACGATATGCTCCACATTCATTTTATTTAATAAATATTTTAATAAAATACTTATCTATGCCACGAAAAATATTGAGAAATATTGGTTACACACTTACTTGCACATTGCACACTATGTACATGAAATCCTGAGGAATCGAATAACTCAAGGAAACCGCTACATATAAGAATATTTGTTATTTTGAATTTTATTTATTTTCTCAAAGAAGTCAGTATAATTACACCCAAGTTAAAAATGGCAAGAACAACAAACCAACGTAGGGAAACAATAAATGTAGAAAACTCAGCAAAAGTGTTTTGGAAAGAATATTAGGCACTGTAAATAAGTTAATGTTATTACATTATATCTTTCATGGTTCAACCTTATCATAATAAGCATTGTCCACGGTTTTTTAGGTAATCAGTGCCGATGTCAATTTATAAAATTTGACAAAAAAACATTACCTATTGCATTACTATTGAGGGCAAAGCGTGCCATTAAAATAAGGGATTGTTGTACAGAACTAAACCTTTGTTAAAATCGCTCGCGTTCGAAACAGTCAGAAGATTAAAGGAGTCAAAAGACGTAAAATATATCATATCAATATCCTTGAATCGACTTTTAAGGGAACAATGTCCAAAATATTTGAAATATAGCGTTTTATTGGAAATATTTAACTTGTAGTCAGTTTTCTAAAGCAACAACAGTTGATTTTATGTCAGAATAAATGAAAACAGATGTGTTTAATTTGACCGTTTTGGCCGACTTTCTGCATGGCCAACCGAAAAAATGGATCAAATTATAAGCAATGCCTGCAAATAAATACAATAACAGTGACATACTTGTTCTGTGTATAGGTATGTGTGTCATTGCAACAAGATAAGGTAAAGTATGGTTCCTAACATTTAACAGCAACTGACATGCCTGATTAAATTACACCATGCCATACCAAGTAGGTCAGTGACAGTGATATACATATGTGAACTTATACTACGACATATATATTTATATTGACTTCATTAGATCTACTGACTTTATTTTTAAAGTTTGCCGATAACGACACAGTAATAAGGTTTAAACTACAAAAAATAGTATGATTAATTCATTAAAATAACAAAGTTATATAATATGTTATTTAATGTGTGAAAGTTATAGGGTGCTATTTAATGAGTCCCCTGAAAAAATTTAAAATTAACTGAAAAATAATTGAAACGGTCAATTGCTGACTATGTCCCTTCGTTTTATTAATAAGTCCCTTTGGAATTATTTAAAAAGTCCCTGCAAATGCTGAAATGGTACGTGGACAAATAATTGCGTTTATTTATTTATAAGAGAAAAAGATTATGTCTTGTCAATGTTATTATTGGTATAATCATGATCATAGTGAGTGAATGTGAGTAGTAAGTTTACTTTCGAAATTTCTATCACTATCTTGACGAAACTTGACTTTACTAGATTGTGAAATCATAGGAGAAACTGGAATGGTTTCAGGAATTTCATTATCATTTAATGATGGAGTATGAAAGTTATTACGCTCTACTTCAACTAATCTTCTTTCTAATAAGACATTCAGTAACCCATTGGATGTATGCTCGTGATGACTCTATGTCAGAAAATTTTTTGTAACATGATATAAAATAGAAAAGACAGTAACAAGATTTCGAAAATTGCAATGATATCTGTTGGTATCACCAAACGTATTCCATTGGCTTCCGCCATGATTAGCTTACTTTCCAATTTAACTGTTGGGATAATATTGTTATCAACAATTTGAAAACCTTGCATATCATTACCTCAAAGTTAAAATACTTGATGACACAATTTTATTTGTAACTATACGGCACTCTGCGTAACAATTGTCGCCAGGTGCAGCAGAAGCTGAGTGCTGCTTATACTTACATTCCACACAATACAAATAAACTTCATTTAACTCATAGAGTTTTGGCATTTCTTATCACCTGTCAAATAAAATGGAATTCAAGCTTCTTTTTGCGTTGGTGTTGGTACTTATTTCTGGTAAGGATGTTTTAAAATATCAAAAATAAAATTTCAAAAGCATTGGACAAAATTATTAATTCCCTGACATCTGAGTACAGGATGAATTTAAAAAAAATAATAGTAAGTATTTCGACTGATTAACATTTTCGTAGAGCTACTATAATATGCACTTAAATAATTATAAAATACAGACTTCAACCAACAAATATAATTCGAAATGACAATGACAAATATCATATTTTAACTACATAGTTATTGAGAAAAAGAGTGGAGTATGCTGGTAAATATTTGAAATATCATGGTTGTGCATTCGCAGAGTTAGAAATAGTACTTAAATAACCAATTTCGAACATAATAAAGCCCTGACTAGGCTAACTTATGGGTACCACTAATATCGACATCGAATCTAATACAGTACAATCAACTTATTCAGAATTACTTGAATAATGAAATACATACATGTTTCTTCATTTTTAATCATGAAATTAATTTTGTTAGCCACAAAAACGAAATGTCAACACTCCTTTATGATCATTGGAGGGTCCTTAGCAACCGTTGGGGAATTTCTTTATATAATTCGCTTCGCTTCGTCTTGCACAGGAATTCTCTTTGAGTCTCACTCAGGTTTTAGTACCCGCTTTAGAAAGAGAAGTATCTGATTGCTGGGGTCCTCAGGGACATCAGCAAATAGATTTTTATGCAGGAACTACTCTATCCTGGACTGACTACGAAGAAACAATACAGATTACCACGGCAACTTTAGTAGAACATTATTGTGGTAACTCGAATGAACTTAAAGTGCTAGAAATAGATCCTTTGAAAGTTACTGACGAAGTGAGGCCTATTTCATTAGCGCCAGCCAATTTTCAATTTCCAGGTAATATGAAGCATACCAATGATAAACAATAATTCATTTAATTAAAACTTATTATTTTGCCAAAATTTCGAAAGCATTCTTTAAATACTACTCACTAACGTAAGCTATAACTGTAACGTACTTTTATCGCAACAATGATTACAATTCACCATTAATAGATCTTCTTCTTAAACACCTTCTTAATTATTTTTAGCTGTGTGGTTTCTTGGAAATGCGGAAACAATCACAAAAATTTCCATGTTTTATTTATATCTGTTATACTGGCACGGTTTGAGTAGTTATACTATATCTATATAGCGCAATGATTTGAGTTTAAATGATATTTATACTTTTATAAGTATTGATATACTATGCAATTCGTACTGTTGTTATTTTATTACCAAACATCTTTTTTAGAATCGGGCTACATCGTCGGGTTTCCAAGAATAACTCGTTCACCTAATAATTCGGATTCATCTTGGTATCATCAACAAAAGTTAAAGGTTAATATTAACAACAGAACGTACTGCAACGAATATGGTTCTGAAGTGTGTACTGGAACAATTAGAGGTGGAGTTGGAACGTGTACTGATGACTGGGTTGAAGACAGACAGGACTTTGTTCCACTCATATGTAAAACTGGTAATGGGGAAGATGTACTGTGTGGTTTACTTCAAAAGGGATGTTGTGGCAAGCCACATTGTTTAGATAGTTTCTTTGATCTCACTGACCAAACTGTGGTGAGTTGTTTAAATGGCATCATTAATCCAAACTGAATCATGTAGACTGTCATGAATGGAAGATTTGGTTTTTTAAAAGAAAAGATAGAATAATAGAAATTTTATTATTTAAGGTTAGACCCCTCCTATGAAATAAACTCATTAACCCTTTAGCTTTTAAAATGCCAGGGGAAACTTAAAGTGGCAATAAGAAAACGATTGATTCAAAACAGATAGATTGCTATGTTGCAGTGGATAATAAATGCTCATAAAAATCTAAATACCCAAGTGTCAATATAAACGTTTAACTTTAATATCATATATAATCGTTATATAAGCCTACCCTCTATATAAAATCAGCCAAAAGTTCTTTAAATGAATTCTCACATTTCCCTACATTTCATAACTTTTGCATCACGTTCGAACAAATTGATGAATCAAAGAGGAAGTGGAAATGTCAACAATTTCGATTCTATTTCACAAATGTGTACATTTTTTACGAATAAACAATACAATACGCTAAATTATTTCTCATATAACAATTGTAACAACCCATGGTCAATAGTTTACTTTCTTTGTAAAATTCCAGTGTATTTCGTTTACACAATAATAATAAAAATTATAATCGAATTTCTTCCAGCTCTCAATCAATAAGTATTAATGATTATTTAATATAAATTATCGTTTACATTGAGATACGCCTAAGGTAAAAAGGGGTCATTGAGAATTAAATGCCATGAAAACCAAACGGTGCATAGGAAACCAATTGCAGATGTATAGTTAGACTGGTAATCATAATAACAATTCATCATCGATCAATCATAATTGACACGACAGTTATTATGTGTTAAAGTTGGAATATAAACGCCACATCACACAATGTGCTCAAATGACATTATAACAAAGGACATAAAAATAAACAGATTTAAAATGCAATATGATAGCGGCCTTAGAACGTGATCAACGATACATATGCGGGTACAGGAAATTGTCAACAATATTTTCTCAATTTACTTGGCTCGTAATTTTAATTTTACAAGCAAAATAAGATAGGAGAGTCTGCACGAATGTTACATTCTTACCACAACGGAGTAACGTGTCCACCCCACTTCCTCACAATTGAGAAAAATAAAGAAATTTTTGTCTTCGTAATTTTTTTATAAATAAATTTAGTAAATGTTTCTAAGAAAAAGTATGTTTACTGGTGACCTTCAAACTTTTATTTTGGCTGTAGATCTGTTGGTGGTAACACTTCCACATCCAAGTGTGGTACAATTACACCACAACGCCTTTATTTCCCCTCCTTTCAACTGAATTACATCCAGCTTTCAGGTACCTTTCAGGAATATTGTTTTACAATTTTTAAAAATATTTTGAAGTTATTTTGAAGATTTTTTCAATTTTTTATAGTTGAAAAACTAAGACGAAGTCATCGCTAACATGGCAGTATCCAATGTGGTACATTTGTACCACAAAGAAGGTTTCTTATCTGGGGTGGTACTATTGTACCACACTTGGATACTGCCATGTTGGCGAGAATAAATGGTAAATATTTAGTAAATTAATATAATTAATGCAATGCTAGTAAGCAAATTAATTTTCTATAGTCGACTATAAGCCGACGGTGTTTAAATTAATTTTTATTCTTTTAATACTGACCGAAAAAATGGAAATTAATTTGCTATCGTCGAATTTAAGCCAAAAATATTCAAATTTCGAAGACGAAAGAATTCAAATTAATTTTTACCATCGACTTTAAGCCGACGAAATGCATATTAAATTATAATCACCGACTATAAGCCGACGGAATGTGAATTAATCTGTAAGCATCAAACATTAGCCGAAAGAAAATAAATTATTCTGTTATCATCGATTATAAGCCGACAGAATGCATAGTAAATGGTAATCACCGACTATAGTCGGACGGAATTAATATTAAATTGCAATCATCGACTATAAGCCGCCGGAATTAATATTAAATTGTAATCACCGAATATAAGCCGCCGGAATGTAAATAATTCAGTAAACATCGACTATTAGCCGAAAGATTGCAAATTTAACTGTGAGCTTCGACTATAAACCGACGGAATGTATATTAAATTGTAATCATCGACTATAACCCGACCGAATGCATATTAAATTGTAATCACTTGATATAAGTTGACAAAATGTAAATTAATCTGTAAACAAAAACTATTAGCCGAAAGAATGCCAATTAATCTGTTAGTATCGACTATAAGCCTACGGAATGCATATTAGAGACTATACGCTGGCCGTATGTATGTATCCCGGTGTGGTACAATTGTACCACATTGGGTTTTGCTATGTGGTACAATTGTACCACACTTGGTTATTGCCATGTTAGCAAGAGTAGGGCCTTAACCATTGGTTTGGCTACAAGTATAAAAACACGAAACCTTGTGTGGTAAATTGTACCACACTTGGATACTGCTGCGTGGTACAATTGTACCACACTTGGTAGTCCGCGGAAGTTTTTAGGCTTGGATGTGGAAGTGGTAACTCGCAACTGTCAGATAAGTGACAAAGATTTGATTTTTGGGGCGTTGTCGCTTCGCTATAAGTAAAGAAGGAATGTGACTTTGTAGAGGTCAGAGTTGATTTGAGTTAAAGGAGGTGAAATTTAAACGGCACAATGCAAATGGCAAGTTATTGCCAATCACTATGGGGTAGGGTCCAAGATCGATAATATGGTAATTACGGAGATCAGAATAAATATTGCATCGATTTCTACGTAGCGTTAGCATGTCGGTTAAACAGACTACCTTGTCTTATCTCTGGATATGGATAACAGGCAATAATGGAATAATAAATAGTTTGACCATGCATGTAAATTATATGCGGTGCACTGCCACACTACAGAGTGATATCACATGGCAAACAGCGTACAAAACTTACCACACTTTTTAGGCTTTTTTACCATCAGTGGTAAAAATGCATTTAACGGTAAAAATGGTAAATTTTAGCGATTGATTAAACGGATTAGTACAGAGTAAAGATACACAAGATTTTCCAAAATATAAGTTTTAAAACTTTATTTCCTATGAAATGTTTCCAATTAGCTTCTTATTAGACCTGTTTTATACTTCTCATTTTCACTTCACTTTCACGGTTTGTGACGTCAAAATGACGTCATTACGTTGGAAACCAAAATGGAAACACGTTTTTGCTAATTACAAATTAACTGTTGTGACGTCACAAAACGTGAAAGTGAAGTGATGGTGAGAAGTATAAAACAGGTCTTCATCATCAAATTAATCCTATTTACTTGATTGTTCACCACCGAAATTTATAAAAAAAAATTGTTACCAAAACCTAGATAGTATTTGGTATCGCCAAATTAGAATTGATATGAAGGCAATTTAATTCTCCATCGGCAAATAAGAGGTAATAATGCTCAAATTGGTTGAATGCAACTATGTTGAACACTTATCAATTTGTAACAACAATCAACAGCTGCTAAGCTATTTCATATTTTGGCACTGAATTTGGTTCAAAATCTAAGCGCAACTTAAACAAAATTATTTTTACCATTTTTACCACTTACCACTATTTTATAGGTGGTGGTATTTAACATTAAATACCACCAAAATACCATCAGTGTACAAAACCACGTGTACCAGTGGTATGTGGTAAATGGTATTTTGTACACTGATGGAAAAGGCTCCACTTACGGGACCAGTCCTAACTTCCTCAACAATGGCATTATTATTAATTTATGCCCCAGGAGACATCAATCAGTCGTTGTTGTGGGACTCTTTTAAAAAAGTCTACAGCTACGAAATCGACGAAGCCCTAGGTATTAGTCCAAACCCAAAGTATAATATGACCAGCAACCTTTGCATTTTAATGAACATCTGATAGATATATTAAAACAGGTGAGCGCATTCTTTGATGTAAAATTCAATTACCGAAGTACTGGAGATCATCCTCTGGATGAGAACGTTAAATTTTAAACAACATAATAACCAACAGGACAAATTTAACATTATTTAGACAGCGGTTACTTAAATTTTTTCAGTTCCTGATTAAAATTTCTGTATCTGACATTGATTTTCAGAAATATCTTTGATATACAAATACTTAAAATTAACCCACCTGCCACCTTTACTTAACCTATAGCTATATCGCGTTCGCGTCATCTAAAGTTATGTACCTCGACAAATATAAAATGAAGCCTTATTTCTACAAGTCTGATATAAGTCTGAATTTAAATTAAATCATTTATTAAAGTCTAAACCACAATTTTTTAAATTCAGCAGCATTATTATTGGCGACTTTGTTTATTAAGAACAGTGCAGTGTTATTATCAAAATGGAGCAACACAGATATTTTACAATTCTCACTGGCACATTTTCGTGTTCAATGATAGTGATTACATGAAATTTGTAAAAATCAAATCAATATTATGTGTATTCAATGCAATATCAGGAGGGAAATGTCAATCGTCTTGTATGATGAGAATATCACAATAATAAATATGCACCGGGCTAACTGCAACAAATTGCTGTAGCTCTGATATAAATACGTTTAAACATTTTTATAACATAAAAACGTCATGTAATGATAATATATGTATTTATATAAATAAAGCTTATCTGTTTATTATTATAATAAATACTGTGTTTGTGGCCGATAATTGACAATAATTGTCTTCCAATAAATATTATTTATAATTGTACTGGTATATAGTGTTGCCGGTAGTCTCATAAGCCGTACTGGCGTATATATCTGGGTAACAATCACATAAATTCATAACAAACAGAAAACTGAAATCTCAAGAGGGGATAAAACTGTGGTTAGTGCATCAGGCAAGGCTCAGTCATCAGCATACAGTCAGTTTCACTGACACAGTTTTATTGTTATTATTACTACTATTTCATTGCAAAATATCGACCTCATTAGAGAATGTTAGAATACCAAGATATATTGTTTTCATTACATTAATTCGTAACAAATCTACGCCTTTGCAGTGTTGCTATTACAATAATTTCCGAATATTTCGTTAAATATGGTTTTATTTGATTAGAACCAATATTTTTTACTTTGTAGTTGTACGAACTCGTGCTTTTACTTTTTTAAAACAAAGAGATTGTAATTTTTCAGAAACCTATGGTTCAAGACCCACCGCCCGTAGTGGTAATAGGGAAAAGCTGACACTATTTGGCAACCGTAAATCAGATTTGATCCAAATTTAATGAAGTTCGTAACGGGGCAATAAGTATAATAATAATAATGTACCATAGAATTGGTAGATTTTTGAGACTAATCTCAATGCCGAGGCATGGAGTACTTTTAATATATCAGAACTTTTGCATTCCACATTGCAGTATATCCCTAATCTGCCCAGGCTATAAAATCAACGTTAATGCCCAAGTGGTCCATTCAAGGCTGTGCGTTGTGCTTGGTGGTCCACAAATGGATACCTTGGCCATTTTTGACTATCAGGGTTGGGAGCACGGTTTCATAAATAATATATGCCCAACCAGCAGCACTAATACATGGGGTGGTCCACCCATGGACTCAGGGATCTCGAAACCATGCCTGTCCATGGATGGACCAGCTTGGGCATTAGCGTAGAAAAGTGGTCCCACTTTCAGTTAGTTAATTTTATTTTGCCTTAAATATCAGCCGATTTTGATGAAATTTTCACATAAAGAGAGAAATGCATTTTTGACAAATACAAAAATCCTTGAGGTTATAAGGCATATCTGCTCTGAGCTAGAATAAAACAAAGGTCTAAAATCCATGGATGGACCACTGCGGGCATTCTAGGGATACAGGAATTAACATTTTTGTATGACGATGTCATTCCTTATTTGCGTCAGAAAAAATCTTGAGTAGACCAAGCCACGGAAAATCGAGGGGAAAGATAGAAGGCGGATGGTAGAAACTAAGCGAAGGACAATACTAAATATAGGTAGCGAGTGCAGGTTGTAATACACCACCATTCTGCATATTTAGAAACGATCTTTGCCTACTTTCTAAAGTGGGACAGCCCAACATCCTGCCCCTCGATTTTCCGTGGGCCAAGAATATTACTCTGAATGAGAGTTTAAGAGTAGGTTAACTTTTAGGTAGTGTTCTTGTTTCTGAAAAGTTGCACATGTTTCGGAAACACCCTGTATATTATTAATTGTCGAGGGTTGAATGGTCATTTTTTCAAATTGCCATCTTGTAAACCGTTACAAAGCATAAGAAACGTTGGTGATTTACAAGGTATCGAAAATCCCTCGTTTTTTAGGGAAATACCCTCGAAACTGGGTTTTTTGGGTTTAATGGTTTTTTATATAAATATACCTAGGCATAATTCCATGCCCATACTGATACCATACTATGAAAACTACAATGACAATAATAAAAATCGATTAGAAATGACAAAAATTACTAATATTTTGCTTTTATCTAGACTTGCAGCTTTAGTGCACGTCATTTACAAGTATGTACTGTAAAAAACCCAATAAATCTAGGGTTTCTTAAATGAAGCCGGGTGATGTTTTACCAAAAAAACCCCCTAATCCCTAACCCTTGTGGTTTAATGCCGATTTATTTTCTTCCCATCTTTGTTATGTAACAGAGAAAATGTTGGCTATTGGGTACATACATAGATCCGTTATTGTAGAATTTTTAATTGTCCGGTTCACGGAAAATTAGCTTAGGTGAAAGGTGCTTTATTTAACTCTAGACCCGAAAGTTGAAGTAAAATAGTTGCCGAATGCTGGGGGAGACATAACATACAGTTTTTCAGTTATTACAGGATATACTACTTCGGGTTACATGCGGGTAACCAGTATACGTAACCTACTTAATATTTAGCGGGCAGCAGACATGGGAAAAAAAACCAATGCTGTCCGCTAAATATTAAGCGGTTACATGTATATGGTTACCTGCATGTAACCCGGAATTCTATTCCTTAAATACTGGAACAAGGAAGCTTGTATGTTATGTCCCCCAGCAAGCTTGGCTACATTTTACTTTGACTTTCATGGGTCTAGAAATAAAGGACCTTTCACTCTGCTGTTTTCCTGTGATCCGGTTTGTTATGCTACGGAGTGAGTTAATTTATTTTGTGTACTTGTTTGTACAGGGTAGTGTGATGAGTTCCCTATTCTTATATTCACTCAAGGAGATGGCTACTAATATTAGTTTAGGCAGTGGATGAAAAGGAGGAAAACTACTACTTACAAATACATTTTGGCCACTTTACTGCAAGTTTTACCAACATCTTCTATAACCTTCACTACCTTAACCTTGTGCAGATACTATTCTCCAAATTCCGGTTTGTTCTTTTCGCTTATTTCATTAAATACAATGCAGATATAGTTCTAAACTAATTTAAAAATGTAAAAAATGTCCTATACGGATCCCATCTTGCAAGATTTTATGCGGTCAAATTAGCTCCTAAAGCATCACAAAATTCCTCTTTAATAATAAATATTTCAAAAAGCATACTACCAATTTCACAATGAAAGCAATTAACCTATATATCGCACAACCCTATGGGGTTTTCCAAAGCATGAGAGCTATGTTTTGTGTATTAACTTTGTTCCCTTTGTATTGTATGACTGTTTATATCGAGGAACTACGTGGAAAAAATATTGACCTTATGATTCTATTTATATGCTTACTGGTAATCACAAGATTTTAAAATAATACATTATTTAAAAATTAAAGTAGTATTGACATGACGATGGAGGTTCAGAAATATTGTATTGTTGAATAGGATCGAATATTTTTGAATAGGTTCGAATATTTTTAAATAGGTTCGAATATTTTTAAATAGTGGTTCGAATATTTTTGAATAGGTTCGAATATTTTTGAATCAGGTTCTGAATATTGTTGAATAGTGGTTCGAATATTGTTGAATAGGTTCCGAATATTTTTGAATAGGTTCGAAAAATTCGTTGAATAGGTTCGAATATTTTTGAATAGGATCGAATATTTTTAGAATAGGTTCGAATATTGCTTGAATAGGATCGAATATTTTTGAATAGGTTCTGAATATTGTTGAATATGTTCTTCAATATTGTTGAATAGGATCGAATATTTTTTGAATAGGGTTCGAATATTGTTGAACAGGATCGAATATGGCTTTTTGAATAAGGTTCGAAATATTGTTGAATAGGATCGAAATATATTTTTTTGAATAGGTTCGAATATTTTCGACATGGAGTTTAGAATACTTTCTGAATAGGTTCGAATAATTTTAAATAGGTTTGAAATTATTTTTTGAACAGATTCGAACATTTTTGAACAGCTTCGAATATTTTTGAACAGCTTCGAATATTTTTGATCAGCTTCAAATATTTTTGAACAGCTTCGAATATTTTTGAATATGTTCGAATATTGTTGAATATGTTCGAATATTGTTGAATAGGATCGAATATTTTTGAATAGGTTCGAATATTGTTGAATAGTATCGAATATTTTTGAATAGGTTCAAATATTGCTGAATAGGATCGAATATTTTTGAATAGGTTCGAATATTGTTGAACAGGATCGAATATTTTTGAATAGGTTCGAATATTGTTGAATAGGATCGAATATTTTTGAATAGGTTCGAATATTTTCGAATGGGTTAGAATATTTTCGAATGGGTTAGAATATTTTCGAATAGGTTCGAATATTTTTGAACAGGTTCGAATATTTTTGATTAGGTTGGAATATTTTTGAGCAGGGTTCGAAATATTGTTGGAATAAGAGATCGAATATTTTTGAATAGGTTCGAATATATTCGAATGGATTCGAATATATTCGAATGGATTCGAATATATTCGAATGGATTCGAATATATTCGAATGGGATTCTGAATATATTCCGAGATGGATTCGAATATATTCGAAATTTGGATCTCGAATATATTCGAATTATTCTAGTGCAGGCGTACATTGTCCCCCCTCGTCCCCTGGTTCCGACGCCTATTCTTGACGACTATAAATGATTTTTAAAAATGAACGCTACATATAAAGCTGCTAAGTTGTTACGTGTTTGCTTGAACGTATCGCCAAACAAGTGTACGTATTTAGAAGGAAGGGGAGGGGACGCATGCCTCCTCCATGGTCGGAAAAACGAGGTTGGTTTCGAGTTGTATTTTTGAATCACTTTTACGTTTTAATAGTAAAAACAATTTTGCTGCGGTGTACCCTTCCAACAAATCCCCTAGATACGAGCACTTTCAACAGTTGGCTATCATGGCTAATGAATGGCAAAACTCTTTAAAGTTCTGACTTACTGGGAAATCCGAATGGTAGATGTGATAACATAGAGACATTTGTAAAATTTATGAAATTAGAATACATGTAAAAATCGTATACTGTCTTGAATGACTAACATTAACCGTGTACATTTACAATTTGCATAAATACACATCGACTCGTGTATATTAGACTTAAATTTTTTGTTGTATGTTTCCATTTTCATCCAAAATCAGGCACATAAGACTAGGTATTAAACCATTAATGCCGAGTAAAAAATCAGGCTCTGAAATTTAATTATTGCCGCTAAAACATATATCATAGGCAAAATCGGAGCGTTCAGCAATTTAGTGGGGTTGTCTGTCTTGAATGCCTGTCCGAGAGGTTTCTAAACTAACGTTGCTAGGCTAAGAAGCTCAAATAAACGGTAAAATTTCTCTATTTAATATATTTTAAAAATTTTCATTTTCACTGTTTGCAGTTACTACAATGACCACAGTTAAAATTTTGCAACTATTTCTGTGGTTGCTAACCTTTAAGTACACAAAGTAAGCTTTTCAAATCGCCGCCAATAATTCCATGCAGATCATCAAAAACTTCTTTGTCCGTCAAACTTTATTTGCTTACGTGTTCAGCATCGAACGATTGGAAACTGCGTTTGTATGAATGGGTCATTCATCAAGTTAGATGAAACAGAAGTGTACACTTCTGTGGTTGGACTTGACTGTTCTAAAGACTTTGACATTTGTTTCCGTGGACGTAAAACTGGAGCGATTTGTGTTAATGGTACATGTCAATGTCCTCAGGGATGGGAATTTAAATCCATTACTAAATGTATGCGTGGAAAATCCATCTAGGATTTACGACCCTTGCGCAACTACTGAAGATTGCTATCATATTCCTAATTACTGTATGTATTGGAAAATGTATGTAAATGTAATCCTCAAACACATCTGGTAAATCTAGTGACACAGAGCATGTAAAGCATTACCTACTCAGGATTGGCGGATTTGTAACTTTGACGATGATTGGCTCACAAATTGATTTCGCAATTTGTCAAGAGACTCAATCGCCAAACATATTTAAGGTTTACATGCGCCAATGCAAAATCCGATTACATTTTACATGATGGGGTTTGTAAAACCATTGTGTGTAAATGGTTCTTGTTCAGATGATAAATATTGTGTACATAATTCGTATTGGTGACCCCAAAAAGTTTGTATGGGAACCTTGTTCTGATTCAGTTGAATCGCCTTTGATCCCAATTCCATTTTGTAGTGGTTATTGCATTTGCAAGGTTACGGGAAGTATAAAGCAAACCCTGCAAATAATCAAACCTGTATTCCCCTAGTCTGTCCTACATAGAAACGAATGCATTACAGATTTAGAATAATATTGTCACCGAGAAGGTTGTGCTTAAAAAAATCAGTTATTGGGGAAAATTGCACTGATCCAGAAAATTGTCTTGGAAATCATTCGCCATTTGTGACAATGAAGTCGTATTAAGCCAATGTCCCGACAACTACAAGGTTAATCCAGACACATCCAGATTTGAACGATGTACCTGTGACAAACACAAGCCCTGGAGATTTATCTTGTAGGCTCCGAACAATTTTGGCGAAATCGATGGTATATGTCAATTGAAGAAGTTGTTAGGCTCTATGTGTAATGAAACAAATAGAATGTGCAGGCGAATAACTGTGGCCATTGTAAAGTGATGAATTATCAAATGGAACGCAAAATTTGCAATTGTATTAACAAATATAAACCGAATCCTGATAATATTTTTCACATTGTATTTCACAAACGTTTGTCCCACAGACTTTACTTGCTAAACAATAGTGAATATTGTGATGATGGAGTATGTTTTTCAATAAAATTAGTACTAGGCGAAACTTGTACTGATTCAGAAAAATGCCTTGGGAGTCATTCGGTTTGTAACGGAGTTTGTCAAATGTCCTGATGATTACAAAATGAATCCAGACACGTCAAGCGATGAAATGTGCATTTTAAAAACTTGTCCTGTAGATCTATCTTGCAGCTCCGAACAATTTTTTTGCGATATCGATGGATTTGTGTCAATCCAAGAAATTGCTGGGCTATTTCTGTAATGAAACAACTGAATGTTGCAGGTAACTTAGTTGGTTTTGCGGGGATCGAACTTTCAAATGGAATTCAAACGTGCAGTTGTCCCAGTAATTTTATACCTGACCGACCAGTTGATGATCTTAATTTTGAAATGCATTTTCAAGATTATTCCGTGATAGAAGTGGTAATTGCTCTGCTCAAGATTTATATGGAAAATGGAATGGTCAGCTATTCCTGTAATGAAATAAAAACACAAAAGCTGTCCAAAAAGGCATAACTGGTACAACATACTTGGAAATGTCTACCTTCAGGGAAATTTCAAGATTCGCAACCTAATTATATCAATTGCACGACACAATGGGTTAGTCGATTTGGGAAATCAGCTTGAATCAGTTGCTGGTAGAGTTTTCACTTAAATGCACTTTTAAATTCATTTTGGGAAACTTTATTCGAAATCGAAAAAAAGCTTTTTATACAGTGGGTTAATCATGTAAGACAGTATAGGATTTGGCATACATTTTAATTTCATAAATTTTACAAATTGTTTATATAAGTTGCCGTTGCCACCTTCTCTCTATTCGGATTTCCGGCAACATAGACTCATTTGTAAAAAAATATATGATATTAAAACATCTGCCAAAATCCATGTTAAATGACTACCCCTGCCCTGTAGTGTTTGATCATATAGTAATTAGAAGGAACATCCAGATATATATTGCCTTAAAAGAATGATTAATCCTGTTAATTCTGTTTCCCATGTGTCCAGGGCCTCTGAGTAATAAGACGATTGAAGTTGAAAATGCTACAATATTTATAGGGAATTCAATGAAAAATTTATTGCAAATAGCTCTGATATCCGACAGTGACTTCTCATCTGATCAAAACACAGAAAGTCAATTTCTTTGGTCATGAAATTCAGTCAATGGTGAACATGATGAATATAATCGTTCTCAAATGTTGATGTACCTGACCGAGAAGCGAATTTAACAGTTGTAGCCTTCGAAAATATCACTCAGGTAAACTGTTTTTGGGGCAAACATGTAATTTGATTTTAAATTTTGTTAAGCTCTTGGGAACAATTATCAAAGCACGTACTTTTTTATGATTAGAATACAATCAGACATTACTAGTTTATATCCCCCAACCGTGAAATGATAGTTTTATTAAAATTAATCCAAATCTGTCCAATTCTGGTTACATAACATTATTATAATTATTATGTAATAAAAAATAATAAATTTTTAAAAATAATTTTAATTACAGTCGAATCGGACGAAAGTCTTTTTTGAACGTGCTGAATTTAATAAACGAAGGTGGTTACTCAACTCAGTACTAAAGTTGGAAGCATTTCTATTATCGACAATGGCACATATTCAATAAGTCGTATGGAAAGCAAGCTTCTTCTAGTGGAATTAGGACGTTCTACAGCCAGAAGACGTGAGAAGCTTTCCAAGTAATAGTGGAAGGAAGAAAGGGAAAGGAGACTCATTCATAACACTACCACGTAATTAGGAGGTAGAAAAGACGGCGACGGCATTTTATCTTCTCTGCTTTGAAAATGGCACAGGAATTATATGGGGTGGGAGTCAAAATGGGCTTAGAAACACGGAAGGAACAATATCCCTGCACAAATGTAGATCTTTTTCATGATATTCCATCTCGAAAAAATGTTTACTTTTATTTTTTTTAAAACTATATTTAACAATGATGCATCAAAAATATGACTAGTATTGTAAATTGTAATGTTTAAATTTTGGGCATCCACAATTTTTTGAATGCAAATGCTTATCTACATATAATGTGTTTATTTATGTAATATGTACTAATTAATTACTATTAATACTGATAAATGAACGTTGATAGTATAAACTTAGAAGAACAATGAGTTGATTTTACAAAATTGGTAAACGGAGACCTACTTAGGGTTTAATGTACAAACCGAAGATGCACAAAAATTACATTCCAAGGTGTAATCAATAATGAATAATACAGTGCTTTGAACACTCTATGGTACTAATATCGAGTTTATTATTCAACTTTCTTAACACTTTAAAGATGGTGAGCGAATTTTTGTAACATTTGAAACACGATTCGGATTCCCAAAGGGGGATAAAAAACCTAAAAAAATACCTAGAAACCTTCACGAAGGAGAACAACCGAAAGCCGCCAAGCTGGAAGTACAGAGTGTGTGTATTTTGATGAAGAACGCAAGTGAGTCGTTTGGCTAAACATGAATTTCTCATTTTTGCTTTATGTAATAGACCATTGTAAATAATAAAAAAATATAATAATTGTGGAAATTAATTTATAACTATATAGGGCGTGTTATGTAATAAGTATCCTCCATAAACAAAACATGGTACAATTCATTGACATTTGTTTCAGACATTTTTGTAGCAACTATTTTTGTTTTAGTATGTGGTCGACAGAAGGAAGTCAATTAGAAGAAACCAGTACGTTTTCTACAACATGTTCTTACTCGAGATCGGGTTACTTTGCTGTCACAACTCAATTTCAAGTGAATATGTGGTGATTTACATCAGAAATTTTAATAACCTGTATGGTCACTTCTTGCGAATGCCAAGTTTGATAAAAACAATAAAAACTCCAAAAATTCTAACTTTTTTCAGTATCCCATTACATTAGTAGTTTTTATAATTATTTAAATTCCATTTACTTATGTCAATGCAAAACTAAATTTTTAGGGGCAAATCAATGGGCCTTGAAGCTGTTATAATATTTTTTCCAGTCGCTGCTTCCAACGTTTGAGGTAATAACAGCGATGAGGGCTAAGTCAACTCAGACCACCTCAATTAGTGACAAAATAGCACAACATATGAGAGTGATTATGACTTATTTACTGGCGGTCTCTAATTTGTTACTCGGGTCGCATTCGTCGACAGGAATTTTCTTTTAATCTTAGGTAAAGTAAGAGGACGTACTCACATAATGCTATACTGGATGAACAAATAAAACGGTTTGTAATGCGGTAATTTATAAAGCTGGATATCTAAACATTTACTTATGTTGTAAAATAGGGTTCGTGTTATTTTGTGGGACTGCTTTCCCATTTCCTTACACTTTGCATCTTTTTGTGTTTTTGTAACTATGTGTATAAAAATTTACTTCACTACCTACAAACCTGCAAAAGTAAAAGTCCTTTCAAACAATTATGTTGCACAATTATGTTGCGGACAAACGAAAAATTAATGTACATTGTTGCAAGTTTTGGAATTCCTACTTTCATTGTATTTATTACGGCCATGGTTGGAGTCGGTTATGGAAGTCACCTGCACAAGTTTATGGAGGAGATTTGTAAGTGTTTTATAGTGGCATATGGTAGCGCTTAAAAATATCATTACGAATTTTAATTTAACTGTTGTTAAAGTTCACAGAAATCATTCAAAAACAAGTTTTTTGTAGTTGCTGGCTTGAT
Source organism: Tomocerus qinae (assembly GCA_020055645.1). Classification (NCBI taxonomy): domain Eukaryota; kingdom Metazoa; phylum Arthropoda; class Collembola; order Entomobryomorpha; family Tomoceridae; genus Tomocerus; species Tomocerus qinae. The sequence goes on along the minus strand of CM034546.1, from coordinate 22,963,399 downwards.
GGTAGCGCAGAAGTATGGGCCCTTTTTGCACCTGGAATTTTGGCAATTATTGTAAGAATGCTCTACATTAATTTCAGTTTTTAAATTAAACCTTTTCGGATTCCTTTATTCGTATTTCTAGGTCATTTTGGTCGTTTTTTCACTTTTTTGACAAACAAATTAAAAGGGGAAATGCGGACCATAGAGAGCAATGCCAGTAATAAAACCCCTCGAAGACAAAGAAAGAATAAAGGCAATATATAAAGCCAAGTAAATATCTTTGAATTATTTGTTCGAAATCGTATAAAAGTAAGTGGAGATGGATGTATTTTTTAGTACTGAAACATATGTTTTTACCATTCATGAAGCGTATCAAGAAAATTTCGTATACCTTTAGAACATTTTAACCATATATATAACATGACGCTTATTTATTTAAATTCGAATTATTGTCTGTTTTGTTGACTACGTCGTGCAAATTCAAGCAGGTCTAGTTTTGGGTAGTATCTAAATTGACAGTTTCCTAACAGATTAACCCTAGTCCGCCCGGGCTGTGAAACCAATTGGATAATGCCCAAGTGGTACATGTATGGCTATTGGGACTTATAATTGGGTGTCCACTTCCAGCTTGGACATTTTTTTGACGATCAGGGTTCGTTGCTTACGGTGTCACAATAGTAGTATATTGGGTCTATATCCATCGTGTCATCCGCAGTAGTTGACTTAAAACTCGCGATGCGAGGTTTAGGTGGCTACTACGGAATGGACACGATGTATATAGACCATAGATATAATAAAGAGAGATAGGCAATTGAACATTGTGACGTCAAATTTCATTTCTGTCTCGATCCTTGGTTTATCCTAACAAGTAGTTTTCGTCTATTGGTTAAGAGCTGCCTTTGGAAGTCGCGGAGAGGGTTAAGGATGAACAATGCATTGGTTGGTATACGGAGTGCAATTCACCCTCAGCAGGTTTGTTGCTTCATTGCGGCAGGCTTACCCTGCGATGCATTATTCATTCGTTCCTTCCACTCTTTCTTACAACCAGTAAGTGAAAAGTATTGGTAAGGATATGTCAAAGCGAGAAATAAGACAACTGCATGAAAATTGGAATAACACAGGCAGATACAGCATTGCTATTCTATGTTTTTTTTGTACTTCTATTACATAGACCCATTATACTACCTTCAAAATTTTATTACCAAACATAACAAACTTTGAATTTAGCGCTCGAAGCTGGACAAGGATAAGTAAAAGTTAGTATATTTTTTACTCTTTACTTTCACACGTGGCTAGGTATGCTCCCCCTACTCCTTATACATGGAAGTATGTAAACCGTAATGTGGACTCATAAACCGCTCCCGCGGTTTCGCTACCGCAAGACTATCTTATCGTCATGATACATTGCATAGTAAAGCATTGTATCGAAGTGAATGGCAAATGCATACATCATAATGTATTGATTTGTATCTTATTGCATGGCTGCATTGTATGGTATCGCAATTTATTTTATCGCATTGTATTGCATCGCATTGTATTGCATCGCATCGCATTGTATTGCATCGCATCGCATTGTATTGCATCGCATCGCATTGCATCGCATTGTATTGCATTTCATAGTAAGGTATCTATTGTGTTGCATCGCAATAGTAATGGCATCGCATTGTACTGTATCGAATCGTAACTCATAGCATTGGTATTGCATTACATCGCATTGTATTGTGTCGCCTTGCACTTCTGCATCGCATCATAATTATTATGGTACCAAGCAATCTATTTTTCTATTCAATTGGAAGAATAATGAATCATAATGTGGTACTCGTTACACAAAAGGCTTCGTTTTTGACCAGAACTTCGGTGCTGATAAAAACAACGTCCAACTACACTACAACTCTGCGGGCATGATTTCATATCCGAAGCACGTTACGATTTGCTGACCGATGAATGCTACTTACTTGATTACAGATTGAGCTCAATGACCATATGTTTCTGCGATTCGACGTAAAAATCCTTGCGATATTAACTTCTAACGCGGAAAAAAGCTAATACAAGGCGCGCCGCCCATTTTAACCATTCATATTATTAAGTATATTGCATTATCAACAACATAGTAAAGCAATAATGAATTCTCATCTGGAATGCTTTACTTTGTTTTATAAATTAAAAATACTAAAAGTGGTTTAAAAATTTCGAATTTTTTTTAATGTAGAGAATTTTTTTCAGTATTTGATGACACTAAATTCTAATTTTTGTAAATCATTTTTAAACCGACGAGCAATATCTGTGGACTTAGACAAACAGTATCACAGTATAAGCACAAAATGATTTTTGACAATTATAACTCACTATATTCCCTCATCCTGATGGCGATAAGAGTAAATTCGATAAATTACGAGTAAATTCGAATTTTTATCGACAAATTCTGATAATTTACTGGTAAATCTTGAATTTTTTAGCTACAAATCTGATAATTTATCATTGGGTAAATTCTGATAATTTACTCATAAATTCGATACACCTACTGGCAAATTTGATAATTTACTGGTAAATTCGATAATTTACTGGTAAATTCGATAATTTACCGGTAAATTCGATAACTTACTGGTAAATTCGATAATTTACTGGTAAATTCGATAATTTACTGGTAAATTCGATAATTTATCAGTAAATCTGACACCTTACTCATAAATCTGATAATTTAATGGTAAATTCGATAATTTATCATTGGTAAATTCGACAATTTACTGGTAAATCTGATAATTTACTCATAAATTCGATAATTTCATTGTAAATTCGATAATTTACTGGTAAATTCGATAATTTACTGGTAAATTTGATAATTACGAGTAAATCTGAAAGTTTACGAGTAAATTCGAAAGTTTTACGAGTAAATTCGAAAGTTTACGAGTAAATTCGAAAGTTTGATGGGTAAATTCGAATTTTTACCGGTAAATTCGATAACTTACCGGTAAATTCCAAAGTTTACGAGTAAATTCGAAAACTTACGAGTAAATTCAAAAATTTACGAGTAAATTCAAAAATTTACGAGTAAATTCAAAAATTTATTAGTAAACTCAAAAATTTACGAGTAACTTCAAAAATTTACGAGTAAATTCCAAAATTTACGATTAAATCTCTAAATGTAAGATTAAATTCCAAAATTTACGATTAAAATCTCAAAATTTACGATTAAATTCCAAAATTTACGAGTAAATTCCAAAATTTACGAGTAAATTCAAAAATTTACGAGTAAATTCAAAAATGTACGAGTAAATTCAAAAATCTACGAGTGTTCCTGCAATTTACGAGTAAATCTAAAAATTTACGAGTAAATTTAAAAAATTTACGAGTAAATTCCAAAAATTTACGAGTAAATTCAAAAATTTACGAGTAAATTCAAAAATGTACGAGTAAATTCAAAAATTTACGAGTAAATTCAAAAATTCATGAGTAAATCCAAAAATGTACGAGTAAATTCAAAAATTTACGAGTAAATTCTAAAATGTACGAGTAAATTCAAAAATTTACAAGTACAGTATACAGTCATCACATCTGGCTATTCAGTCATTACATCATTTGCATTCAGCTCAATATGTTTAGTACATATTATCAGTCGGCAAATAGTAGTGGGCTTTGCGCATGAAATGGTGCCCGCAGTGTTGTAGTCTCATAGTACAGTTCTCGGCTTCGAGGTTTGGTCGAAGCAAGCCTTTTGTGTAGTACCATATGATTCATTGTTCTTCCAATTGAATAGAAAAATAGATTGTTTAGGACCATAATATAAGGCAAGTGCATAATATCACTTCGAATGTCATCGCATCTTTTTACATAAAAATATAGTATACTGCATTGCATCGTGGATGTATTACGTATGCAAAGACAAAAGTCTGAAGTCTGTTAATATTTACTTCATTGTACGTTCAGCAACTGGACACGCATACACTGCTCTTGAAAGTATCAATTATTGCATTTCAGATAGAAATATTGAAGATGGAATGCAAAACTTCAGGAAAATGCTATTATAATAATGGAAATTTATTCTGGACATCAAAGAGAAGTACATGGTAAAAGAGGTATGGGGGTTCATCCTATTGATAAACTATGGTTACTGGTGGATGACACGATGGATATAGACCCAATATACTACTCATGTTAAAAATAAGCCTCTTAAAAACAGTACCATTGGGTGATCCATCATCGGACTTAGGGATTTCGAAACCATTACTGTCCATTCACATGTCCATTATGAGTTTCTTAATTTATTTTTGCTCTTAATATCAACCAATTTTAATGAAATTTTCTATATAAAGAGAAAAGCATATTTTTGTGTAATATAAAAAATTAAGTGAGGGTATAAGCTATGTCTGCTCTGAGTAAGGATAGACCAAGTCCTAAAATTCAAGGATGGGCCACTCAGGGCATTCTAGGGTTAAATTTAAAACCTATATCAACTTTACTTACTAATAATTTACTAACTACCAAATGATTGGGTAACTAAACCTAATTTGAAATCCAAGTACAATCGTTTTTCATTGTCTTGTTTTAGTTAAGCCAAACACCTCCACATCTAAAAGGTTAATTGTAATTTTATTATTATTATTTATTATTATTATTATTATTATTTATTCATTTCTCGATGATGTGACCTTAGTGGTCTTTACATCGTCAAATTAATACAACTATTAACGATATCTTAATTAATGCTTTGGAGTTGTATTGAGTGAGTGCTGACAAGGCGATAGTTCAGATTAAAGAGTGTGAAGAAACTGTAAACATAGACATTTAAGGCTGTAAAAATTTAGTACAGTTACGACACTCGAGTTGTGGTTACTTATCTCAATATTGACAAATATATTATATAGGCTGACCAGACCTAAAACACAATCAGACGACAAATATTGTAGTTACAGATTACATTGAATAAATGCATTCGTTGGAATATTAATTACAGTGGTGATAGAGTGAAGAGTAGCTCGTCCTTGTAAGTTGATGTCAGTTAAGATCCATTAAAATTGTTTGAAGATCGTGAGAAGATGTAATTCTGCACATTTTTCTAATTACTTAGCATATTCCCAAGCATTTCCATGAGAGAACATTACATTTCCACTGGTATACTTAGTTTAACATAAATAATTATTTTAACAAAAGAATTGAAGGTGACAAGGGTACAAAACTTTGGCTTAAAACAATGGCAAATCGCGACATGAAGTGTATAGAAGGATTTGAATAGCGTATATTCTATTAATATATAATTTTTTAAAAGTGCTTAATATATTGCATATATTTAACATATTTCTCTAAATTTAATGATTATGAAATTTAGGGACACATTTCCTTTAAATTTACAAAATTTTAAAGTAGGTAAATCGTTTTTCCATAAGATTTTCATTAAGGTAATAAAACTAGCGTAATCTCAAAACCTTGCTTAAAAATAATGCAAAACCTATTGACACATTTCCTTTAAATGCATAAAATTTTAAAGTAGGTAAAATCGTTTTTCCATGAGATTTTCATTAAGGTAATAAAACCAGTGTATCTCAAAACCTCAATAAAAATAATGCAAAACTCATTGGACACATTTCCCTTTAAATTTACAAAATTTTGACACATTTCCTTTAAATTTACTAAAATTTTGACAACATTTCCTTTAAATTTACAAAAATTTTTAAAGTAGGTAAATCGTTTTTCCAACGAGATTTTCATTAAGTGTAATAAAACCAGCGTATCTCAAAACCTCTTGCTTAAAAATAATGCAAACCGCATTGACACATTTCCTTATAAAAAATTTGTAAAGTAGGTAAATCGTTTTTCCATGAGATTTTCATTAAGGTAATAAAACCAGCGTAAATCTCAAAACCTTGCTTAAAAATAATGCAAAACTCTTTGACACATTTTCACAATTTATAAAATTTTAAAGTAGGTAAATCGTTTTTGAAGTAGATTTATATTAAGGTAATAAAAACCAAAGTATCTTCAAAACTCCTATTAAAAAATAATGCAAAACTCATTGACACATTTCCTTTAAATTTACAAAATTTTAAAGTAGGTAAATCGTTTTTCCATGAGATTTTCAGCTAAGGTAATAAAACTAGCGTATCTCAAAACCTTGCTTAAAAATATTGCAAAACTCTTTGACACATTTCCTTTAAATTTACAAAATTATAAAAGTAGGTAAACTGTTTTTCCATGAGATTTTCATTACGGTAATAAAACCATCGCATCTCAAAACCTTGCTTAAAAATAATGCAAAATCTAATGACACAGTTCCTTTAAATTTACAAAATCTTAAAATAATCCAAAATTAGTTGACACAAATCCTTTAAATTCCCAATATCTTAATGTAGGTCTAACACATTTTCTTGAATTCACAAAACATTATTGGTAGATCGTTGTTCAAAAGATTTTTCTCAAGAAAATAAAACAAGTTTATCTCAAATCTTGTTAAAAATTAATACAAAAATTCATTGATATATTTCCTGAAAATGATATTTTTTAAAATGACATGATACAACATTTTTAATTCCTATAATAGTTTTGCAAATTGCCTTTGGTAATTAAAAATCACATTACACTAGGTACATAATTGGTGATAATTTTTTTTAATTTAAAATGGATAAGAGCCTCGTCTAAAATTTAGCCATTTTCTATCTCATAAACAGATTGGTTGTTACTCGATTTAGTGACCAGATTTGCGGGTTGTTATTTTCAATAAAAGAATTATAAAATTTGAGGGAACGTATTACATTACATTAGAAGCAAAAAATACATTAAAAAATCTACTAATATAATGTAGTGGCGTTGTTTATCCAATAAAATAAAGATTTACAATAATATTGATGATATAAAGATATTAAAGTGTAGTAGAGAACCTAATTATCAGGACAGATCGGCAAGCACGTCTGCTCTGAATTACTCACACCCAAAACTCCTGGTTGTAATTTTATTATTAACAGAAAGGAGATTCGGCACAATTTGGTGTTTTCCGTATTATTAGGGGTTACATGGCTCATTTGATACAGCCAATTAGGACCGAATTATATGGATGCTCCTGTTCTACAAATATTTATTTCCTAAATATTCTGTGTTCAGGTAAGAGTTGAAAGGCAACATTTTCAGTTTTTGAATATTTAGCACTACTTAAAAACATACTTTTATACCTTGTTAGGGAGTACTTTTGTAATGGCTTGATACAATGAACCATGCATTAGCGAGTAATATCCCAGCGTATTAAAAAGAAAAAACGAAAGTGAAGGAGGAAAAAAGTGATGTTACATCTGATACAGTAGGTACTGAAGCAGGTACAAGCCTATGTTAAAAATAGATTTCGGCTGGTACGTACTAAAAACGTGCCGGATGCACTACCGCCATATAACTTGTGCAGATCAGACATTCCATTTTCAATAGTTATGACCTTTTGACCTCTTTTTTGCGAAGCTCTCGGTTGCCAAAATAGGTACTTATTTGGTCTTTACTATAACTTTAGCTGGCGACCGACACATTACATATGAGCATATTTTGACGAAAAACAAGATTTGACCTCTGATATCTTGTAGAGGTCAACAATTTTGAAATATTTTTTCCTCTATAAACCATAACTTTATAAGGGCTTAATTTTTAATCGGACAGAATTTTAATGAAACAATTCCCTATATGAAAACCTGCTCTAATTTCAAATTTTTTTCGTAATTTTGATATGTAAGTAATTCGAATTTTTCACAAATTGAAAAAAAAACTCGAGATACAGCGATTGTTGACTTCTGTTCCAAGTTTCTTCCAAATTTGGACAGGTAGTTTCAAAGCTATTTACAATACGATTTTTGGTGTTATTTCCTTATAGGTCTCTGGAAATACTGAAAAATGAATTTTTTTGACTAAAGTACAATTAATAATATAAAAGTACACATAGAAAACAGAAAACTAAAAATGGTTACTACTTTTTTTCATTTTCCTATTTCAAATAATTTCTGTAGTATTTCTTCCATAATAGCATCATATTCATCATAATTATAATTTATTTAATTTATTTACATCTTAATTAATTTACTTTGACAAATATTGAATATTTTAAGGATTCCACTGAGGACGATGATGATGATTCCATAAAATTTGATGACATGGGAGCTCTGATTAAACGAATTTTCATCTACAGAACCCAAACGAGAAAACGAAGTTCTATCATTATCGGCGTAAATAAAAAAAATATTTTAGTCGTAGTAAAGTCTCGTGTGATTGTACTAGTGTAATGATATTAAAATATAAATGATAACAGAGTATGTATTGATAATAATAATAACTCGTATTTCGACACATAATTTGTTATACTATACATATTGATTATTTGCGGCATATAATAAAATTGTGAGTATAAATGTAGAAAATTCAGCAAACGTGTTTTGTAAAAAGAATGATCTCTCCTAGATATGCGAAAAGTTTATGCAATAATTGCATATTTTTGAAATTATTGTTTGTACGATGTGTAGGAACCGTCAGTTAAAGTTATTACATTATATATCTGGTGGTACAACCTTAATATTAACTGTCCTGGACCCAAACACCTGGCTGTTGATAGGCGATATTCCCGCAGATGCTGCTTCATCTGTTAATGACAGGGCGGTACTTAAACGGTTCATCGAAACTAATAGAAATTGTGGAACTTATTTGTTTCCTCCTAAGCCCTTTTGCTGGAATGGTCACTGGATTCGCTGTTATTATCGATGCAGGAACTTACATGTACTTAAAATACTCTTTAATTGGTATGGATTAACACTGTGTTTATTAAAATTGTATTCTGTCTAACCCAACATTAAAATTTAATATTATTGCAATCTTAACTTGTCGGTTATTAATAAAACTGGAATGCAAAAGTATGTTTTTCTGTCCGTCTGAAAGTGATAATTTAAGGATTAATAAGATAATCCGTTGAATGAAACCGTAGATCACCGGGATCTATAAACCTCCTAATTTAGACTGTTCCATTCTAGCATTTTATTTCAAGTCAGACAGAAGTTCTGGCTCATATTCCCTCACCTCTCAGTTTCATAGCCCGGGCTAAATCTATTTCTGTATTTTTTCGAGCAGTTGACTCTACGAAAATACTGTTTTCAATGTATCCATTGAAGAAAGGAGGTAATTCAGTGTAATTGTATGATGCCATCACAAACACAAAATGAATGAAAAAAATAAATTCTCATTAAAAAGGAAAATTCCTTAATAAATATGAAGGAATACTCTATAATCAAAATATATAAACACCGAATACAAAATTTTTGGCACTTTTCTCATATTAACTACACAATTACGGAACATTTCCAATAAACGCGCATTTCCAGGGAAGATGCTCATACCATGTTACTACTGGTTCTATTTTATTAAGATAATGAAACTTAAATTTAAACACAGAATCTGTCTGGTTGTACATAATATGTACCTATTAAGCATTGAGGGTATATGAAATTGGACTTTCGATTACCTTCGTTAGGTATCAAAGGTCCAAACTCTATCTTGTGAATAACGAACCGTTCATCAAAAGCTTGGTGAGGAATTTCATATATTGTTTTTTGATTTCATTTGTCAATGTATTCATTGAAACATTAGGCAGGCCATTGTAGATGGCATGACACCCACAGGTCAGGCTTAAGGAAAAAAGAAATTTAATTCTCAATAAACAGGAAAATGTCATACGAAAACATGTTTTGAGGAAAATTGGTGCAAATTCTATTTTTGTGCATATGTATGATATTGAATGAAAATAAAGACTTAGTTCAGTTTGTGCTGACTATAAGATAGATAATATTTCGTCCCTTTTAACTCTTAATTTTACCAAAGATGATCATACACTCCAAACAAGAGTATAAGATAATTAAATAATAGACACGAGAATCCGAGCGATAACAAGACAAACCTTTATAACGTAACATATTATTATTAATCATTTACAATATTCTCTGTTTGTACTAGAAGTGCTTGTATCAAGTGAAACATCAGTTGGGGTTAACAATTTTGTCGAATATAACATATTAGAAGCCTTAATCTAAACTATTGATACATTCTGCAACAAGCTAAAAGAAAAGGCATTTTTGTTACATTTTTGAAACTCCTAATGTCAAGCAAATTTTTTGTCAACGTTTCCCAATTAATGTAGCTTTAGGTGGTTTTTCGTATGGTGCATTTCACCATATATTGCACAACTTATTTTGTTTCAAACACATGGGGTGACATAAGCCATGCACCTAGTATAACATATATAGAAATTTATTCTTAAAACACCAACCAAAACAAAATTATAAAGTGCTGTGAGGTTTTGATATTAGTTTGATAATTTGAAATTGTTTCTCGAATAATGGGTTTGTGAATATGAAATACAATTATGTAGTTTGATTGTCAATTTTGAATACGATTTTATTTTTTTAGCAGTAATTAAGTTGAAAATTAAAATATTAATTAATTTTTAGTAAGCATCATTATATAAAGAGTCGTTTCCTTTTTTTTAAAAGGGGAACTCCAGAAGTCTCAGCCAACTACTTATTACTAGCGGTTACCGACTATTAGTAGTTGTTGCAATAAAATATTTTCACATATACAATGTGAATGTGGCATACCACATTGTCGTAAAAAATAACAAACCATTTTATCATGACCCTGAAAATGTGACAATAAGCATTTTTGAAAAATTTAGTAAAATCTAAGCGCCACAATTGAGTTTGCAATTATGTTAAATATTTTGACCAGTTTTCATAATTTTTTAATGTGGCTTATTGTCACATTGTCGCAGTAATGGTTTGTTGCTTTGTATGATAACGTCACATTGTACGTTAAGCAGACGATATAATATATATCTATGAGTTGTGTAATTTGGTAAGATATTATTGTTCAATAATAAGAAAAAACAATGATTTATTTGTTAGTCATATTTATACTAGTGACTTGTAAAAGAAGTGTACTTGAGCTCTGTGTAGAATTTACTTGCTCTAAATTTAACATCCTTTTCAGGTTTTTTGCTTGGTAAAAGTTTTAATTTGGACCGTAAATATACTGTTTGATCTACACCTACACTATGTCCGTAAATATTAATTTTGAAGGGAAATTATTCTTATCACAGGAGGTGGACGAGGTAACCTGCTCTAAAATGTTTCCAATTGTTTATAACTGATCCTGTTACACACACACCACACAGAGGCCTTCGCCTGACCATTCATGTATACTTAATGCATGAATAAAAATGATATTATTATGGTTCGACATTATATTTTGAAATTTTCACTTTCCTCCTGACCTGCATGTTCAAATGACATTTAATTGACAGGCGATGACACATATTAGCCGTTACTATGCGGAAATAGGCATACATTTTCGGAATTATTTAGCGATTTTATGAGTGTTTTTATTTAGAGATTTTGTACATCACGTTGAAGTATTATTGTATTATATGACTTTTGAAATCGTCAATGAGGTCCACACAACCAAAATAATAAGTTTGACGACATTAAACTATGTTAGCTTTGGATTGACAATTTACCTAAGGCGATAAAAATCTTCTTATTACCAAGTTTTGACCTTTGACACTGGGCAGAGGTCACTGAAAGTGAAATACTTGATATACCCTCAAAGTGTACTCTTATAGCTTCTTTAATTTGAAACCGAGCATAGATGCTTTTTGAAAAAAATTTTCTTTTTGGAAAATAATTTAAGTCCTACATTTTGAACTCTTTACTGGGCCATTTGAAATCGAAAAACGGAGAATTTACAGCTCTTTCCAAATATTTCCGGGAGATATACTTACGATAGGTCTCCATGCCAACTTTTATCAAAATCCGTCTAGGGATTCAAAAGTTATTTTGCTTTCCTGTTTAAGAGGTTTTTTCCATAGAACTTTGACAGGGTTAAAAATGACTTTTTTCCTAATGTAAGTTGTTTGTTCGATGTGAAGGTGGAGTGATTTCCAAGGTTGTGTTTGCACAAAACCTGGTTTCAGGGCTTGCATACATAGCATATACACACAACCTGCTATATAAAGGTAACTGAAACGGATTGAAGAATGCCAAATTTGCGGTATAAGTTTTCACAAACCGAAGAGATCAAGGTCTGCTTAGGTCGATACGAACAGCAATCAAATTTTAATTTGTCTGAAGGAATTATGCGGGCTTTAACAGTCAATAAGTTGTATGATGGCAACGCGGTGGTTTTTACTCAGGACAAAGACGAAGAAGCTCTTAAAAAGCTGAAGACTGAATTCTCAAATCACCAAGATACGCAATCGTTTATTTTGATGGATTGGGATGCAACCCGAAGCGTTATTGAATCTTTTGGCAGCATGAATCATTTAATTAATAATAAATGCTGGAACAGTCATTTTTGAATCCTTTCTCTGGTGAGACCACTAATATGAATCATTGGACACAAGGTAAGAATTTGAAAAAGGTCACTTTCTTTACCTTTATTTACTGACAATGACTGTGTTGACCATATGAGCATGTTAGCGGTTACACTGATTAGCAGGACATGAAAATGGGGTATTTTTAACGTTTATAAAACCGTATTTAGATGTTTCATACCCTATTGGAATATGGAAATTTAAATGTCATTCTGAATCACATTTTAAAGAAAACAATGCTTTTAAAATATATTTCGTTCATTTTTAAAACCTTTAGGGTTTTAGGAATCTAGGACTCAATTATCCTATTGTTTGCTCAAGCTTTAATCAAATATTTCCTATCGTAATATAATTTTTTAAATTCTGATTTTGAGAATCAGAATAAGCAATATGTTCATTTTATAGTCTTCATTTTATATTTCTACAATTTCTATTTCTAGCATATTTTATAAGTTTCCACAATATTCTATAGTATAACCGTGAAAATGACTTGACCGCTTCTGTAAATATCGATAGAAAATTTACTGAATAAAATGATAAGTGCATATATACCTTGGTGTCAATTATTCACCGAGGCCTCCTGGAATAATCGGAAATAGGTACAGCAAAACTGTTAATACCAATCAAAAGGTCTCCAAAAGTTGCCCTAATGAGTGTACTTTGATAAATGTCACTTGCCCTTACATGTCCAAAAATACGCTAAAAATATGGTAAAAACGAAAAATAAAATTAGCAAACAAAAATTCACCGCGCTTTTGGATTTTTTCTGGCTACAAAATCCTTTGTTTCTAAAGATGGCTATCACAGCCTTTCTTACAATCACTTTAGTGATTTGTCCAACCAATTTCGTCAAAATCGGATTTGGTCAATTTTTCAACTTCTTTGCGGGTTTTAGCAGAGTTTCAAAAAACCGCAAAAATGTCCACCAATGATTTTGATGGTAATTAGTTAAAAACCACTAATGCGATTCTAAGAAAGGCTGTAAAATCCCCACTTAGAAAATGAAAAGTTTGGTGTCCAGGAAATATTTACAAACTTGTCAAGACATTTGGCTTTTAATATAAAAGACCAGCCAAATTATGTGAAGAAAGGTCGATGACTAAGGTCGGTAAACAGTTAAAATGTTACTGCTACAGCAGCAGCATACATGCAATTGAAGAAGCTCCTGATCCATGAGGATGGATATTTTACTGCCTGACGACGAAGCTATGACCCTCGACCTAGGTGGATCCGATGGAAATATCCGTCTTCAGAAGATGAAATATGAATCCATTTTTATTAAACATATTCTCATTTTTACCTTTTGCAATAAAAACTGAAAAAAACTTAATAGCTTGAATCTAATCTCCATGCAAGTGTCGAAAAAATTCTGCAGCTGCGGTAAGCCATTTCCTGATAGATGAATTTCCAGCCTGGTAACACAACACTATTCTGATATTAATACTTAAAATCTTTATTTATAGACAATTTAATGTAATCTATCGAAGCAATAACAATATCGGGCAAGTAGTAGCAAAGGGAATGATCGCATCCAAAACGGAAGATGCCTCCATTGTCAACATATCGTCTATCGTAAGCTTCTTTAATCTCTATATCATTCCACATGGAAAAATATTTTTGCTGCTAAATATAGGTAAGCAGTAATTTTAAAACCAGTATTACACAGTAATAAGTACAACTCCACTCCAAGAACACTACAACCATCAGAGATACATGAGAGTCTGTTTGAAATTACCGCTTTCGAAATCGTGAACGAGAAATTGAAATTTTAAATAACCAGTTCTTAGTTAAAAAGCACGACACTAGATGACAATGCCACCATCAACTTTTGCTTTTTATTTTGAATTATAGTGGGCGATTTAGCAAAATTGTCGTTGCACCAAAATTGGAATGCATAAGTAAAAGTTACAAGTAAAAAGCGCTTACTTTACTATCTCTGTTGCACTGATAATAAAACTCAAATGTAGCAAAGAAAAAGGAAGACAACTCCGTAGGTTTTTTTGCAAGGTGATCCAGAGTGGATTGTTACAAGTTTTTACGGAGTTTCCGCAGCTACGGAAATAAAAAAAATTGAAATTGCAAATGTCGATGAGGATGAAAGTTGATATAAGAAACAGGGCACAGGCACAGTTAATACGTGTAACTTTTTTACCTTTCACTTTTTAGTTGAAAAATGATTATATAGTGAAGCTAAAATTTTTGTGCAACGATTTTTACTTTTTAATGGAAAGCAAAAGTGACAAGTGGAAAACGAAGTTACTATGGTCCAATCGCCCCCAGAAAAAGTGTTGCTTACGCAAATTGAACACTCAATGCAATCATTTGACGTGAAACTGCCACTCAAAATAAGACTTATCGCTTTTTGATTGATTTTTAGGCGGATAGAGTGACTTTCTCTGGAAAGCCAGATTTATTGGTGGTACAAAAGCAGCAGTGACTGCATTGACGAAGAATATGGCCGTGGAACTGGGTCAACACAATATCCGTGTCAATTGTATCTGTCCTGGACCAGTAAATGACTTCGATGATGGTGTGCGATATTCCGGCAGATGCACCATCTGTTACTGACATAGGCGGCATTTAAAAGGTACATCGAACCATTAGAAATTGCGGATCTTATTTGTTTCCTCCCAAGCCTCTTTTTCTGGAATGGTCACTGGATCTGCCGTTACTTATCGATGCAGGAACCATATGTACTTAGAAAGTTAAAATGCTCTTGAGCCACATTAACATTATGTTTCTAAACATTGTATTTTGTGTATTACCCAAGATTAAAATTATAGGTATAATTTGAGATTGTTTGTAATGTATTTATCTAAATTTATTATTGAGAAATACGACTAAGTATAAAACGCTTGAATTGAGAAATGTTGGTTTGTTTATGTATTAAATAATCTCAAAAACACATTGATGTGCAAAATTATTTGAATAATATAGTAGACATTAAATAGAACCATTTTGAACACAAAGACAACTTATTGGGGGATGTCGGGTAAAAGGTGATCAATTTATCGTTAATTTTGAACTGTGATTTTATTCAAAGGACAAGAAACAACACATTTGTTTTTGCAATCCTGATTTCTCAATGTCCAGCTACAATTGCATACTCATTTGGTGTT